>VDFB02281492.1:159092050-159294591 GCA_007258455.2 Sequoia sempervirens
CTCCATGTGAAGAAAAAATCCCCCCATAAGAGAGAAGAGAGACCCTATAGCCCCCCTTCAAAGTACATACTCTTGCAATGGTGTTAGATGCCCAACAATGAATGTTGAAGATGGTCCAATCATGTCAAACAACATTCCTCCTCTTAGGAAGAAACAAAACCAAAAACATATGTAGGATGTCTTTCCATTCTTGAAAGGAAGATGGAAAAAATATGATGTGTGATGTTTTTGAATTATGCTCAAGTGTTCCCATGTCGATGTCGATACCGAAAGTTGCCACAATCAAACCAGGTGTTCTATGCCATATTGCAAAATATGAAAAGCAAAAATCTTGTGGAGATGGATGTAGAACATAATCCAAAGACAAATGTGACTACTCCAAATGTTGATCAAAGGTCTCTACGCCAATGCCAAACTGTGACAAATGATGAGAAAAAGAAGAAACAAGAGGGTCAAAATGGTTCCCCACAACATCTAAAGAAGATGATGCAATTCCATACAAAGTAACATTAAAGAGGAGATGGATATTCCTCAACAGTGTCCTCATAAGTCTGCAAGATTCGACTCATAAAACAAACTTGCAATGTCTGTCAAGTACTCATCCCAAGTAGTTGTATCTAGAAGACTATGAATGTTTTGTTGCATTGAATCACAAGAAGTCATGATTGTAGCAACACAAGAATCATAAGAAACAACAGTAGGTGAAGGAGATGAAATATCAACATGTCTCTAGAACCTTAGTAGATGAAAGAAGACTAAGATTCAAATGACGATACTGAATCTCCTCTAAATTGTCCACACTAGATGCCATAGTGTGTACATCAACTTACGAAACAATAGGATCAAAATGTAAGGTGCAGAAAAACCAAAATTGGTGATCAACCTTCCCAGCTGCCACTATATTTTTGCTATGCAAATATCAGATGATGGCAAAATTTGGTGTGAACTCAAACACTCTTGCTTGTTCCACCATGTGTGATCTAATAGATAGAAAGGATATTGGTTGACAATGAAGGCACACAAAGAACATCATTAAATGCTCCATCATCCATGTCAATAGATCCTTTCCCACGAACATGCATATATGTGTTGTTAGCATCAGGATGTGTGGTGATGCACAAGAATTAGATGACAAGAACATACTCTCTAATGAAGCCATATGATGTGAAGCCCTTGAATCAAGTATCCACATTTTTCACTCAAAATCTACAACTGCAACAAGTGCTTGCCCCTTATGTTTCTCCGACTTCGATAAAAAAGAAGACAAACCCCTTGACATTGTTGAAGGCAAATTGATTTGATTCTCCTTAAGAAGATGCTTTAACTCATCAATGTATTTTGAATAACATTGATGTTCATCATCCCTATTTTCTTGCAATATGCACACTTAAGGCTTCTCCTTAGATGATTCCCCTTGAGAGGGAGAGGATTCAAATTCTTTGTGTAGGTTTTTTTCTTTTGCTTTTTTTTTTTCAAGATTTTTTGATTGTACCTTAGGCTCACTTGCCACCAATGCTTGTGGTTTAGAAGACTTATTAGACCTTTGTGAGTTAACTTTGCTTCCTCTTGAATTGGGAGATTTGCAAAGTCATCAAACTTAGAATCAACATAAGATGCTCACATAAAAAGTTGATGGTATGAAAGCCAAAAACAAACACTAAATACTCAAGACCAAGCTTGGACATCACATTAGAAACCAATTGTAAATACTCCTTATCAATATCACAATCTTTTAGCTGTGTTCCTAGTTGCTTAATCTTGGAGATGTAGTCTTGAATGTGGTCAAAACCTTTAGAATCAAGATTCATCCTTAATCTTATCAATTTTACCATATAATTTATCAAAAATCTCTCAAGCCTTCTTAAGTATTTTCTATGATTCAACATGAAATTCTAAATCAAAAGAAGCTAATTAACATATGCATCCAAGTGATTTCTCACAATCGATCTTCCATCTTGCCTTTTCTCTAGCATTAGTAGGTTTAGAAATGATTTTTTTTAGTTATCCTAGATAACCCTTTCCCATGAGATAATTCCATCTCCATGAAGTATAACCATATAGAGTTAGGAGTTCAATTTGAGGTTTCTCCACTTGCAAGAACACACAAATAAAAAATAAAATCAACAACTACAAGATTACCCCGCCAAATTACTCGATCAAGAATTCCCCCAAAGAATATATGATCTTGGCACTTTATGCTCAAAGTGATTATAGGTGCCATTTGCTAAAAAATGCAAATGCCAATTTAGTCACAAACTCAAAAGTGCAATTTTTAGATAGAATGAGACCAATCTAATTACACAATTGCAAAGCACATGAAAAATTATGCACTTTCAAACAATGACACCCAAAAATGTTTACCATAGGAGCCCAAATGAAGCTTTGAAAGTTGCTAAAATGAGAATTGCTTACCAACACCCATGAGAATTTGCAATTTTTGGAAAAACTAGACACCAAAATAAAAAATTGATTGCACCACTATGAAGAGCACAAAATTCTACCCCAAATAAAAAAATTACTCATAAAACAAAGGTCCCGAGTTTGAGTTATGAGCCTTGGAAGTTGGAATACAAAAATTAAAACTACATTGGTGAAAGGGGGTAAAAATTCTTAGGCCGCTGACATCAACAAAGAATATTCCTTGAGCATCAAAATACACTTGCTGAAATATGTTGTCAAACACACCAAAATATTCTTTGTTTGCATTGGCAGAATCTAGGAGGAATATTCTTGAATATTCTAGCTAGCCAATGATGGAGGGAATATTCTCCCATGGGAAAATATGCTCGCGGTTTATTTTCACCAATGTCGGTATATGTGTTGAAATATTCTAGCACGACATGCTTGACAATAGAGGAAAGTAGATGAATTAAATTGTGCCATGTGGCATGTTCTATGAGATGTACGTTGCTTGTGTAGTTGTAGGTTTGCAGTACTTGCGTATGTAGGTCCAAATTGTGACTTATTTTATTTATTTATATATTTTGAAAAATATTTTTTAAAAAACATAATTTTTTGATTTTCCCGACTTACGACCATACATGCATCGATGTAGGGAATAATCTATGCAATAGTGATGATTAGGCATGATGTAGGGTATATTCTACACAATAATGATGATCAAGCATACATATGACCATATGACGAGGTAGGTAGAAAAAACATTTGAGGGCTTAGGGCAAAGCGCTTCGATTTTGATGATTTGACAGTCGATATTAGGTTCTTGGGCCTTTTGGATGCGATGGCAAGGTCTGTTTTGATCCAAAATGTTCCAAAATTGTAACTACCTTTTGGATTTGACAACCACCACTAAATGTCAAACCTTCATGGATCTGGCCTCAAATGTCTGATTTAGATAAACAAAAAGAAAAATTGATTTTCTTGAACCCTCTGAACTCAAGAAAGAGCTCAAATTTGCCTCAACAAGCTCAAAAATGAACCTACAATACAAAGCCATAAATGAGAAATCCCCAAATCTTGTATTTTTTTTCAAGTTTTTCTAATTCTTCAAATTATCATTCAATGTAAGAGAAGAGCATACTCATCTTTTCAAGATCCACAATCTAAATTTGTCAATCAAGACTAACAAAAAATAATTCCACAAGCTCTAATACCATATAAGAGTTGGTATAGAATACTCTATACAATGCAAGATTTAGTTGAAGATTGTAGCCACCCAAGATCTATGAACTTCTATGAAAGCATAAAAGAGATCAACTATGAGAGAATAATGCTCTTCTATTAAAAGATGCAAATGATAGATTACAATGGATTGATTGAATGCATGAAATTACAAAGGAAACCCCTTGGTTATATAGTCTAAGGTGAACATATGATTGCATAAGATTATGACGTGATTGAATCTTATGGCTTCAAATATAAATTGATAAGTATCTTGCGTGTAGATTAAGTAAACTTCAGTAATAAGTGTGAATATAACATAGGTGAAGAACTAGCTTGGTAAAACCCTCCTTTCACACCAACAATATGTTTACTCAATATGTTGTAATATGCTTAAGGGTGAAGATGGTGATGTTGAACACTTTTGGAGACTGAGAGGAGGAGGGGGGAGAGGGGGTGAACCAATCTATAAAAAAATTTAACCCCTTCTAGAACTTGAAACTTTCAACACAACTCAAACTCCTTTAGCAGATAAAGAACAGACTTTTAAGCAAAACAATAATAGAGAAGAATATAGCAATTTGAGTCTTTATCAACTTCAACAAACTTTACCAGTGAAATATATAGTAGTAATCAAATCAGTAGCAAAGAGAAGGAAACAAAGAACACACACATGCACAAGGAGACACCAAATTTACGTGGAAAACTCAAGGAGGGAAAAACTACAGTGAGAGTTAACTCACAATATAAGGCTCATTGCCAAAAAGGACTTGCAAGAAGGAAAACTGTCTTAGAGTAAGATATAAAGGACTTGCAATACTGAAGTACAACCAACTCCAAGAGCAAGATATAAAGGACTTGATGAGATTCACTATCTTAGAGTAGTATAAAAAAGATCTATAAGAGAATTACAATGATTCCTAATAGAACACTCCATTGAATGAGGTGTTATGGCACAATTGATCTTTCCTTTCGCAGTGTTAGTACTATCTTTGTTGGATATTCAATACAATTCACACACACTTCTTCACACTTGTACGCAGCTCCATTTTGTTGCATCCGAAAATGATCTTGCATTTATAACCATCGCAACACTTCAAAACTTCAATTAGGTCGACCAGGAAGAAAATAATCAATGAATTCAATTGGTTGGCCACCAAAGCATAATGTGGTCCTATCCCAAAGATAGAGAGGACCAAAAAAATCTTAGCACTTATTTGAATGTGATCCAAAATTATTTACACATAGGTGCACATCAACCTAAGTTGGCATCAAGGAAATGTGTGATGAAATATTGAAGCACATATTAGGTCTCAAACATGATAGGTCGGGAACCAAATCTATCATAACACATCTTCCATTACTATCATAGACCCACAAGCACACAATACAAGCAAAGGAACAAGCCTTGTCGGCCAGATATCCACAAATAACCTAGAAAGCCAACTTAAGACCCAATGCGGCACCAAAGTGGCTAATTAGCAACATGCGGATCACATGGGGATGTTCCTTAAACATCCAACATCACTTTCATACACTTGTTTTATACTGTCATACCATCAACAACCACTGCAAATCATGTAGATACATAATACATTATTCAGGAAGCACATAATGCTTAATCATGAGATAACATATCAACTTGCAGACCACTTCAACATATGAGATTAGAATTGAGATACTGCATAGACATTGAAATCACATACACCAAGCCATAAGAGCAAAGATATTAATGTGGAGAAATACAAAGCATTTTCCAGACCAGTCTAGACAACCAACAACATTGCCAACCTTATGTAATTCACAAAAACCTCCTCGACAACACAGGTGACTTGAAAAGATAGGAGTGCAACGTACACAAAACACTAACATTGAATATCAAACCGCAAAATCAGAATTGCAATAGCGGAGGAATGTAGACCATTCTCCTGGACAAACTTCAATGTAGCTTCCTGGACCATAATCATTTAAGCAACTTGCGGAAACCAGAACTTCCTTTCAACAACACATATTATCAGGAACATCAAGAGAGAGCATAAGACATACTGTAGACCTTTAGCAACATTTCTCCAACATTAGTCATGCTTCTAATCCTCATCTTAATGCTTCTAATTCTCATCTTAATATATCTTTATGAAATCAACTCTGCTGACAATAATAGTGCATTATATGAACATCGATAGTCCTTTAATAAGGCATGACATTCAACCATGAACTTCTATAATTCTTCTTTAGATAAGGTATGCCATCCAACTATGAACTTCATCAACTTTTCTTTAGATAAGGCATGGCATCCAACCAATGTTAACCCAAACTAAATATAACAATGTCACCTAATACCAAGGACTAAGAACTTATTGCTCAATTGCCAACATCAATGACAACCATCAGTGTTGACATCAATGATAACAACGACCACTAGATGGATAGTATTCATCTATTGGACCAACAATAGGGATGAGCATGTATCTTATTACAATGATATTGCAGGTTACAAACCTGACAGACGTGACCCACATTAAGTGGTATGTCTTAATGATAATAGGAATGATTTACAAGAGTTGGCTTCTTGTTCAAAGATGCCCTCATCTTCATTAATCACCCTCAAGTATAATGAACTTAAGGGGTCAAATTACCCACACATTAAAAAGAAACAATCCAAATGATCAACATGTAGAGTTCAGGTGAATAAGAATGAAGTGGGAGCTGCAAACTTTGATTTCAATGCGGACTACTTTCGAAGTTTTAGGGCAATGTGGAACCATTGGACGTATCAAAATCCGAAAGAAATGCCCTTTTTCCTTTGGGACTATTGATCAAAAAACCAAGAATCCATTTATTGTAAATTAAAAATCCACGAATGTTGGACGACATTGCTGAGGACTGCGGGCAGTGGTATGCATTGAATCTAGTTTTGAAAACAAAAAAAAGAAGAAACAAGTATGTGACATTGGGCGAGTATGATTACCTATGATGAGGACGACCTTGATGGCTCCCTGACCGTATAGCTCGTAGAATATCTGTATTCCTTCATTGAATTTGTCCTGCTGGTATTTGCTCACCTTACAGTAAGGCATTGTTTAAACAATCTGGCACAGAATTAGTGGCGGATGGGGATGAATGTGGGTAAGTCGCGAGGAAACGAGAATGGGTTGGCGGAGATTTATTGATTTTTCATCTATTTGTATGGTAGATGCTTCTCCCTGGCCCTTACCTAATTGCCCATTTCCTCATGCACGTGGACAACGAGAATAATGCCTTTGGTGGTCGGTGGTGAATGCGATGCATACGACGGGTTCTTCACTCGGATAACCGCCCCTCAACCTTGACTTCACCCGGCCACCTCAAACCCGTTGATCAAAAAATGGAGAGCAATTTGATGTTGATTTTAGGGATTAATGGGGGACCTTCATCCTTTTGGGCAAGCCATGACCTTCCATGACTTTCCCTATAGTAGTTGGAGGAAAAAAAAAAACCTTCCATGACCTTCCCTATATGGTAGTGAGGGAAAAAAAGTTATCAAATATATGACATTTAGTTGGTGCAACTAATCATTATTGTATTTTATATTAATTTTATTTAAGTAATTATTATATAAATTTTTGATAAACTTATATAAAGACGTGATTTTTTTTAATTAGTCGATAGGTTTTTGTATTGGATGTGCAAATCCATATTTCATTGACAAACTTGTCTCACATCTGAAATAGGTTAAACTTGCCATCCAACGGTTTTGAGATCAATGGAAAAGTTGAAACTGCCAAATCGAGTAGTTCAAACATTCCCCAAGACATGCCTAAAAATAAATTTTAGCTCACAACAACCCATGTCTAATCTCTTAAATAAAATCCTGCAAAATTATAAGAGGCGGCTCAAAAAAATGTTAGATTTGCATGCATTAATATTTTAACGTCTAATCTCGGTAAGAAAAAATATCCTTGATTGCCTTGTATACACTTGCAATTTGGATGCATTTATATTGTAGATCTGTTTTGTCCTTCCAGAAGATTTTTTCATAAATGCATCATTGTTGTGACAGTTATACTTTCAACCACCCTTAATCACTGCCCAAAGTGCACATAAATACACTGGGCTCCTATGGTTAATCGATCAATCCATCATCAAACTATTACTTCCGATACCCAAAAAAATGCATTGAGAGAGGCATTCAAGGGGAAGTGCATGCCACTTGACCTGTGCCCAAAGAAGACTCATACCATTAGATGACGTCTCACCAGATATTGTGATTATGCTATATAATGATTTAGTATGCATTCATGTGCAATTCATTTTGTGGAGGTATGAAGGGAGTGTACAAAAGTTTGCGTAAAAATGGGTTGTGTGCAACTGTAAACTGTAGCCCTGCACTTTACATCTACAACTTCTCACCTCTTTGATTTATTGCATGTTTGTTTGTTGAACTTAAACTTTTTTCTTGTTCATTCAATCTTTGTGTCATTGTTATACTACTACCCTAACTTTTTGTTCTACTTGTGTTTAAGTTCCCTTCATTCTTTTTCTAACATACACTTAATTAATGTCTAGACATTAGGTTTCATTCATTTGATAAACTCCCCTAAATCTTTTGCTTATCCTTTTTCCTTATGCTCAATTTTGGGACTATCAAACTTAGTGGAGATATTATAATCTGCTTGTTTTAAATGCTTTATCATGTCTCTTGGCAACATGAACCTAGGTCTCAATTTTGGAAATCGCAATGGTTTTGCCACTTGAACTTGTTCCATATTGACATATCCGAGTTCTAGTGCTAGTTGTGAAAATTTCTCTTGTTTGTGCACCATAAATTCTAGATTTGTCTTTTGAAACTAAAGTCTTAATGATTTGAAAGTAACATGGCCAAAATATGGATGCGTATATTACTCTTAGATGCTTTGGAAATTATTTTAGAACATGATGAAAAACCAAATTGATATATTACTCACATATTTATCACCTATATAATCTTGTCTATGACCTCAAGAATCTAGTAGCTCTAAAAACCCAATACTTTTAGATCTATTTTTCACTTTCTATGAATGGATTGAAGCAACAGTTGTAGGAAGAGTGGTTTTAGTTCGTCTCATTTGAATTTTTTTTGGTTGTGGTAAGGTTTTGTAATATTTTTCTTGCAAGATTTTCCCATTTTCTTTCATAGCATCATTGATTGCACAACATAATTTAGCAGAATCTTGACGTAAGTCACTTGCCATGGTTTTAGTGATTTTATTTTTGAATTTGTACATGGCCAGATAATTTTTGTTGTGTTTTATCTCATTCAAAAAATATTTATGTTGTTATCTGTTAAATAAATGGCACTGGTTATGTGGTTTTATCTATTATTGTTTTGTAATACATATTGTTAGTATATTTGTTTCTCCTCGTCGAGATATTTTAAATTGTCAAATGAATTTTGTATTTATTTAGTGGTTTTAAATTTTTTGTTTATTTTGTTTTAAAACAAGTTATTTTTGTGACTATTTTCCTGACAAAATTATTAAGTTGGTATTGAATCGATAAATGTAATGGTCGTCAAAGCTATTTTCACATATAGTGAATAGTGGAGATTGGACCATTTTCATATGTATAGGGTGTTCTTGATAGATGACCTAGGCATTGAAGATGAAGAGATGAAATTGAGGAGGGTGATGGAGAGGTTTGATGCTCTTCTATTGGTTTTGGTCGAGGTGGTAGGAAGGGTATTTAGTTACTGATTGAAGATCTTGAGGGGTTCCCATTGGCTAGGGGGTGTTGGAGTGAATGCTCAGTGACAAAGAATGCTTGGGGTCCATGTGTTCTTGCTCACATATATCATGACATGCATCAGGTGGTTTACAAGTATGTATATAGTTTGTCATATATGGGGTCACATTACTTCATATTTAGGCCTGGAAGCATATCACAGTGATGTAACCAATTGGATGGATGGTTCATGGGAGCAGTTTGTCTTATATTTTTATATCTTGACACATCAGTGACTTGATAATCTCACATTTTGGAGACACATTTTTTATGAGCTTGATATTTTTTATTAGAGACCATGGTGATTGACTGTGAGGGATGGGTAGATGATGCTACTCACTTGGTATACTACAAGTAGCCCAAGTATTTGATTGGTCAAATGACACATTATTGAACAATATTTTTAAAGTGAGTTTGATGACAATTTGGTGAGGTGTAGAGTCTATCGGGACTTCAGGCCATTTTTTTGCTATATCAGAGGGAGATTGATGATTAGGGACATATAATATCCTTAGATACTATTATTATAGATTTAGAGGCCTTAGTTCCAATTCAATGAGCATGGGGAGTAGCCATTGTAGATGTACATACAACGATAAAGTACAACACATGTTGGCCAACTCATAGACTTGTTAGATTGACTCATCTAGGTGTTGGTGGGGATAGTAGGCAGAGACATGATGCAGAGTTGAGGATGGCCCATTGATAGAGAAAAAGAGTAATGCCATCCATAGGTGTGATGGAGATGGGGGACAAGGATCAAGAGATGGGGATGGAGGTGGATTCAATGGAGTAGATGGAGATGATGAATGGGGGAGGAGGCTATTATGGGTGGATGGGGTATGTAAGTAGAGGAGATTGGAGATGATGATGGAGGAGATGAGGACCTACATGTACATTGACTTCCACTATGTCTGAGCATGATTAGGCTTGACAAAAGAGGGGTGCATTATAGTAGAGCAAGACTAGGCCTGAGAAAAAAAGGGATAGCCTCTTTGTATTTCTTGCTCAAAGGACTACAAAGAGATGCAAAGATTGTGAGGTGTAAGTAGGTGGAGGCTTTAGGAGGCCCTCAAAGCAAAAATTCCCTATTATTTTAATAATTAAATTACTGATAATTCCCAATGTAATTCAGTTGGAAAACTAATTTAAAATTTCCCAAAATAATAACTATTTTTCTTGCTACAAATTTGGAATTGGAAGAGTCATGATTTTGTGTTTGAAGCTAGCAACAAAGCGCGTGCAGGAGAATCTTAACAGTTGTGTGAAGTTTTATCACAGTTTGTTGATGAGAGCACACAACATAATGCGTGAGGGAATTTTGAGTGCATTTGATGTTGCACATTGCAACAAGTTTGTTGCAAGTTTATTTAATTTCTAATTGCTGGAAGTTTAAATAAAAACAAAATTTTTGTTATTTGTGGACGTAGCTCAAAGGGTGAACCACACAAAATTTGTGTTTTCTTGCTTCTTTGAATTTCCATTTCTCTACTCTATTATTTAATGCTACATTATATTTGGTAATTTAACTCTTCAATCCTACCAAAAAATCCTAACTTAAGTTTCATATGCAAGTAATTCTACACCATCTCTAGGCTACTATTTTAGAAAATTTCATGGATATCATTTGAGTCAACATATTGTATTAATGACATCCATTTATTAATTGAGTTACTACAAGTTTTCAAATCCCAAATCAAATGTTATATGACACTAGTTTCTTAGCCACTTAAGCGATTGATCATTTCTAGTCTCCATACAATTCCATTATTGAGGATTTTTAGGGTTTCAATCCTTGCATTTCTAGTCACATCCTGTGTATCTTATCCTACAAATCATAGAGAGATGATTGATTTCAAATAGATGTCTGTAATTGGATCTTTCCTTGGCGAGTTATATATCTTTAATGAAACTCCCAAGTGAAGAAGTGTGATATGTTCTTCATAGCTTAGGTTTTCTCTCACCATATTTGCTAGTGTGAATGTAATAAAAAATGATGTGTTGTGACACTTTAATTCATTCCAAATTGTTATTTGATAAGGACTAATACTCGTCGATTCAATTACTAGATATTATATCTCTTTTAGTATTTTTGTGTTATCTCTTATGGTTTACTATGACTCTATAACCACATATAGGCCAGTAGTCTTGGAAACTTTGACTCTATATGCAATTAAAATGAACAAAATCATTAACCAGTAGTTTAGGAGTAGGAAGTTAGATCATAAGCACTTCATGATCCAAGACTACACTCAACGAAAGAATTTAAAGTTAGTTATAAGTAATTTCTAACTTAAGAGGATCGTGTCTTACATATTAATATCAACCTAATAGATGTCATAGTAGTAGCTCAATCCTTGATCTAGTGATAAATTTTGGGGTTGATTGTGTACTAAATACTACTATAATTTTTTTCTTTGTATATCTTAAGTCATGATCAATTCTAATCAAGACACCTATAAAAATACCATCATTGGGCCAACTGAGCCCAAAGTGAAAGAAATTTTATCCACTCACACTTTTTATTGATGAGTTGATCCATCCACCCTTTGAAAATGACATATCCTTGGCTTTGAAGTGCATAGATCTTTCGAGAAGTGTAAGCATTGATACTTTATCCCCTTGATGATTTTAAAAATCCTTTATATAACAATGATATTGAAGAGGAATTTGCTAATTCAAAAAGTCTCAAATGATCCAATGATGCAATGACCTCTCCCACTATTCTCACACTTTCAGTATTGTCAAATATTCTACTATCACAACCTCAAAAATACAACCTTTAAATTTCTTAAAAAATTAACCTAAACAAACATCTCAATGCTAACTAAAAGGTACATCAGTAAATTTCATTATACATCTGCTTAGATTGTTTGACATATCTCGCAAGTATATAAACAAATATTTTAGGTTGTGGTAATATGTATACATAGGTGCATAAAATGTTTGGAATAATATCCCAAAGACATGTAGACTCAAGTTAACCTATATTTATAAAATATATACATTAAAATTTATTGGATTGAAAGTTTGGATAAGGCATGCAAACTATTTGATAGAATCTCATAAAGAATGTGTGTCATCACTCCTTTTAAAACTATAAAAAATTATAACTAATATTCTAAGTAATTAATTAACTAGATGAAGATAATAACTAATAGTGATAATAATATAATTGATTAAAAATAATAACAATAAAATAATAATTATTAAATTATAACAATAATAATTTAACTAAATAAATAAATAATAAATATTAATTCTTTTATTCTCATATATAGATAGTTGATTAAAATAGTAAAAATAATAATCTATAATAATAATTATAAATGATGATAATAATCACAATATATGAACATTATCTTAAAAATAAAATAAAGTAACATGAAACTAAAACAAAATAAAATATGAAAAATCAAACAAATTAAGATAAATATTGTATTTCCCCTATTAAAGGGGTAGGTGGTGTTGAGACTTGACTCAAACGAAAAAAAGTCAAGTGGCAAACACCCTAGTTTGAAGTGCAAAATAAATTTTGATGGAGTTGCGAGAGGAAATCCAACCATCTCTGGAGCTGGATGCTTAATCAAAGATTAGAATGGACACACTATCAGTAGCGCTTATAGACAATTAGCAAAGAGGACAAACAACAAGGTGAAAATTTAGACATTAATCCTTGGTTGTCAATTATGTTTTAGCTTAACATTTCCAAATTAGAAATAGAAGGGGACTCAACCTTTGTGATCAACACAATAAGATCCTGTGAGCCTATCAAATTACTGAAACTAAAAATGAGAATTGTAATAAAACCTAAATCAATAATATAAACTACATCAATAATAGTGTGTGCATAAACAAAGTAAATAAAATAAAACTAATATTACCTCCACAAACGTGTCTATAACTTACTCCATTGTAGTCAATTGTTACAAATTGGTTGACATGTGGATTACTCCTTCCTTAGTATAACCATGATTCACAAAGTGATAGTAAGATGGCATAATGATAACACAAGTTTTTAAATAAATTTTGGATGCTTTGAATGGTTGAATGATTAGTCTTTTATAGCTTTCATTTGATACTCGATAAGTGGTGTAGGATGATTTGAAAGATCGATGTATGAGATTGATGGAGAGATCATGATGAACGCGCAAGTGACATGTGTCAAGATGAAAGACTTGAATGGTGAGTTAAGTGGTTGCATGGATGAGATGACCAAATGTATAGATGAGATGATGAATTGCATGGATGAGTGAAGTAAAAGTGAGTGACAATGAATTGATGTTGCTTTTTACTCAACTCACTAAATTGGAAGATAGAAGAAAATTAATAGAATTAATTAATTATTTATAATTTTATTTAATTCCAAGTGCATGAGGTGAGGATATATCTAAGAAATAAATAAAACTCTAATTTTATTTCTTTTTAGAATAATTTAAAGATAGAAAATAAAATTAAATAAATTAAATAAATTTATTTAATTTTAGAGGAAATATTAGTTAATTATGAGGGATGAGACGAATGTATGAATTAATTAAATAATTAAAAAATATTTAATTAATGTGGATAGAATAAATTAAGAATTTAATTAAATAATTAAAAAATATTTGATTTGTGGGATGGTTGAGGCGACACTCAAGATGAGAATGGTGGGTGAGGGTTTTTTTTGCGTGCAGGGGGTGAGTAAGCTTGCATGACTTAGTGTGGTTATGGGCTGCTTCCTTGGCCCATGTGGGAGTGGAGTGGGGCTGCGGTGGCTCTTTTCTTTGTGCAGGTCACCCTTCTTTGGGGTTTATTTAATCTTTTTCCTCCTTCATGTTGCATTTTCAATCCTTTTTTGTGTGCCTTTTGTGGGGTCTCGACTGTGTTGGTCGTATTGCATGCTTTGAATTATTTTAATGAATTATTTTTCCTCCATATTGCGTTTTCAATCCTTCATGTAATGATAACACAATTTTTTTTAAAAAATTGTGGATGCTTTGAATGGTTGAATGACCAGTCTTCTATAGCTTTCATCTGATACTTGAAAGCAGTGTAGGATGATTTGAAAGATTGATCTATGAGATTGATTGAGAGATCATGATGAACGTGCAGATGGGGGTCTCCTATTTATTATATTTTAAAGAAGTTTTTATTAGTGGGGACTCTTCATCATCTGGACATGAGGATGCTATAAATTTCCTCTTGCATGCGGTAGAGGAGTAAAAAAACAATCAATTTTAGAGATTTCAATTAAAACCCAATGGGTGTTTGGAAATAAGTAAAGATTTCCTAGTGATGGTGATCAACCGAGATGTAGTGGCTGAGGACGTGTTGTATTTATCTGAGCATGCACTAATCTACAAATTTATGGGGATTTGCATTTCCTTGCCTTTTATTGAAAATTGGGTCCGCAACAATTGGAATCCTGAAGGAGACTTGGAAATAATTCTGGGTGCTAATGGTCTTTTCTTTGTGGTCTTCTCTCGAATTGCAAATTGTAATATGGTTTTTGAAAGGGGTCCATATTTTCACAATCAAGCAAGAATTTTCATTAAACCATGACATATGGGTTTTGATCTAATGAAAGAGTTTCATCAAGGATCCCTATATGGATTCGCCTATGTCAACTTTGGATGGAGTTTTGGCATAAGGCAATCTTGCAATCCTTTGGCCCCTCCCGTCAGACACTTGACCAAAGGGTAATATCTTTTGCTTGTTAGTGTGTGGAAATTAATTTAAATATCTCTTTACCAAAGTCTCTTGAAATTAGGCTAGGAAGCATGTGTTAGATTCAAAAGGTGGATTATGAAGTCCTTCCTTTCTGTTATTGTACTTGTCATCAATATGGGCATTTGCAAAGGAATTTCCCCAAGTTGAGGGCTAAAACCCAACAACCTCTATTTGGTGTGCATGCAAATAATTCCAAAGCAAAAGGCAAAGCTCCAATTCAAAATGAGGAGCCTAATTCAAATGGGTTTGTTCCTGTGAAATCCTAATCAAAAGCAAAGGTGCCAAATTGCCAAAATAAAGCCATGCTCGGAGCGACCTTTGGTAATATATTTGATGTTCTTGAAGATTTGGAAGAGTTGGATTCAATGGAACATGATCATATCTTTGGTACTCAAGTTTTCCAAGGATTGGATCTTGTTGGTCAATACCCTCAGAGCCCTACTCTAAAAGCTGATTATGTGCATGAAGCTTCAAAGGAAGAATTTGTTCCTTCTTCATCCCCTATTGAGTTGGGGGTTGTTGGGAAAGAGATTTTGATGTCTCTAGTGGATGATTTGATCCCTAATCCCTTGGAGGAGATTCCTCATGAGCACATAGGTACTAAAATGATAAATAAGTTAGAAACTAATTCTAGGCTCAAGGGTGATGGTAAGAAGAATATACCACTCCTTGGTATCCAACAGAAGAAATTAAAGAAAGTGACTGGTGATAAGATGGCTAAAGTAGGAAGGAATAAGGACTCAGAGAAGATGAATATTATGGGATAGTCTTTGGTGGAATTTGGTGTTGTTAAGACATTGGACTCCCACTTTGCTTCCTTTTATAAATGATTGTGATATCCTGGAATGCTAGGGGTTTGAGTAGCATCCCTAAACAAAAGGCTACTTGTGATTTAGTTTGTGATCACAAATCAAATATTCTCTTCATTCAAGATACTAAGCTTCCTATTGAAGACATGATGAAGGTTGCATCCAAAATTTGGAGAGGTTATTTCCAATTTGTTGGCTCTTAAGGTTTTGCTTGATGTGTGGAGTGTATTTGTGACCCCTACAAGATCTCGCCTCTTTAGTGAATGGGTGGTAGGAACTCTCTTTCTCTTCTAGAATCTTGTTTTGATTTGGGCGTGTTGATTCTGTTCACCAATGTGTATGTTCCTAATGATTTTCTTGGTAAGACTCTGCTCTAGTCTCACATTAGATTTATTTGCTCTCTTGCTATTTCTTGTCCTTTTATTTTGGCAAGATAATTTAATGTTATATGCAACTTGAGGGAAAACTGGGGGGAGTTATCTGTTTGGGGCCTTCTTCTTCCTTGCTACAAGATAATATCAAGTTTCTTAATTTAGTGGACGTTCAACACATTAATGGGACCTTTACCTGACAAAAATAAAGATGTGGGAGGGATCTATTTTTGAGAGGTTTGAGAGGTTTCTTGTTTTTGTTTAATGGATTAGAAATAACTTGACTTATTTCTTTGAGATCTTGGGGTGGAAGGGGTTAGACATTGGTCGATTAAGTTCTCCTCCTCTTAGTTCTTCATGGCTAAGCAACCCTCCTTTAAATTTCAACTGATGTGGCTTAGGGACCATAACTTGCATCAACTTTTGGAACAATGGTGGTCTTAAGGGAGGCTTTCCTTTGGCATTGCAATGTTCTCTTTCTTCAAGATTCTCCAATTTGTCAAATTAAAGCTTAAGAAATGGAAAAAAATGGTTTTTGGTAACCTCTTTCATAGGCAGAAACAAATTCAAGATCATCTGGATAACATCATGTTTAAAATAAAGGAAGAGAGGATGACAGTGGGATTGCTTCAGGAACAAACTAAATTCTCAAGGGAGCTTGCTAAATGGGAGCTACGGAACCAAGTTTTTTGGAGACAAATCTCAAATTGATTGGCTCCAAGAAGGCGATAGGAATATTGCATTTTTTTCATAATTCGGTAAAGGTGCATAGAGGTGGGAATATTATTGGCTCTCTCATGTTGGCTCAGGGGGAATAGTTAAGTTCACATTAAGCTATTATAGAGGAGGTGGTTCCATTGAGTTCTTTTAGGAATTTTGGGATACCATCAAAGTGGATTTGTTTGAGGTGTTTCGTGAGTTTTATACAAACAAGTAGATGCTCAAGGCTATCGATTCTACCTTTCTTGCTTTAATTCCCAAGAAAGAGGGTGTCAATTCCTTAGAATTTTTTTGGCCTATTGTTTTGTGCAATGTGACCTACAATATTATCACTAAGTTGATTGTTGAAAGACTGAAGAGGTGTTTGAGCCCCTTGATTTCTCTAGAACAGGGAGGTTTTGTTAAGGCTACACAAATTATGGATGGTATAGTGGTGGTAGCTAAAATATGAAATCAAAACATGAAAGACCTATGATATACTCAAGCTCCTCTAAAGTATCATCATCATAGAGCATGTAATTTGAATGTGTAAGAGGAATTAGTCAATCTACAAAAATATCCTTTGGGTATGGAGAGCTATGAGGGTCTCTGATGCAAAGCATATACAAACTTCAGGGGTACTAATGACCCAAAACACTAACTTGAGAAGATCAACTAAACCATCAACGAAATTCCCTTCATTTTCACTTGTTTCCTCATGGCTAAAAGAAATCAAATCACCAAAAAATGCTTCCAAAATTTTATTAAACTCTAAAACACTTTCATCATCATTATTTTGACTAGTTCAAAGCAAAAAAACTATTGGAAAACTCTGAATCAATCAACTCATTCAACATTCACTCCCAAGTCATCAAATCCTAGTAGTAGTCCAACATGACTAAAACAGGTGTTTCTCTAAAACCACAGTGAATCTCCAAATTTTTTTTTTTTTAGGAATCCATTACTGCATACAATAACATACTTCAAAAGCAGGTATACTTGTTTTGAAAGGTATGTGAGAAATAATTGACTGCCTGCTGCAAATTGCACCAAATTAGGTCAAAATTACAAAGCAAGTACCCATAAAACAACTCCAAGCCCTCAAATAACCTTGGAAAACATTATAATAGGTCACAAAACTCCAGAATCAACAAACATTTGATCACTTAACCCTTTCCATAGGCCACACAATGCGAACCCTTGAATTTTGCTCTACCAAATGAGGGTTTATTGAAAAAGTGTATTCCAAACCTTCAATCAATCTGCCAATGCTTCAAAAACGTTAGAATATGCTTGCACATGGTAACCAAACCACCACCAAGATGAAGTGAACACACTTCCCCTACAATCTTAGATCAATTCATATATTATGGAGTACGTACGAAATCGTACAGGCCTGGAGAAAATTGAATTTCAGTATAAAACACAAAATTTTAAATGAAAATAGGGGATTTCTTTATTGTTTTCCTTCACAAACCTTCTACAACCACAAAAATTAAGTTTTCATCATATTTAAAGCTTACCCCACCTATGACAATGACTCTAACTAGCTTTTGAATGCCCATGACCGTTGGGTTTCTTCAAACTTTACATTTTTGCAATTTTTTACAACTTTCTCAACATGACAACATTTCAATTTTGCACTTTTTGCATAATGAACTCTAACCTGGCCCAAAAGGACTAAAAAGATTAAAAAATGGCCTATTATGGCCTTATTGATGGAAAAATACTCAAAATTTGTTCACCCTTGCAAAATATGCATTTGGTGCTCCTACACTAGTCTCCATGGATCTCCTAAAGTTGAGTCCAAAGTATGTGGGGATAATCAATGTTTAGTAAAATATGCATAGTGTCAAGATTGACACTAAAAAAAATCACTCCCACAACATGATTACTAATAATAACCCTGTTGGGAATATGATTCCATTTAATTGCAATCCTAAACATATTTCATGTATCTCCTAAAAGTGTTCCCCAACACTAGGATTAGAAAGAGATTAAATTCAAATGAAATGAACATGTAAATTGACATTTGTAATTATTCCTAAATGATAGGAACATGTGGGGGCATCCAAGAAGAGCTCCTACAAGATAGGAGCACATGGGATGCCCACATGGAAGGTGGAACCCACCTTTCTTAAGTTAATTGTTTGGAGGATTGATAACACTTCAGTAATGCATGTAAAGATTCTACAAGTTAGGGATTGATATTTACATGAGTGGAGTTCAGTTCAGTTCAGTTCAATTTAGTTATGGTTAAGTTATCTTCAGTTGCATGTAGTTAGTTTGAGTTGAATTCTAGTTGACTTCAGTTGACTTGAGTTGCATGACTAATGACTTCAGTTGCATGATAGATAACAGTTGGATACATTCAGTTAAGTGGGGATGACCAATCATGCATAATGTTTGCATGAATTGGTGGAGAGATATGTTTTAGTTAACTAAGATTGACTTGGACCCACCTTGGGCGCCCAAGTTGGAATCTTTGAGTTAACACCTTTTGCATGAGAAGATATTTAGAAGGCTCAGTTAAGTGGGCCCATTCTTGGGTGCCAACTTTGAGGAGGAGCTTGTAAGATGTTTTCCTGACCAACGATAAGTTAAGTTTGGGGCACCCAAATTGAGGAGACTTTGGTTTTGACTTCATGTTACATGATGAAACTCTACTTGCACAATCTAGGCATGAATTTATGAGAGGAGCTTTATGCTCTTGTTTTGACCAACTCTTTGGATTTTACAATGCTCATAATTGTCTATTTATTGCAGCAATTGCATCAGAGTTTGTAATCTTGGTTGTAGGTTAGCAGGTTGAGCTTGTGCATGTGTGAGGGTTTGAAGCATGGCATGGGATGTGTGGATTCATGCCAGGGAAAAATTTAAGAAACCCCCCCCGTGGGTGAAGGTGTAAAATCCTGGCGAATCTTGTATACTTCCCGAGAAAAATATTAATTTTAGTGGAAATTTTTTTCATTTTTTGGGAAAAAAAATCTCAATTGGAAAATCTTTTCTAATCAATAGAAGTCTATGGAAAATATTGGTGAATTGAATTTTTTTTTAAACTGATAAAATATTTTCATTGGTGATTAAAATCTATTTTCAAACCTAGAAAATATTTCCATTAGCGAATTAAACCTGTTTTCAAAATAGAAAAAACAATTTTGTTGGCGATTAAATTTTTTTTTCAAACCATAAAAATATATCCATTGGCGAATTAAACCTATTTTCAAATGCATAAGAAAAAAAATTGGCGAATCAATATAACCGTGATTGTTCGATGAATTTTTAATGGATGGATGTAGTTGCATTCTGGAAGTAAATCTCTGAAGCACTAGATTTTTGAATTGAAAGCTCCAGAATAACACTAGAACCGTTAGTTGCAGACACGTGGTGAGATCAAGGCTCATCGCTCATTGTGGTAATTAACTTAAGTGGAAAAATTATGCACGTGCATAAAATTTGTTTTAAAAGAGGGATTGTTCGATGAATTTTCGATGGACAACTATAGTTGCATTCCGGAAGTAAACATTTGAAGCACTAGATCTTCGAATTGAAACCTCCAGAATAACACTAGAATGGTTAGATGTAGACATGTGGTGAGATCAAGGCTCATCGCTCATTGTGGTAATGAACTCGATGGGTTGAAGGATTTTGTGATGACTCATGAGCGATAGAAGAACTTAAGTGGCAAAATTATGCAAGTGCATAAAGTTTATTTTAAAAGAGGGACTGTTCGATGAATTTTTGATCGATGACTATAGTTGCATTCTAGAAGTAAATCTTTGAAGCACTAGACTTGCAAATTGAAACCTCTAGAATAACACTAGAACTGTTAATTTTTCAGAAATCAATGGCTGAGATTTTATTAATTATTTAGGTTTGTCAATCATCGTGCTCTTGTTTACTGTTTAATATTGCCTAAGTCAGACCAAAATATTTTATGAAAAAGCCTTAAATATTAAGTCTTTAATCCTAAGGGTCGAGTCTTGTCAACTTAACACTTATTTTTAAGGATTCGAGTGTCGAAATAAATGTTAATTATCACATCAATGATAGTGGTGAATTTAAAAATGATAGGTGTGATGTCATACTCATTGTGTTCATGCTAACTTCTATATATACTTCACCAACTTGATGTTCTTCATATCATTTATAATATATTTGTCTTTCATTTATTTCTTCTCTATTCTCAATTTAACTAAGATATTATGGAATCTTCATGGCATGTCATGCTACCCAAATGTTTTTGGGAGAAAATAAGGGATGATGCATACGATAAATGAAAGTTGGATATGGTTTTTACAATTCCTTGTGTGTAGGTTGAGGATGCTATAAGAATAATTGTGGGTAGGAAATGGCTTTAGAACAACCCTCATGCTCTATATTTTGAGGCAGCTTCGGCTTTCTTGTTCAATTGCATGGACATTTTGCTCAATAAAGATTTGGTGAAGACGTTGGCAATATGTTATTTGCAGCCTTTCATTTACTCTATTTCTTCGTTGGAGTTGGCGTTGGAGCATTAGAATTTTGAAAGTGGGTTAGCACCTGTTGGTGGAATCTTTAGGAAAGTGGAATTACATGCTTCTACAACGTAGGATCTTGCCTTGGTTAATATGAGATGGGGTCTACTATGTGATACAAAAACTGAATCATTAAAGAGTCTAGAGTTTTGGAGGAAGGTTTTGGGCGATTCGCTTTTCTTCTCCGCTGATAGTTTGTTAAATTCAATTCATGTTCTACTCAAACACCCAGTTGATGGCCTCAACTAATGTTACAAAAAATTAGTAATGAATTGTGTGATGTGTCACGTTTCTATATTTTATTGTACAATGTAACAATTCTTGTAATATGTACTTGTGATTGGTTTTATGTCACAATTAGTGGATTTTTCCCTTTTGGCCACGTTGGTTATGTACTATGTACTTTAGTATTTATCAATGACTACTTAAATTAAAATAATTTTTGTGGCCCAATTCTTGTAAATCCTTTTTGCTTTGGTCAATATAAAAATGTGGCTTTTAAAACTAATAGTAATTATCAACATATAGTTCTGATCATAAGTGATCGAAATTTATTGTGACTTATTAGTGGACATTGATAATGATTAAGGTAAAATGAGACATTTAATTCTCTCTTTTCAATGTGTTGAATTACTCTACCTTTCATTTATTCTATTGAAATTCCCAATATTTTTAAATAAAGTTTGGCTGTGGTATTGCGGGTGACGACACAGATTAATGCCATATGAATAGCCAAAGTGATTGATTGGATAACTTTATATTAAAAACTGCATGATGTACTGTAGAATAGTAGATGATGATGTCAATAATCTAGTGATTTAGTGAAACAAGATTTGTAATGGTTTCATATTGTTTGAGTAGCATTGGCGATTTTGATAATTAACAGCTTGTCAGCTTGAGGTACAGTTTGCATGTAGCCAGGCTATCAGAGTCCAGACGCCAATCAAATTAAACATTTAAATTGTAAATGTTAGACTTAAGTTACACAAATCGATTAAGTTGGTTTTTTGGTTTGCGCGAATCAAAATTATGACTATACCCAACCTCACATATGACATGTGTGAGGTGTACACAGGGACTAGGCTGGTAGTGACACTATTGGTGGCACTTTTGGCCCATAAATGAGGATAGTGAGCACAACTGAAATCATTCGTTGAATTGTCATAAGGGTTTTCATTTTGTAGGGTTAATAACTTAATAAGGATTCAAGAAGAAGATGATGCGGTATTATTGGGGATACTCTAAATTCTCCCGCCTCTAGTTATGTAGTTACAGAGTAAAAGACCAATTTCCTTCAAGTTCAGAATGGGTGGAATTGGAAAGAATTTGATTTCGTTCATTTGACTTCTCCGATGGGTTTTGAACTAGGATGAGGAGCTTTGATGGAGATAAGTGCTATCCCAATGGAAGCCACAAGTAGAAGATGGGAGCAATTTTACTACCCCTCATTATCTGCATGATTCTGATTCTCAAAGGGGATAAGTACATTTTGTATCTTCACAACTCCTAATTCCCCAGCATGGTTGCCGAGGCAAGTCCCATGCATTTATTTTTAGAGCTCATTTTATGCATGGGAGAAATTTTACAACCCCTCATATTTTGCATGAGTCTAGTTCTAAAAGGGGCTAAGTACATTTTGTATATTCACAGCTCCCATTTCCCTAGTTTGGTTGGCCCCCCTTTCCCCATGCATTTATTTTTAGAGCCCATGGCTGACCTGACAAGTCCCATGTGTTTATTTTTATAGCGCATGGTTGACTCGACAAGTTCCATTTATTTTTAGAGAAACATGTATCACATTTATGTTTTCACCAGCGGTCTAGCAAAAGCTTGGAGCTTGCGCTTACATTTGTATTTGTACTATGTAATAATGTGACAATGTAATTCAGTTGTAATAAAATAAATGGTTGTGCTATTAATGTGACATTGTAATTCATTTTATTAATTCCTTTGCAAGTTAAGTGCTATTAATGTGACATTGTAATTCATTTTATTAAGGCCTTTGCAATGTTAAGTTACCGGCCCCTTGGCCTTGATGTCAATACTAGCACATTAAAGTTTAAAGAAACTTTAAAACACATGTTTATTATTTATATCATAAATTACTCAACCATTCGATGAACATTTGATGCATGATTGTAGTTGAATTCTAGAATGAAATACATAGAGCACTAGGCTTGTGAACTTAAAACTCTAGAATCACCTTATAATCGTTAGATTAACATAGATCAACGGTTTAGAATTTGCTGTCAATGTAGGAGTAAATAATAAATGGCTTGTTTTAAATGCTGTCAGCCATGTTCTAATTGTGTACTGTGTAGTCTAGAAGTAACATAAACATGTAGACGTTTCAGTTTGCTCATTGCAGTGCACCACCCTGTTCTAGGTTCCACAGTTCCACTTCCAACAAATCCATTATGATAACCCAGTTTCAACTTCAAGAATCAAAATCTGGGTAAGTTAAAGAATTCCTGCGGCTACGTTTCATCGTTTGACATTTCTTAAAATCTTATTTTGTCTAACTTTGAAGTTTAGGTTTAGGGTTAAGAGGCTTAAGAATTAAGAAAAAATAAGGACTAATAGGGAATTCACAATTTTCACATTGTTGATTATATCAACATGTCTACCACTAGTACCACTAGAGCAATGTCAGATAAAAAAATACATTATGCAAAATTACTTAAAACCCCCGGTTTCACTGACGAATACCATGATATTTATGATCCTGAAATCTATGGTAGGCATACCTTAGAACTTATATTTTCATCTCAGAATAAGGCTGCAAAACAAATGCAAGTTAATAGTATCAGTGCACCATGGGTAACTGGATTAGGGCGCATGATGTTACATGAGGTTTTCCCTTGCCTAGAATTTATCATGGTCTGTGCCCTAAATTATGATGATAACAAAAGAGAAATTGTTATTAAAGATGGCAAGGAAGAATTGTTATCCATTAATCTAAAAGAACTTGGAAAAGTGTTGGCCTTGGGGTTTACAATCGAATAATTTTGAAATGTCCACATTGACCTAGAAAATCTTGCTAGTGATTATGAAGCAATGGGTGAAATGGAGAAAAAATATTTCTTAAATAGAATAGTTTTGGATAGAAACAAATTGAAAGGTGATCATAAGCCTCCTTATGATTTGGATATTTTTGAACCATGGGTTCAAGATACTATTTCCATGCTAGCATTTTTCCTCGGACTGGATAGAAATTTGGAAGTGGGTGCAAGCCTCCTTGAAATGGTATATAATATCCATTATCGTGTTCCACATGTCAAACATAATTTTATTGGGAACATTGTAGAATCCATGCATAAACAATTTTTAATGATTAAGGGAGGTTCCATCAAGACATTTAGGTTCACAACCTACTTGTGCTATATTTTTCTATTCAAATTTAGAGGAATATTTCAGACCAACAAGCTTCAAATTCAGCCCTATAGTAATGCTAAGTAAAAAGAAAATGGCTCTAGTATATGAATGGACCACTGTGATAAGGATGCATGATTCTAGAAGGAACTACAATCATTTTATAGACTAATTTTTGGCTCCATTGCATCAAGCAATTACAAATACTCCAATGCCTAGATTGCCTATGTCATGTAGAAACTGCATTCAACTAGGAAAAGAAATACACTTGGCTGATTGGTACTTAATGGAAGAATATATTGTGCTAAGATTTTATGGATCGAGAGTACAACCATACAAACTTCCAATAAATGTGACAAAAAGGGTTTTTGCTTTGGAATATGTAAGGTAGATGTAGAGTACTGATGAACTACACTTTATCAGTTAGGGGAAGAAGATCTTATTTCTTTCTTTACCTTTTTCATGTGGAGGGATCACATTCAAGAGAAAAGAATTTAGTGTGGCACATAATCTTTTGATTTTTTTTGATTTTGATGCTATGTCACTGGAAGTATGATCCATGTGACACTATTAAATCAATGATTGTGCTCAATAAGAATGCTGCAAGTAGAATTCAACATCAAAGTAAACCCTTGCTTGAAAACTTGAGAAACAAGGATTCTTGGGATGAGGTCAAAATAGCAATGGAGAAAAGTGCTGTTGAGAATGGTATTTCTTTTGAACAATTGTTAGCAGAAATTATGGTATTGCATCAAAAGACAATTAGGAGGTACAACAATTTTTATGAAAAAAGTCATAAACCATCTAGTAGAGTAAAAATGGTAGATTCTCTAAAGAAGGAAGTTATGGATAAAAATTGGTCACAATAAAAAATTATTGTCGTTTGGTCTATGAGGAAGGAGCTAGGTGATCCAAGAGCTCTTGTAGAGTATGGAGATAATGAAGAAGATCACGAGTTTAGAAAATTGTGGAATATAGAGCATCCAAATGAGTGAGGAGATAAAGAAAGTGATGATGAATCTAATGATGATAGGGAAGAATAAAGCCATGTCAATTTCAAACTTGGTTTAAGTGAGGAAACAAAAAAAGCATATACTACAAGAGTAGCCATAGCTTAAAAAAGGGTTATGAAGGTGGTCCTTTGGGGTCCCAAAGACAAGGCCCTTGGATGGTAATAGATGTAGAGCATAGAAAACTAGTTGATAAATTTGTCCTTGGGGTTGGAGGTGAAAAAGTAGACCTAGGGCATACAGGTCAATTTGTTAGAGCTTCAAATCCTCATCCTCATGGTCAAACACAATCACAACTAGGACATGCCCATGATGGAGAGCTTAGTGCAACTGGCATTGCCTCTAGTGGTGATGGTATGGGTAGTAGTACTAGTAGTGGTCAACATGTGCTACAATAGAAAATTACACACAAGAGGGAAACAACACAATATACCACAAAAACACTAGGTGATCAAGGCATACAAAAGAGGCAAAGGATTTTGACAGGTCCAAGTCACACTACTAGTGGATCTACCACAAAGGAGTTATTTCTAGGCACTCCCCCACTGCCAATTATTTTGGTTAAGAAATCATTAGCAATTGCAAGTACTCCTATTCCTTCGCCATTCAAGAATTCCATTGTTCCTGCGTCCCTAGATTTTGATTACATTGAAGAGTTTAAAAATAAATCATAATTGAATAAAAAAGAAAAGAATCAATTGATGGAGAGTGCATCTGCTGTAACTTCAGAGCCTGCAACAACCATGGTATTACCCACATTTGACACAAATAAAGAAATAATGGAGTACATAATTCTTATTCCCACAGTTCAAAACAAACCAACAAATCAGATGGCTCCATCTGAATTCCAGTTGAACAATATTCAATTGGATTTTTTTGGACTCAAAAATATTGAGAAAATTAATGTATCAAAGAAGAACAATGAATTGGTGTACACATCATTGCTAAAGCAAGACAAAGAGAAAAAAAGGTTGCAGACTCAAATTGAAAATTTACAAGCAAATCACTCAAATGAGAAAGGAAAGAGGAAAGCAACAGATAACAAGAGCAATGAATTAGAAAAAGAAACAAAAAATCTGCCTCTACATCAACAAGCAAAGATGATAAGCAAAATGAGACTGCAGTGAATGAACTGAAGCAAAGGCTAGATGAGAGCAACAAGAAATATGATGAGAAAAAATACACTTCAGAAAAATTAAGACTAAGCATTGCAAATGGAAATGCATAGTGGGAACAAAAAATGGAGAAGGAGAGAAAAAGAAATAAAAGATTGGAGGTAGAGTTGATGGAAGCAAAAAATGAAATTAAGACTTTTCAAAATAAGTTATTTGGATTTTGTAGAGAAACAATGAGGCATATGAAACAAAAGATCTGGGATGAAATAATGTAGAGGATTGATCATTTGTGTGACATGTTTCAATTGATTGATGCTATCAGACAACATCATGAGAAGCTAAACAAATATTTAATGGACAACAAAAATGTGTTGGAATTAGAGAAATCAACAAATCAAATTCAACAAACAGTTTACAAAGCCAGTGACAATGTTTTGAAATCAAAAGGGATTACTAATCGACTTGCTACATCAATGACATTGTCATCTGTCATTGAAAAGTGTTTGAGAATGTGTGAAACAAAGGAATATTTGCATTTGGCTACAAACAAGATGAAGGTGGATGAAAAGGTAAGGAACTTCATAGAGCTTGGTTTGCCAGAGGCTTTTGACACAAATGAGTGATTCATTAGAAAGAATGATTTCAAAAAGAAGATGGAGGATGCAAGGAAGATTGATTTGGACTAATTTCCTTAGAACCCAGATGTGGTGAACTATTTGGATTCCATCAAATCATTGCTAACCCTGAATGCAAAATTGACTGAAGAATCCAAGACAAGTTCCAATTTGAATCATGAATTGTTAACAAATCTTTAAGTCAAACAAAATCAATTAGAACAAATGACAATTCCACCATTGAAGAGTTGAAGTTTCTAGAAAGGGTGATGTAGTGATTTGATTTTTGATAATATGAGTTTCCAAGTTCCAACTCAGCTCTGTGCAGAGTTGTCTTTGAGAAAGATTGTGCATTGCCAATGCCTCTATGTATTCCTTCATGTGATAATCAATTTATAAGCTCAAATTCAGACTTCAGTAATGTGTTGATGTTCAATTATCTATATTATTTATTATATCATTTGAAGAAAAATTCTGGTAGTGGTTTCAACTACTAGATACACTTTAAACAATTGCTGATGTTCATTGTTGTATATGCTACTAATTCTATTGTTAATATGTTATTAAGCTAATAAGAATTGAGTTGAGTGATGAATCGTTGAGTACATGTTCAAGTTTTACTTTTAACACAATTAACATATGAACTATAAGGTGATTTTAATTCCAGGCATCCATAATCTTAGTGAAATTGCATTAAAATTCACACATCAATACTCAATCTCCATGAATACTTATCAGATCCACTAAACATTTATATGAATTCATGCTTTAATCAAGGTACTTTAATTGGTTCATTAAACCAAAGCCAAAATTAAAACATACATCAATGCATAATGACAAAGAAGATTAATGAAAGATCATTGATCAGATTTCAGTAATAATTCATGTAAAATGTTACAGCTGGAGAGACGATAGACTCAAAATAAGGGAGCAAAAAAAGCTTAGTCACTAGTCCTCTGAGATTTATAACCTTGTCACGAAGTTCTAAATTTTCATAACTTCCCGATTCCCTGACTTGGTTCACTTTGTTGAGTAACTAAGTTGCAAGTCTTTTAGAAGTAAACTTTGAGTTACGGTGTGTGCATTTATTTTGCTTTTGTTCAGTAGTTTGTTAGTGGATTAACTATTATTGGAATTGGAATGATGGATTTTTGGTTAGTTTCATTGCTGTGGTTACTATCACTCAAAGTCACAGTTTTGGTGCTTTTCCTAACCTTAGTCGCTAGTCCTCAAAGTTTTATAACCTTGTCATGGAGTTCTAATTTTTCATAACTTCCTGATTCCCCGACTTGGTTGATGGTTCACTTTTTTGAGTTGCAAGTCTTTCTTGGTCAACTTTCTAGTCGGTGGGTCAGAGGTTTCAAAAACTTCAAAACTTCAGACTTTGGTTCTAAGGTTCCAAGTTTCAGTAACCACGTGACATTATGGACTTATCTTACCTTTCAAAGGCACCGTCATGTGACATCTCATTGAATGCTATGTACAAACTAACCTTGAGTTATCTTTTCAAGAATTTCAAAAAGCATGCAAGTTTAAAGGTTATCTTTTTTAGGAATGAAATTGAATGCCACATTTAATCCACGTCCTATCAAAAATGACAACATAAGTGGGTGGCAAATTTTTACTCAGACATTTATCTTGCATTCTCGTTCTTTTCCAAGGCTAGTACTTCTGAAGTGCAAACATTCTATCTTCATGAATTTGCGCTCATGCAGAGTGGAATTGAAAATGACTAGTCTGGCATTAAACACACATCGTGTTGACGACATAAGTTGAGGTGGAGAAAATTTTGCTAAGTTTTTTAGCTACATTTCCTTCTTCTGCAGTCTACTCTTCTAGGTGTTTGTGTATTTCTTTATGTGCTGGGAGTTCATGCAGTTTGGAATTGGAAATTGTTGGCCTGGTGTAAGGGATATGAAGCTCAGAACTTTTAAGTTAGAAGAGTTTTGGGCATGCCTAGAGAGTGACGAGAAGTCTGAGCTAGATATAAAACTATTAGAAAGTGGGCTAGCTCACACTGGAGGGTTTCTAAAAGCTATGTTGAGCGTGGAATTGATAAGTGCATGTGTGAGAAGGTACATTTTGGAGACATGGGAAATGAAAGCCGCAGATAGGATTGTAAATGCAAAAAATTCTCTTGAAGTTGTTTCCCACGCACTGATTCCAAAAAGGGAACCTGTAGAAGACATGTCTGTCGTAGTGGCAGGTGAATTTTTCAAAGTGAATGAAGACTGGTGTAAGAACTCCATGGTCAAAACCTGGTTGAAGTCTAAAAGGAAAGGTAAGTCGCAACTGCCGACTAAACTCAAAAGAGTGCATTTTAAGGAAAAAATTGTAGATGCTATTGCTTTATTGCACCGCGTTGTTGGGAATGCATGAGTTGAGTTATTTGAGAATTGGATGTGTCAGTTTATCTTGATAATCTATGATGAGAGCATTTTCATTGACTGGGATGAAGTTATTTGCTTCCATTTGAATGAGCAATTAATTAATTTCCATAAGACTGCTACTTTCTGTATGTGTTCTTGACTGATGTACATTGTAGCTAGTTAGAGGTCCTTTTGGCCAGGGTTGGAGCCGCAAGGAACCCCAACTTCTAATATGCCTGTGTATAAACGCTTTCCTCAATTCACTAAACAATTTGGAATGGGTCATTTTTTCCATGTTCATGATGCATTTTTAATGGAGGCCGTGAGGAATCTAGATGGAAATCTAGAAATGCACCTTTCCCCTGAATCAATTTCTCTTGTATCAAATTTTGGGAGTTTTTATATCCAAGTTGATAAGTTTTCCCATCTGAGAATAGGGGGTTTTGAGAAAGCCCCATTGAAATTACCTCGGTATCCTGAAGATTTACTGATATTTTTGGAAGTTTGTCAACAAATGGCCATGGTTAATATTAAGTATGTGAACATGGGGAAATGAGGGTATGCCTTCCCATTGAAGACCCCTTATTTTATCTGCAAAACAAACTAGGTGGCCAGGGGAGTTGAAGGAGTTCTCAAGGAATATAACCTCCAATATCTGTCTATGAGAGCTAATTTTGATAGTAAGGGTTTTGTGAAGCAAAATCTCTGTGGAGGGAGCTTATATTGGCATAAACCATCTATCCAAGATTTCTGGGAAGATTGTGTTGATGAGAACAAATTTTTGAGAAGAGATTATATGAGGCTAACACTAAACCAGATACAAGCTTTCAGTCTGCCATTTCAGATTCCTAAAAATGTAGCTGAGGATTCAATAATCATATATCTTGGATATGAAAAATTTCTTGATAAATCCCACCCTAGGGCTGATTGGAACCAAAATGAAATTTCAGATGTGAGGGTGCGTGCTGCCCCAATGCTTAAAGGAACCCAAGATTGGTTGGATGGGAAATGGCAACAAGTTCTAGTCCTATTCAGGAGCCTAAGTCATCAGAGAAGAATGAACAGGGGTCTACACAAGCATCTGGTGCAAGTGTATCATTAGGGAAACCCTTTGTTAGGTCCTCTAGTGTAAATTATCAGTCAAGAGGTGATGGTGATAGGCCAAAAGAAACAATCAAGTTGAAGACCATTTGTGAACAAGATAGCATGCTTTCTCCTACCCCTAAGAAGAAGACCAATCAAGAAAAATTTGTTCCTGTATATTTTGAAGCTATCTTTAAACATATTGCTGAAGATAATATCTTTCTTCCTCTATCTGAATTTCCCTCTTCTCCACCTTTGGTTGATAATCCACCTATCACTCCTAATGCTCATGAAGAAAATATTAGTGGAAATGAAGATTCTTGTCTGGTAGTAGCCTCCCTAAGATGGCTGAAAAAAGCAGTGGAGAAGAAGAGAAAGCATATTCCTACAATGACAGTTGGAGTGGATACAGTTGCAAAGTTACTTCAAATCTCTTCAAAACCTAAGAAATCCAGGAGGATGTCAAGGATGGTGACTGATGCTACTTCTAGAAATCAAATGTTAGAAATTGTTGAGCCTATGAAGGATTTGAATGAAGATGAAATAACGGGGGAAAACTACAAAGTCACACATGTTGATATGGGGCCTCCAACACTAGAAGGTGATGTGTACCATGCCAATTATTCAATCAATGTCTTGATTAAAAGGGTGAAAGAATAGAGGAAAGAAAATATAAAATTGCAATCTCAAGTCCTCGCATTGGGTAACTTTATTTCTTCCATGGGCATTCCTCCTACATCTGATGAAGCCTCAAGTTCTTAGGTAGAGCCAAAGGGCATCGATGTGCTCACCATACACCAAATTAAAAAGAATTTGAGCTATTCTAGAGTTTCTTGTGAGGGGATCAATAAAATATCTCAAGAGGTTATCTTCTTTTTGAATAAATCTATGCTCTTTTACACTCGAGTTATTAACAAGAGGAAGGAGTTAGTAACATAACTTCAACAGGTCAGAAAAGATCAAACTAGTTTCTATGTGCTCTCTTAGGAAATGACAGAATTGATGTCTATGGATCAGAAGATATTAATTGGTGAGAAAATTGTGAATAATCCTAAGGAGCTAGACCCTTCCTGGTCCGATTCATCGGAATGGAAATTGAATACATATGATAATCTAGTGAAGAAAATTAATAAAACACTTGATAAATATTTTGAAATGTTGGGGGAAATTAAAGAAGATTGTCGTATTCTGGGAGTGGAAATTACTAATGAGTTTGATGAAAGTATTCTAGATATAAAAGAGATCTCTATGAAGTTTAGAGAGATTCAATAAAGAAATAGCTGATCCTACTACAATGACATGGGAATCCTTCTCAAAACTCAATGCAATGCAGATCCACCTGAAGTCTTATAAATTTGGGGAAGAGAAAAGATCTGAGATGTTGGTTCAGGTTGAGCCTGAAATTGCTTTGGGAAAATGGAGAACCAGGTTACAAATTACTACAACTCCAGGGAGCAAGGACATATTTATAATTATCACCAGATATCGAGATTACAGGTCCAATATGAGGGCACAAGAAAAGGCGTAGGGACATGAAGTGGTTAAAGTTCTGGAAGATGAATCTGAAGATGAGGCTAAAAAGTGATGCATAATTATTTTTAGCATTTAATGATACTTTCTTTAATTTAATTCTTTTAAGTTGAAGACTATTTTAATTTTTGGGTGCGGTTGTCTTCAAGAAACTGTTACCATAGACAATTGGTTTATGCTTTAAATATTGGTTTGACCGATGCAATTAGGATCTTTTGGGAAAAACTTTAATTTTCCTCATTAGAGAAAAAACTCTTTTATGCTTTCAAGTTTGTTTTATATTTATCTTTCAATATAGAAACTCATATGGTGAAGTTCATGCAGACATAATCTTTGTGTTGTGGTGTATGGATTTATTCTGTTTATTCTAAATATCTTGCCAATGGTTATCTATGTTGGTGTTCTGGATGTTTAATAGATTGCATTGCTATCAAATGTTTATCTTTGAATGAATGCTTATGGAAATGGTTGACTTTAGTTAAAGAAATTTATTAGTTTTGAAGTGATTCAAGTCTTTGTACTTTAGTTTATAGTTTGATATTGGCACGCCTTTCAAAGGTTTCTGGTTAAAAGCTATACCTTTCTTTGCTTTCTGGTTAAAAGTAGCCTGAATTTCTATTCATTGCATATCATAAAAGGTAGCTACCACCTTGTAAAATAAGCAGAGAATCGGTATGAAATTTAGGTGATTCGGTAGTTTAAGCTTTTATTGTTTAAGTTGTATGGATGCCTTTATAATTTATGTATGTTGAAATGTTATCTTCTATTAGCTTACAACTTATAATTTATGGATGTTGAACTATTAGCTTCTGTTCATGGAATGGATTAATAGTATTCCTTTTAGTTATTTATCAAAGATTATATGAATGAAAATGCAATAGGAATTTATAAGTAGTGTGATAAGTGTTCTTTAAAAATGATGCAAAATCACATCAAATTCAATACCATGGAATACAATATAAATATAAAATATCACCAACTATAGTTTGGAATATGATTCATGAAGGGCAATATAAAATAAAATATCATGAAGTGTAATGATTCAAAATTTCATTGAATACAATATAAAATATCATCAACTATAGTATGGAACAATGAATACTGATCCATGAAGTGCAGTATGAATACCTAAAAGATGCTAATTCTCTTCCATTTCCGAAATGGAGTCAAGGTCCTCAAACTGACATTAATATTGAGATAAAGTAAAAGAGTCGTCTTGAATTTGATTCCGAGTCCGCTCTTCATTTTCTTCGGCCTGTGTCTCAAATTCAACATTCATTATGTGATTTGTGTCAATGTCATCTATCCTAGTCCCACTTCCACTGCCTTTGCCACCAGTACCAACATTTGGAACTGGATTGTTGCACAACCTTTCCTTCTTCTTTCACATGTGGACCTTCAGATTGCGAGTGCCCTTTCAAAAGGAAAATTAAAGATATTATATGTAGTTCCTTTCAACCTCAAGCAATTTTCCAAATTCTTGTCTAGTTTGTTTCTTAACTTTGATTTCAAAAACCCCAATGTATTGAAAAATATCTCATCCTCCACCAACCCCAATATCATTGTTTGACATAAATCAACAAGGTTGAAATATTCTGATATCAAACCACACAATATTTCACTCTAACCTAAGTTTGTCCAAACCTTTTTTATTGATCCCGGTTCAAAGGCCTTCTCCATGCCCATGGATTTATACTGGTCCCTCATAGTTGTTGCAAAACTCCTAGATTGTTTTCTAAGCTTAGCTTCATTTAAAATTCCTTCTATTTTCTGCTCATCGTATGTTACACTTTTCAAAAATTGTTCAATCAAGAGATTTTGTAGTTTCCTTCAAATTATCACTAACAAATTTAACAATGCCATTAAAATCTTCCTCCTTAATAGCTACTTCTCTGCTAGAGCACCCAACTGTCTTACAATGGTACATTGGTATCTCATATCCATGTACAGATATATACGTGCCCGCTTGCATTAAACTGTAAATAATTATCAGGATTATTCAAATCAGTAATTTTCTGCCACATGAAATAATTTGGGCCATCTTGTGTTAGATCTAGATATTGATGATCGAGGGCCAAGCATGTATGTTTATGTAGATTGACATATTCATTAATATACATAGTTCTATCTTGGGATTTCTTCACAAGATTTTTCATCACAACCAACATGGGGAGAATACTAGCCTAAGTCAAGAGTGTCTCTATATCACTTAGCCTATGTAAGAGGTTAGGAGTTTTTTCTATTGTGCTACGATGCTCATACATCACTCCAATCAAGGATTGATATTCTGAAATAACTCACTGCGTTGGTCCATGCAGGGAGATCCATCTGGTATCAACATCCTTGAGAAGCTTATTTCTTGGTGTTATTCCCTCAGCAAAATTTTGAAATTTTGCAAAACATTTGGGACTTTGGCAGAAGTATGTGTGGATCTCACAGACTAGATTTTCAAATTTTGATACTGTAGGAAACTTGCTTACAATTTTGAATGCTAAATTCATTATGTGGGCCATGCAATGAATGCCAAACATGTATGGTGCATAGAAAGATGAGCTTGGCGAATATGTCATTCTATAGTATACAAATGCATACATAACTAAGAAGTATTGTCTACCACAATAACTTCATCTAAAGATAATGCAATGAAATTTGACTCTTTTACTTTCTCCATTAAATCTTCCTTTTCAACTGCAACAAGATAGTTTTCCCATTCCCATCTAGTGTTTACTAACCAATGTGAAAAGGGATAGTGAGGAAAATTCAAAAAAGATAATAAACCAAAATATTCTGGGTAGTTTGTCATAGGATGCCCTCTGGAAAAATATGAAAAACAACACTCATCTGAACAGTTTTTGACATATTTGCTGCTTCCATTGCTTTTCCAAATTGAGCCTCAAGTGTACCTTTACATGCAACAATGTTTGACATTCTTTTTTCATGCTCTTCATAATCCATGGCATACCTAACATGAAGAAATTCTTCCTTTGATTTCCATCATATGACTGATTGTTCCTTTCTGTCTATGTTTTGTTTTTCATAAACTTTTTCGATATGCTTTTTTATAGTGTCAATCTCTAGCTGCAACATCTTGGATCTTCCACATTTCCAACTACAAATTGTACATTTGGCCAATGTTTCCTTTTCAATATCATTTTCATTGTCAATCCCCACTGGTACAATGAATGGGTACTTTGACAACCAACCAAGTTGAAAATTCTTTGTCATTTCCCACTCGTGCCCCATTTTTGATTTTCTTCTTCTTTTCTTGCTACCAACATCATCATCCTCATCCAAGTCAATTATCTCATTCTAGCTAACTAGGCCCAGGGTATCCCTTGGAACATCTTCTGCGGTATTTCCATCCTCATTTGATACATTTTGATTTAACTCAATGGCAATCTCAACTTGACCTTCCGGTGGCGGTGAGGTATTGTGAATGCTACCAATATTTGGTGGAAGAGTTGATGATGTAGCTCCATCTTGACCTAATGGATCATAAGCTTTGGCAATTCCAAAGTAAAAATGTATGGTACGTCTAAGTTTTTAGCGTTTTGATGGCCTTCCAGTCTCTTCACCACCCCGAGGAGCTTGAGGAGCGGCAAGAGTCTCTTCACCACCCTAAGGAGCGGTAGGATTCTAAGGAGTGGTAGGACTCTTCACCACCCTAAGGAGTGGCAGGAGCCTTACCCTTGCTGCTTGAGTTGCTCAACATATTGATCTCTCACTTCAAATAAAACTAGAAAAAAAATCTTCTTGTTTAAGAAGGACAAAGAATATAGATCCCATTCCCTACTCAATATCATCTTTAAGACTGAAGCAAGAATGTAAAAGAGATAAATAAAACTTATTATTATAACACTATGAAGAAATGATCACTCACCTTTAAGTCTACGTTTTCGGCTTTCGCTAACTTCCGAATCAAGAAGTAGAACCTTAGAACTAAAAAAAAGGTGTAATAATAAATTACACTTTCAATTGTATTTATATCAATCCATATTTGGTGAATTCTGCGGTATTTTAAAATGGTATATTAAAAATTTAGTGAATCCTGCATGCTTATACAACGATACGTTGTAGTTTTCAAGGCAAAATGTGTCCTCAAATGTAATTATTTTTTAATGTTATTGGAAAAAAGGTCCTCATAAGCAACTATTTATAAATTTTAATTGGTGAAATGGGTCTTCACAAGCAACTTTTTGTAAATTTTAATTGGCGAAATGGGTCTTGATACAATGTTGTTTTAATAGTATTGGTGAATATGTAGGTGTTTTATTACATGCTTCCGGGATTCCGGGAAAAAATATTAGTTGGTGGGTGATCCCACAATAGTGGTTTACAATTTTTGGCCAAACTGGACACTGAAATAATTTTTTTTAACTAAATCTTCACTTTCGGGCACCTATAGTGGCTAAACCGTGAGGAATTTGAAGATGATGCAAACTAGAGTTTCAAAAATTTTTTCTCTAGATTCTAAATATATTTTTTCAAAAATTTTGGAATCAAATTGCACTTCTTTTTCCATCTCCCTTGAAAACTATTTTTTCAAAAATAACATTTTAAAAAGTGACGCTCACCGTATAATGCATAACTTTTTTTCCATGAAGGATAAAATTCTAATTCTTTTGAATTTAGATTTGTAACTCCAATATCTAGTGCTTCCACTTGGTTAGATATTTTTTTATTGAATATTTTTTCTTTAGTCAAGTTTTGAAGTCAAACCAATTATAATTCAGACATAGCACGACTGTATAATGCATAACTTTTTTTGTATCAAAATTCAATTTTTTTCTTTTTGTTGGATCAAGGACTTCAATATCTGGTGCACTCATATTTTTCAAAAAAAAAAGTTGATAATGTGCTATTTTTCCACATGTGCAAAACAGAGAGCTTGGTTTTCTGTGAAAAACCTACATTCAAAAGAAATAAAACATAAATATAATAATAAAATTAAATTTATTTAAAATTATCCTTTTTGGGAAGATTATAATAAGGAATACATACATACAATTTTTTTTTTAAATGAATTGATTTGACCCCCCAAAAGGTAAATCAAAAGTGGTTTTTTATCAGCATTTTGATAGGTGTAAAGGAGACTCTGTTATAGGTATGGTTTAAAACTAGCAGGGTTCTATCCAAGGGGGTTTGATCTAAGGTAGTTTGATAAAACCCTCTTCAATTGGAATGCTTTAAATGGAACTTTTTAAGGCTTAAATCATTATATTTTCTAAAAATATGTGATTTCAGCAAATTAGAATCTCCCAGAAATTGTAAACCAACTTTGTGGGATCACCTTGGTCCATTTGAAACACGTAGTTTATTATGGAAAATTTGTTGCTTAAATATGCCTCATAAAAAAACGTTGGTGAATGGACATGCATTGGACCGATAGTTCGTAAAATCTGGGCAATTTGGATACCCTGTTGGGTGCAAATAATTCTCCAATTTCGACTTGGTCGATTTCTAGAATTTTCCAATTGGTGAAGATTCACCACTAAAGTTTTCCCTAATGCATGCTTGATCACATGGAATGCATGGATAGCTTGTGCTGTAAAAAGTGTATGAGATTTTTGTGCAGGTTGTGAAGAAGGATTGTTGAAGGTAAGGAAGCATATCAATCAAGGATTGATACATTATTATTGTAATCTTGTTCTAAGGTTAAATAATTCAAGCACTATTGATTCTGGTGGAGTTTTTTCCCGAAAGGGATTCTCCACGTATATGTTGTGTCACTTCTATCTTCTTGTCTCATTCTTCTACAATCTTCTGTCTCTTTCTACAATTGGTAAAATTGATCTAAATAGATTAATCATACATAATTAATTGTGACAAATAACACTTAATTAAATCTACAGTCACATAGGTTTACAAGTTTTAAGCTACATAATTACCTCCATTTAAAAAAAACCTATGATGAATAACTCCCAGGTGTGTCTTGTGTAGGTATGATTGTATAAAGATATGAGAAGAATAAGCCATCTGAGATGTGTCAGGATGTGTTGCCAAGAATCATAGTTATCCTTTTCTAGGATGACCATTGACGGATGAGAAAAATACCCATTATACTTCCTCAAATGAAAATATCATAGACTAATATCCAAAACACATGTAAAGAAGATCAAATTAAGTAATCTCACACAAGATGTCAAAGTAATTGATAGAAATGTGAAATCACAAAAAAATTAATAAAATGTACCTAGGGAAGATTCTAAAAAAAGTGCATGAATAAATTTAAAGATATTTGAAATACCTTACCAACACCATTGGATATTTAATAATTGGAGCTACAAGCAAAAATTATTGAGAATAGAAGCATAAAATGATGATATGACTTTAATTGAGAATAAAATAAACTAGTAGAAAATCTAATGATACCTACACCACTAGAAAGTTCTTCAAACCAACTTTTTGATGATATCTCGTTTGCTCGATTTCGACACCATAAGCCCAAGTTATTCCAAAGAGAAAAAATAGCTACTTTAGGGAAAATGGGGCTAAGATGGGGGCTAAGTGGTCATTGTATGGTTACCACGATGTTAGTGAATATTCCCTAGAATATTCCTTTGCTTGGCAAAAAAAGTTGATATCTAGCAAAAAAATAGTATCAAAAAATTACGCATATATCAAAATATTCTCTTGGAATCTCCAAATATTTTGTCTCTTGTTATCGGAGAAGTTTTTCTTAATGCTTGAATATGCCGATGGAATATTCTATCAGATTGCAGCTAGTTTTATGCATTGGCTAGAAAAGTCAACATCAATGTTTTATGTCGAGTGATGGAAGAGGTACCCACACGATTAAATGTTTTATGTCGAGTGATGGAAGAGGTACGTTGCTTAGAGAAAAAGTAATGAGGCTCCTTATTCTAATAGCTTTTTTTCTTTTTTCTTTTTTACTGTAGGGAAAAATTAAAAAGAGCTTAAATTATTAAATAAACTGTACCTACATAGTTGTCGAGTGATGAAGGGAAATAGGGGTGTATAGGTCTGGACGACCATACAAATTTTTTAGACTCTACTACTCTTTCTTTTCTTTTTTTCAACTTCTCAATATTTGATGAAATGACAAACATTCTTAGGTTTTTTGGTCATTCTAGGCTCAACAATATGCCCATTTGGCTTCTAGATGAGCTGATTTTCCCCTCAAGGCCAGATCTCTTAGAATTCATACATGAAGTCGTAGATTTGGTGCCTTGATACTATGTTGGAGTTGATAATAAAACCCATAGCTTCCAAAAATCACTTGCAACCAAAACACCTATCACAATGGAGAGATCAAAGCAACTGACTTTCTATGCAACCAAGAGAGAAATGATTAAATCCACACAAGTATCACACAAGCATTTGATATTGGAGCTTGCTAGATTTTATGTGTATGCTGATTTGGATAAGGCGTTTCCTTATTTGATCACCTTAACCTCTAAACTAGGTTAATTGCAATAGATTGCTTATGAAGAATCCTTGGTGATGTGCAAAAAAATGCCACAAATCTTGTCATGTTACTGCAAGTTGTCAAAAATTTAGAACTATGCAAATTTTATGGAGGAAAAAAGAATAGAATGTGCCTACTTAATCATAGGATATTGATAACATGCGCATGGTGTGTAGTGATGAGGAGGTTTGTCCTTCAACTAGAACTATTTATGTAGAAAATATTAATATCACATTTGAGAGCAAGTCTCATCTAGATGTGAGAAGTTTAGAGGAGGTTTTTAGGGAGAGGGAAATTGTTAGTGAGGGCTTGGGCAATGATATCCAAGAAATACTATTTTTAGCTCTATGAATGGTTTTTAGCACTTTCCCTTCTCAACTTCCTTTAAAGAGGAAAAAAGGAAGATGAAATTAGAAGAGAGGCTTGTTAGAAATACCTTGACTCCTATTGATTCAAAATTAACTTTTAAAAAATTGAGATATGTCAAGAATGTAAACAACTTAAATAAGACGAAGGAAAAAGCTATTGGTAGGGTACAAAGCTCCCTAAAGTTCTATGGATTCATGCTACCTTAAGCCGTCTGGTCACTTGTTTCTAGGTGGTATACCCTAAGTAACTATTTTTGGCTCCTTGTGAGGTGTTGTAACTTTGTTATTAGTTTATAGTCTCAACATTGTTTGATCATTATTATCGTATCTTTGCTATTTCTGAGCAAAATTGATTTATCCACTTTAATTCTTGCAAAAGGGTTGGGCCATTTTGAAATCCCACCTTTACTCTCAATAAAGGTGGCTAGGCTGATTTACATAACATAGATAATAAGTAAGGGATTCTTAGCCAAACACCAAATTGATACATAATTTTTCTTGTTTCCCAATAATTAGGAAGTGTTTGTGTGTTGATGACACATTTTAGAAAAAAACAATATTTTTATATTGAGAAGAGTGACATGATGCATTGTGTTCTATATAACATGATTGATACCTCATTTAGGGAGCTACAAGAAGTTGAGACAAACAACAATATTATTAGTGGTCTATTTTTTAGATTTCATCATGTTGTAATATTATTCCATGATATATATTGCACACATTATATCTTATTGGTTCTTGCAATAGAACTATTTTCCTAGTGTGTTTATAATGGAGATTAATCTACACAATTTTAATAAATTATTGTTTGATTTTAGCTTGAATAAAATTTTAGGATAATTTTTTGTTTGTAAATTTACACACTTTTTACTAAAAATATTTGCAAAATAATTTATTTCACTTTATCATTGGACCAAATTTTTATTTGTAAATTTTCTTAGTGATGAGTCTAATTAATGGCTCAATTTTGATAGGGTTTATCATATATTTTCTATTGTTACTATAGACTTTGGCACCTAGTTGTTGAAACTCTCTATGTTATTTCCTTAAATCCATAAACCTTGGGCATAAACTTATCCTTGTGACTTTTGATGACATTAACATGCTATGTGAATTATCTATGTTGATTTTACATGTGGTTGAATGGATGTTAGTTTAAGGTAATTATGGATATGCAATTGTTTGTGCGTGCTAATGTCATTATGTAGGTTCACATTAAGATGTTGATGTAAACGAAGCTTGCAAAGTGGAAGAAACTCTTGCCAGTTGGTCGGTTGCTAAGGAATTCAAAAAGATGGTCATTAAGAGGTTAAAGGAGGGAAAAATCTCAATGGAGGGAAACTTCCAATGGAGGGAAATTCCTAGCTCGAATGAAAGACTGTAACTACCTCTTAAATGATCATGCTTGTTAGTTGAGAAAATCTAGGAAGAGTGTTGTGTTGGATCCTCGTTGGGGCAAGTCTTCTTTGACCAAATCTGGCGTATGCATAACTTCCTCCCTCTCTTTTGTATGCTTTCAATAAATGGAATCCTCCTATTTTTTTGGAGTTGATTACTTAGTTAGTTAGGGTTAATTAGAAGTTTTTGCCTTTATAAATAATGGCTAGATGCCCCTTTTCATAAGGTTGGATGTTCTGTGATTGTACTTGCATTTCCAGTTTAAGTAATATAGTCATATTGCTGATATGTTTTGATTAGGGGTAAAAAATGGGTTTTGAAAAGGCCCAAAACCCTTTACAAAAGAAGACAACTGATAGACAAGAGATCAACCATAAGCATAAATCAACCCAACAACAACAAGCTACTAAAAAAGATAACTCACATACAACCAACAACCCAACAACAACCACTTAACAGATTAACATGACAACATAGGCTACAAAAGACACAAAAGCAAGGGCCCAAAGCCCAAAAACAACTTGGTTTTATCTAGGACCAAAAACCCCACCCAAGATTTGACTGTAAAAACCACCTAAAACACTCAGGCAACAAAACCGCATAGCAACAACCAACCTTCTACTCAAAAACAACAGAACAAAAGCCAACAAAAGAAAAGGAAATTTAATGGTAAAGACCACCATTAAACCAAACCTCCTAATAAAAAACACCAACACATAAGAGGAGAAGCACCCCTTGAAGCACCCAAGCACACCACATACCAACTCCAAGTCTAGAGGACTAAGCTCCCCTCTATAGGATAGGATACTATGAAAACCCAAAACACCAGAAGCACACCTCTCCAACAACCTCAAGCTCCACCTCGATCGGAGATGCTTCCATTTCAATTGGAACACTTCTAGAGGAAACTAGAAAAGAGGACTTCCATCCATCACCACCACACCCACTTCCAACTCAATAGGAAATGAATCTTGACCATCAAGAGTTGTCTTCTCCTCAACAAAAGACACAATGCACAGGAAATGAAAGAAAGTGAGAGCTCCAGAAGATTGAGGAAACACACCATCCTTTGGATGAGCATGTAGGGGCTCCAAAAGAGAGACCACAACCAAACCAACATGAATCTCCGAGGGAGCAAGAGGGAAAGGCATTCCACTCCACCATCTTAAAAAATTGCGCAACTTCCAAGTCAGGCCCAATAACAAAGGAATCCTCCAAGAGACAACCCGAAGCCAAGAGCAAAAGATAACCCTCTTCGATAAAGAAAGCCAAGAAAACCACAAAGGGTACCCAAAATATTTGATAAAGAGCCCAAGAATAACACAATAAGCCATAGAGACCCACCTCCCAGTAGGCACCACCGAAACTCCATCATTAGAGACACTTTCCTCAGTAGAGATAACCCATAATGGGAACCCAAAAACTATGAAAGAAAGCCCAAGAGATAAAAGAAGACTCCAAGAGCCCTACAACTCAAGCAAGCCACACCAGGCACAAAGCCAACCAAATAAAATGACACCAAGGACCCACTTCCTGCAAGAGAAACCCCATCCATAACACATCCACATATTCAATAGGTGCCAAGGGTGGTACCAGAAGGCAATCCACGACACAACTCCAAGAAAGGAACCTACCACCACGAGAGCCATCTCAAGCCAGAGATCAGAGGTCCAAGAAGAGGAGCATATGAAGAAAAGAAGAGGCCTACTACTACATCTCCCTTCAAACAACCCCTCGACGCCCAAGAAACCATACACTTCCAATGAGCCAAGCATCGTTAGGGAAAGAAGAGCTTCTCCCAACACCCACAGAAGCCCAAGGTTAACCAAAGGAACTGAGGGAACCGCCAACCAAGAAACACCTTTGTAGGAAAAAAAATAGGTGAGAAACGCCATCATGAAGCACATAAAACCCATGAAGAGCCACAAAGAAGTAAAAAGACTTCCCCCTAAAGGGGCTAACCCAAAGTAGGCAACAGGGCAGACGAAAACCACACTCATCACCAACAGGAAAATCCCTCAAAAAACTAGAAGATAGCCACTCAATAGAGCCTGGTTTCGACCAAAGAACCCTACGTCCAAGCACACACAACAATAAGAAAACATCTGGCCGCCAACAAAGCTTACCACAACAAATAGATACCTCAGACCTATCCACAACACCGAGCCAAGGAGGAAATTTGAGCACCCTCCCAATTGCACCATTGTCTTCATTAGAGTCTCCCTCCTCCCCATCTTCATCAAATTTCAAAACTCCCCTCCAGCCACTTCCGTTGCTCCTGCTCTCAATATTACAAAAAAATATTGCTGATATGTTGTAATCATGTTTTCAAGGAATAAAATGATTTTTTGATTTGTTACATCTAAGTTAGCTTAAGGAAGACTCACTCAATGGGGACCACTTGGTGATAATTCCACCCATTTAGTTTAAAAGTTCTTTTTCTATTCAGTAGCTAGTTTTGGTTTCAACAGTTGTCTATTCTTGCAGCCATTGAAACTTAGTTCTGTGACTATTCCTACAACCAAGGAAAACATAGTAGCTTCTTGTCTGTTTGCTAAGATTTCTATTTCTATCATCCATTTCCAATCCAGTGGTTGATGCTCAGTGTAGTTGTTGATTCATGCTTAGTGCTTATGTTAATTTCTTTCCAACAATTTATTTTCAGTACAATTTCTTTTCTAGTTTATGGATGACTATAGTGGAGTCCTAGTGCACATATAATGCTAAACCATTTCAAGTTTACATCCCTATGTTGAAAATGAAATAAACCTTCATGATGAGTAAGATAGCTACTTAGTACACATGTATAATCTCTAAGTCATAGCTCTAAGGGCTTAGTTATTGAACAATTAGAGGATGCCAACATTTTTGGCATCGTTGCCGGGGATGGTGTCAAACTAGGAAGTTCTTTGGAGTCATTTATAGTTTCTTTCTTGCTTTAGTATCTCTGAAGTTTTTTTTCAGCATACACTTCATTTAGAAAAGTAATGATATGATATTCTTTCACCAATTGTTTGTGTGAGTTGGCTGATATTGAGTTAATACCGCATGCATAGAGGCAGGAGAAGAGATGCTCATGGGAGATTCCTTCTAATGACCCCAATCCTGATAACCAACTAGTTGGGTTTCAAAATCTTCCAAGAGACAACGACGAAGAAGAGGCACATCCTTTTGCTGATGCATTTCCCAATTTGACCAATTCTGAAACTTCCTTTAAAGACCAAGCTACCCAAAACTTGATTGATAATCCATTTTCTTTGGCACTCCATCAAGCAGGTATGGTTGATGCAAATCAAAACAGACCCAACTAGCCATCTTTTCTATTTCCTATCACTCATCAAAATGAAGTTGATAACCTCAAAAACATCCCTTCTTCAGTTCTTCCTAAGTTCTATGGGCTTGTCAGATAAGACCCTCACACTTTCTTGTTTGAGTTTGATATCCTCTGTAGAAGCTATGACTATACTACTGGTGCTCATAGGCTTAAATTGTTTCCTACCACCTTGAAAGAAGCTGCATTAAGATGGTTTATGAGTTTAGGTAGGAATACTGTAGAGACTTGGGATGATATGAAAACAAAGTTTCTTGAGAAGTACAAAGAATACTATAGGGACATTGATATGAGAGGAGATGATATCTTTAGGATGCAAGAGAAGGAAGATTAGAGTTTGGAGGACTATATTTCAAGGTTTCTATTTTGCTTGCAGAAATCTCCACATCATACACTCAATGATGAGTCTCAAAATATGCTCTTCCTTAGAGGGATCAATGAAAACTGTATTGATTCTTTGAACTTGATGGGAGGAGGAGATATCACCCAAGTCCTTGGGATGATATTAATAAGATATGTTAGAATTATTCTAGGAAGCTCTAAAGAAAGGAAGAGGTTACCAATCCTCTATGGGTAAATCCTCCACAATGGAGTTTCAAAGATGGAGATTACTCACTTGTTGATATATTTCAAGCAATACATCATCAACAATTTAGCTACTTAGCTAGATGCACTTCAAGCAAAGAAGAAACATGAGGAGGAAAATGAAATGTTGGAAAAATATTTCCCTCATTGTAGATAAAAGAAGAAGGACCGCAAATGCAAAATGGTAGCCAACATTGACAGTAAGCAAATATCACCTGAGTTCAAGCCAATCCAGGGTGATGATGATCAAGTCTACTACATTGCACAAAGGAGACCATGGCACCCAAGACAAGGTATGCCACTAGATCCATTATCTTTTATTGGGCCTCATTTCAATTCTTATGCATGGTAATCAATGGCAACCCCCATACCCATTCAACCATGGAGGATATACACCTCAGCCTTGGAACAACCCTCCAAACACTTGACCCAATCACCAAAACTCTCCACCTCAGTGGGAACAATCCTAGGGGAATTGGTAGCAATCCCAAGGGAATTGGCAGCAATCCCAAGGGAATTGGCAGCAATCCCAAGGGAATTGGCAGCAATCCCAAGGGAATTGGAAGCAATTCCAGGGGAAATGGAAACCACCTCTAGGAAACTGGTAGTAGACATCCCTGTTACCTATTTTTAGTCACAACTCAAAACAGGTAGAGCTGATTTGCATTCATCACAAAAAGGTGTAAAATTTCTGCTAAAAGTATTCATTGAATTTCAAAATTTGATTATGCAAATGTTTGTAATAGAAGAACTCATAAATTTGCATAAAAGAATGCTTTTTTTATTCATATTGGAAAGACTGAAGTCCCACACAAGCCGTAGGAGTAGCTAATTTGATTTTTTACATAATCAAATGATGAATACAAAAAAGAATGTAAACTATACAACTAAAAGTAACATTAGCATAAGATAGAAGGTGATTCATCATTGCCTGGAATGATGAATCGTCTTTATGTTGAAGTCTTCAGTTGTTGTGTTGTGTTTTGGAATTGATCCAGCTCCAGGCTCCAAAAGCATCTACAAGTATGATGAAAAGTGGTATTAGAGATGGTATCTAAGCAATGACAAATCATATGCTATCCTATGCCTACATTGCTAACAGGACTATAGTCTACATCTTTTCAGGCATATATCAAATGATTAAGGAATCAAATTGATATGATCAAAAGGAATAGAACTCAACGAAGCTTTCAACTTCATTTATTTTACTAACATGTTTGTTCAAGTGTGCAGGTTCAGGTACATATTTCACCATAATTCAACATTATAGTTGTGGGGAAAAATGTGGCTCCCATAAGGGTTGAGCCCAACAACTATGAAGGTACAGTGCCCATAATCATCAAGGGGTAGTCATGTTTTGAATGCTACAAATACATAGGACAGCAAATGCATTGATAACAACCATTATGTCTTGAAAGTAACTGAAGATACATATTGAATCTAGTATAAGCTCACCAAGCATAATGGATTGCAGTCATTAAAGAAGCAATGATTAAGCAATGGAAGGGACAATGCCATTTTATGCATGAAAGATAAACAAATAATGCAGGGACAGATTTAAAGGTGCCAAAGAGAGATATACAATGTTTATAGTGCATGATGTATAATCCAGTTTCAAAGCAAGCTAGTGAACAGTCAAGCATAAATAGAGCAATCAATTAAGCAATGACATGAATCAATAAATGATAAAGAGATCAGTGCTATGCCTACATCCAATGAGCTCAATTATAAATTAGGATATGTCATGAGTATGCTCACAGTGACAATAAAATCTATAAGGCAGTAGCCTATTTGAATGGTGGCTAACAACTATATAGTGACCTTGAAAGAAGTCTTTGTGACTGCACAGTGCCTCATAGTGTAATGTTAGTCTTTAATTTTGATACAATCTATTCACTGTGGTACCCTTTTTTTTAAAAGTTTTTAGTCATCAAGGAGCTTTCTATAGAAAATGCAAGCAGCAGTACAAAGATTGCAAAGTCTACAAAGAGGTCTCTATATAGAGACCAAGATAGGCATGGGAAACTTAAGGTATCATAAAGCCAAGCCCTCCAATTCACAAAGAAAATGTACCCAAAAATTATGCAATGACGACCTATACTAGAAAGCATACAATGTTTCTTTTATTCCTTCCACAGAAAGGAGGATATTCATTATCTGCTTTAAGTGAGCTTCAGTCGAGCTTATTAAGGAGAGAAATACATAGGTTAAATACATTGAAGCTCGTGGCTTGGAATGAAACCCTTTACATAATGATACAAGGTCCTCTTTGTTTGTTCGCTGGAAATACTAAAGTGGCCAAGCGTAGCACAAAACTTTCAAAAAATTATTCATAATGGACTGCCTGTAGTAACAGAGACAACCGTAAAACATTAAAAAATACAAGGGAGTTCCCTCATTTTACAAGAGTAGATAGAGGCATCCATGGCAGTTACAAAATATTACAATCAAAAGATCAAATGTATGGTCTGTGTTTTCCTTTCAAAAACATTCAGCAAGAAACCCCGTGACAGACAAATGCTTCTCAAAAAGTCAAGGAAAAATGAATACCCAGATGAGAGATTCGAGCCTTTCCAAGAAGCACTCAGGAATAAGTGAAATGAAAGAGATTCGAATAAAGCTTCAGCTTACCTCTTTTTTCTCACAGGAAATCCACTCTCCCACAATGCAAGAGCTCGAACCAGGCTCAATAATGGTGGCCCCAAGTAAAATGACAACAATAGATTTAAAAATAAATAAATCAGAATATAGGTGAGCCGCGACTTGAAAACTCCATAGAATGCTTCAAAAATGGATAAGAGTGCTTAGATTTGTGACAAGAAGAGGCTTACCATGTATTTTTGTAGATATCTTCATGAAAAGATCTAGAAAGCAGCAAGGAATGGTGGAGTTTCAAGTTCAAATCCTACTCTAATTGTGGCGTAGCAGTCAAGAAAATACAAAGTGCAAAATGAAGAATGATTTGAAGATTTAGGGTTTGATGGATTTTACCAAAAGCCTAATTCGAATGATGATTTTTGACTTATCTTTTAAAATAAATCATTTCATTGTACATGGTCATGATTTGCTAAGTCATCGACTTAATAATGCAAATGGAGGTGATAAGATTATATGCCAAGGCATATAAAACATTTATTAAAGCATTACGATATATGGGTGGAACCTAGGAGATATAAGGAGTGATATATTTATTTATTTTTAAGAAAATCTCTTATGGGAGCTCTTTTATATTTTTATTTGTTGTTTTTATTCGACATTATTAAAGCAATCTCATTGATTGTTTTTTAATAATTGTTAGAATTAAACTATTTTGAAGGGAAAGTGAACTAAAGATGGAGGTGATATGTTATTCATGCCATGAGGAGTGAGACTTAAGTTTTTTTTGAAATTATTATTCATGCAAAAATGGAGACTAGAGGTGGAACCGAAGTGTTTTTATGCATTAGGGATTATCAACTGAAGATTAATCATGCACAATACAAAGATGGAGTTCTAGTCATCATGGGCGAGTTGATAAAAATGAGGTGGATTTTGCATATTTTGGCCCACATTCTTAGGGATTTTTAGTGCAGTTTGAGTGCTCTATAATTCAGTTATGAGTTGAACTTGAGTTTGATCATCATACACTCATTTTCGCATGAGTTTGGCTATTTTTATCAAGATTTTCTCTTCTGCTCAAATTTCACATTGGGGATGTTTTCACTTCAGTTCTCATTCAGTTCACCTTCTGGCTGCTTTGTGCATGCCTTTTGTATATATTGGAAAAAGTTAGTCTTCTTCCTGTAGTTCTTGTTTTCTGCCTTTGTGTTATGCAAATAAGACTATCTTGTAACTCAAAATTTTAGATTTAATACAGTTTTACAACTTTACAGGTTATCATTTTTGCAAAGTTTTTTCCTTCATGATATTAATTGAAATAGAGTTCACCTTTCCAATTTCAAGTGTTTTGTATTGTTTAAATAATTTGATGCAATTTTGATGAGTTTCATTTTCAAAACCTTCAAATTTCTGTCTTGTTTACACATGCTTATACACAATTGCAGTTCTTCATAGGTCATTAATTGTGCTCAAAAGTTGTTTTCTTTTTCCTTTAATTTGTGAAAACTCAATTTTCCTTAGTAGGAAAAGAATAGATGCAGCCTTTTAATGAATTATTCATGTGTTTGAAGTGTTCAAATTGGACTGTGTTAACAGTTTTTGCTGAAGATATAAGTTGTGGATCATTCTTATTTTGCAAGTTTACCATCATTTAGGTGCATCACTGAGGTTTTAATATTAGTTCATGCATTTAGTTCAATCCTTCTTACCCTATTCTCAAAACAAATCATTCAAGTACCTAATTAATTATCATATAGGAACCAACCTAGAATCTGGAGGTCTATCTTCGCCATAGGAATACCCATAGCCTAAAGATAGTTCCCATGTTTCAACAGATTGCTGAATTTAACCATTCAAGCATTCAAGTGCAATTTGATTGAAAACAATCCCAATGGAGGAAAGGAAAACAATGGTCAAACTAGAAAACTAGTTACATGTAGCCACCTTCAAAGCCTCAACAGTCTGCCATAATGCCTCCTCTACTAGCTCAAGTTCTAGCACACCTAGACCTACTCAGTTACGAACTCAACCCACACCTAACCCAAATAACAAACCACAACAACAACCAGTCTACTCTGTAGATCCCAATCAATTTCCTGCATATGCTATGAGTGTGTGTGACATTCATCTACACTCAAGAACCACTTTGCCAACTCCTTCCACTCCTATCATCATTGAGCTTCTTGTGGAAGAATAGGAGAATCAAAATGTCCCTATTCAGCCAAGTGTGCCTAAAAATCCTAAACCAGTTCAACAGTTTGATCAAGACCCACCATTCCCTCAAAGGTTAGAAGTTGTTAAATAAAAATAAGAGGAGGAAACAACCTTTGAAATTTTGGATCAGTTGAAACACATATGTGTTAAGATACCTTTGTTCCAAGCTATAAAATATGTCCCCATATATAGCAAAGCAATCAAGGAAGCATGTCTCAAGAAGCTAGGGAGGAAAAATAGAGACCCCACTACCATTCATGTGGTGGGACAATTGGCAAATATCATGCTTGGAAAAGTTACTATTCCTAAATACATTGACCCAGGTAGTCTTGTGGTAGAAGTTATTATAAATGGAATCCAAGTAAAGAATGCTCTAATTGACTTGGGAGCAGCAATAATTGTGATGACTAAGGATATCCTGCAACAACTAAATGTTGTAAATATGAGACCTACTCCTATTGTCCTATAGCTTGCTGATAGTTCCATTGTCAAACTAGATGGTATAGTAGAAGACCTTGTGGTAACTCTAGACTCTTGGGAGTACCCACAAATTTCATGATCCTTTCCCCTAAAGCTACATTGGGAGGGTATCCCATTATTCTGGGTAGGCCGTAGTTAGCCACAATAGATGCTTACATTGGATGTCAGTTAGGGGACATGAATATTTATGATGGGAGAAGCACTAAAAATCTTGTTCTCTACCCTCTTGCTCAACCATCCCATGATATGGAGAACCCCATATGGCCACATGTTGGAGAAGAGGCCGAGGAAGTCAATTTAGTGGCGCAACTCATGATGATAGGCATAAGTCCTTTTATGCAGCTCTAGGAAGAAGATGAAGTATTGTCCCACATAATTCAGAACCACTGTGAGGTGCATGAAGAATCATCCACTCATGAATCTAGTTCTGTAGGTCCAGTGAAGACACTTCTGTCTACTCTTCCTACACCTAAACTTCCTACAACAACATATATGCTTCACACATTGTTGCCACATGAGTTAAAAATTCCAAGCATTAGTGAAATAGCCATGATTGACTTGACCACACAAGTAAAAGTTTCAAAAGGAAAACATTTGAATATTAACAACAAGTTGAATCAGGAACAACAGTTGTCCCTAACAAACCTATTGAAGACCCATCAACATGCATTTGTATGGGATTACCATGACATGAAAGGATTGGATCCCAAGCTCTATGCTCATAGGATATATATCAGAGATGAATGCACACCAATAAGGCAACCTCAAAGGAGAATCAACCTTGCATTGAGGGAGATTGTAAAAGGGGAGTTACATAAATTATTGGATGTAGGATTTATCTACCCTATCTCAGACAACCAGTGGGTGTTCCCATTGGTAATTGTGCCTAAAAAGGGAGGTAAATGGAGAGTTTGTGTCGACTATAGAGAACTCAACTCTACCACCAAAAAGGATAATTTTCCCCTTCCTTTCATAGACCAAGTACTGGATTCACTTGCAGGTAAGTAGTATTTTTCTTTCCTAGATGGATTCAATGGTTACAATTAGATATAGATTGCACCTGAGGATCAAGAGAAGACAACCTTTACCTATCCTTGGGGGACTTATGCCTACTTAGTACTCTCATTTGGTCTATGTAATGCACCTACAACCTTTCAAAGAGTAGTCATTACTATATTTTCAAATATCTCACATGATTGTATGGAGATCTACATAGATTATTTTACTACCTATGGTGCTGATTTTGTAGAAGTATTAGAAAATATAAGAAAAGTTTTGCAGAGATGTGAAGACCATAATCTATCCTTGAACAGTGAGAAATTTTTCATGATGATGCAGGAAGGAGTAGTCCTTGGCCACTAAATCTCTCAGAAAGGAATTCAAGTGGACCCAACCAAGATTGAGGTGATTACCAATCTTCCTATCCCTGCCAAATAAAAAGATGTTAGAAGTTTCTTGGGACATGCAAGATACTATAGGCACTTCATCAAAGATTTCAGTAAGATGGCAACACCACTATACAATCTTCTAACTAAAGATGCTGAGTTCCAGTGGAAAGAGGAGTGTGACAAAGCATTCTCTGATTTGAAAGCAGCCTTAACCCATGCTCCTGTACTCAAAGTACCTAATTGGAAAATACCTTTTCATATTCACACAAATGCATCTGATTATGCTATAGGAACTATCTTGGGACAAAAAGAGGGAGCAATTGAGAATGCAATCTACTTTGTTAGCAAGAACCTATAAGGAGTTGAGTTTAATTACACAATGATAGAGAAGGAGATATTGGTAGTCATCTATGCCCTTAAAAATTTCAATCATTACATAACAGGATATTAGATCTTTGTCTATACAAACCATGCAGCCATAAGATACCTCATGAATAAGCCCTTGATTTCAGGTAGGCTAGCAAGGTGGTTGTTGATGTAGGAATTTGACCTCACCATTGTAGACAAACCGAGAAAGGAAAATGTTGTAGCAAACTTTCTCTCCAGATTGACTACATCCGAGGACACTCAAGTCATTGATGATTCCTTCCTTGATGAAAATTTGTTTTCCATCAGTGTGCACAAACCTTGGTATGTAGATATAGCCAATTATCTGGTTACAGGGAGAGTTCCCCCTCATTTCTCTCCAAAAGAGAGAAGGGTACTTATTGAGAAAAAAATTCCTTTCTCATGGATTGTAAGATGTTTATTTTACACTTGACCAAATCATGTAATGAGGAGATGTGTAAGGGAGGATGAAACATATGATATATTGCATGAATGTCACAATGAACCCTATGGAGGGAATTTTGTAGCTAAGAGGAAAACAATGAAGATTCTCAATACAAGATATTATTGGCCCACACTTCATAAGGATGCAGGAAAGTATACTATGAAGTTTCATAGATGTCAGAGGATGGGCTAACCAACTAAATATGATGAGATACCTCTACACCCCTAGGTAATCATCACACCATTTGGTAAATGGGGACTTTATTTTGTAGGTCCAATTGATCCACCATCAAATGGAAAATCCTACATCTTGGTTTTCACTGACTATGTGACCAAGTGGGTTGAAGTTAAAGCTATGAAACATGCCAGAGACAATAAAGTTTTAGAATTCCTCTATGAAGAAATCTTCAAAAGCTATGGCGTTCCGAGAGAGATAATGACAGATCAAGGGGCCCAATTTACATCAACCCTTGTCACAACATTGGTCAATGAATATAATGTGAGGCATAGGAAATCTACCCCCTATCACCCTCAAACCAATGGCCAATCTGAAGTGACAAATAGGGAAATAGAGGCTATCTTGACCAAAATAGTGGCTATTCATATGAAAGATTGGGAAAATAGGTTACCAGAAGCTGTCTAGGCTTATAGAACCACTTGGAAGACAACCACTGGTTTCAATCCTTTTGAATTACTCTATGGGAAAACAACCATGATACCTATAGATTTTGAGCATAAAACTCATAGAACTGCACTAGATCTTGGGATAGACATATTTGAGGCACAAAAGGACAAGATCATGTAGTTGAATGCCTTGGATGAGATGAGAAAGTCAAACCTTCATCATACTGAGATGGTGCAAAATCAAAGAGTCAAATGGCATGATAAATACATAAAGGAAAAGAAGTTCCAGCTAGGTGCCTGGGCCCTACTTTATGATTCCAAGTATCAAGATAATGCAAGCAAACTGCAGACTAGGTGGTTGGGATCGTATGAAGTTGCAAAAGTCTTCTCCAATGGTTTTGTTCAACTCACCACCATTGACCCTGTCAGATTCAAGCTCCTGGTCAACGGTCATCATCTCAGGTTATATTATAAGTTGGCTTCCAAACAAGAATTCATGCAACAATTTATTCAACACTAAACCTCCAAACTTCCTACAGCCAAAGGAAGTGGACCTAGTGTCCCTCCTAAATAGTCAAGGTATGCATGCAATCACATCATAATAAAGATCTACACTTTTGTGGGAATCAACTTCTTCATCAATAAATCAATACACCCATCCATCTCCATCCTTTCTCTCTCTTCCATAACTCCACCATCACTTCATTCCATCACCACTTCATTTAATCGCTCAACTGTACTTTTAAAGTAACTCGTACTTCCTTCCAATTTTTTTGCAAACAACACTCCAAATTTTTAGGTGTGAGCGTAACAACTTGTTATATCTTAATTATCTTAAATGCATTTATTTAATTACTATAAATTAATGTTGATATTTCACATAGCACATATCTGTACTCTACCCAGTCACATCATAATTACCACATAGTTTGTGTGGACACATGCTCTAATTTAGGTTGGGGGGAGTGTGAACCTACATTTTGACATGTCATACATGTCAGAAAATTTGAAATGAGCCAATTTGAATGATATAGTTGAAATGACGACTTGCATGTGTGATATGACACTGAACCACTGCCAATTTTTTTTATGATACCACTCATTTATGTTTCTTTATTGCCTTAGTCATAGTCATAACATTACCAAGAAAAGGTAAATTTCATATGACATTGGCATTAGCATTGAAGAAGAGTTGCAGGAAGAAGAAGAAATTGGGATTATAGGAAATAAAATTTCACAAAAGTGCTTGCTTGATTGTGGGTAGAAACAATGGGAGGTCAGTTGATTAGGTATGAACCTACAATTCATGATGTGATATTGTAGGATGCACTCTCTCTGGCCGAATTCATAAATTGTGGATGGTTGGACTACTTTCTGAAACTAGACAGTTTCAATGAGGACATTGCTCTGGAATTTTCATAGACACTCTCCGATGGGAAGGCAATGGTAAAAGGGCTAGAAGTTATAGTTACTAAGGAGAGAATTGCTGAAGTAATAGGCTTACCTGCTGAAGGAGAGCCATACCTTGCTTCTAGGGATGCGAGGTCAGCTAGGGAATAATTCACTGAACCTAGTGATCCTCCACTTGTTGTAGATAAGTAAGGAACAAGGAGAACTTCTCTGCCAGAAAAGTGGAAACAAGTTGCTGTCTACATTGTCAAATATATTACTTGTGAGGGCCACCAATCATGCCTCCATTATGTGCATTTTAAGCTCCTGAACCATATGAGACATGGAAAAAGGATGAATGTGCCCAACGTGCTATACAACCTCCTTGCAACCATGGTAGTTGAAACACAAAAAGGTAGGGACAATTTTGTTTCTCATCACTATTTGATAAAATTGTTAGTAGAAAAATCTTTACAAGAAGTGTTTGGTATGACATGGGAAGAATTTGTAAACATTGATCAATTCATACTAGAAAATGTGCGTCCTATAAGTCAGCCTCAAGCTCGTAGGGCTAGTAGGGGTGAGAGGGTTACTAAAACCACTCTTGAAGCTTCAACCTCTAGCACAAACCCTAGTACAAACCCTCCTACAACTGAATCAACAATAGAAATTGGCTCCTCTAAATTAGAGTATTTGGATGAAGAAAGTTCATCCTCAAACGCTAATGTCAATGTTCTTCCTAAAACCCAAATTCGTACTAGGGCTGCCATTAGAAAAGAGTAAGCACAAATGAGAGAGGCAGGAATTAAAAAAGGGAAGGCCAGGAAGCAAATTCCAGAAAAGTGAAATCAATCCCTAGGAAATAGAAAGCTGATGACACTGGTCTTCCTATAGCCATTGAAAAACATAAAAGCCCTTCGAAGAAGTCAAAACCTGCTGAACCAACTATTGATATGCCTCCAAAAAGAAGCCCTAGACCCAAAAGAACACCTAGGAAGGAGACATAAGCTCCTAAGGGGAAAGTAAATGTTGAGGTGGAAGAAATTTTTGAGGAACAAGCAAACATAAGATTAGTAGAGCTTGCTGCTATTGCAGAGCAGGTTGAAAATAAAGAACCACTGCAACTAGAACAAGATGAACAACAAGAACCATTGCAATTGGTGCTATTTGAACAACAAGAATCGATGCGAGGAAAGATATTAGTAGGAAAACATAAACCTCCCACTTTTTCATGGAATCTTGTAGCCCTGAACTTATGGAGTGAAATGCAAAGGAAAGAGGAGGAGTGAAAAAGGAAAGACGCAAGCTACAGGAAGAAGTCAAAAAGAAAAATGCAGAAATTGAAGAAAATAATGCAGAGATTGCTGCCTTGAAGGATAAGGTAGATAGTGTGGTAGGTTTAGCACCCCAAATGATGGCATGTAGAAATCCTACAAGAGTATATGCACTGCATTTGAAGGGGTGACATCTTTCCTTCAAGTTGTCAAGGGTTATTTTAGGTTTAATCCCTTCTATTAAAACTCCACATGAGTTTTTCCAAGCCTACCAATCTTCTCCCCTTGAAGTTAAAAATCTATTGTGTGAATTATATTTACATAATTATGTTATGCCTATTGATCATGACTGGAACCCATTACTATACATTGGAGATATCCATTTGAGGGCATTCATGTCATGGATCTAGAATGAAATTAGCTAGGGGCAGTAGTTTAAAATTTACAAGGAAAGCAAACTTCATATTCCCTTGTCTCTCAAAGATGAATCCAATAACCATTCAGACATTTATTATACATGGCACAAAATTATTTATTGCCCGAGCTACAAAAACAAGATCATGCTTGTTAGAGAAGAAGTATATCAGGAATATGAGCAGGTAGCTAATACGACAGGGAAAATAGTAATGGGGTAGCTATCACAGAGGTGGAATAGTTTGATAGATCAGTTGAAACAGGTTGAACCCCATTCCTTGCAAAATTATGCTGCAACATGTAAATGATGTACTAGGTACATAGAAATTGCAAGGATGAGGTAACAATATTGGCTTCCATTGAAATTTCAGCCACCTACTATGTTGTGGCCAGTACCAGATTACAAATATTATCAATATGACATAGCTACAGAAAGGAAAAGGTGGAGCAAATTGGAAAATAAGTAGGGGTTCTACTGGGATCCCAATTCAGATACTACAAAGACTGATCTGGGACAATTGGCAGTTGATGACTTCAGAGCTTTGACAAGGAAAAGGAATAGAGCTCCCTCTACTAGAGGACCAGCATAACATTAGGTTGGGGGGAGATGATGAGTCCAATTAATGGCTCAATTTTGATAGGGTTTATCATATATTTGCTAGTGTTACTATAGACTTTGGTACCTAGTTGTTGACGACAATGACTATCTAGCCCCATAAATGCACTAGAGGCATGGATGCCATGGATACCCATAACTGCACTTTATCTCCATTTTTTAGTGAGTTAAACTACTGCTTACTCCCTTACTTTTGAGTTAACTGTTGTTCGAGTGCAAAATATACAACTGTAGTTTTTCGTGGATAAAACACAATTCTTTCCAAACACTGCTGCCAATTTTAGTATTTTTTTTGGTTATTTCTATTTTAATATTTTTTTGGTGCCAAAGTTTTCACTCCCTTCAGCCCTAAGCTTGCAGAAAAAGAACCATCCGACTACTAAAAAAATAAATCTGCAAAAAAGAATTGTTCCACTGCTAATGTGGAAGCATAGAGCAGTAATAAATTCAGATGGATAAGTTTTGGTTGCATCGTTTAACAATCCAAAGAAAAAGAAAGGTTTAAAAACTTACCCGCAATGAAAAAAAGACGAACATGTTCTTTATTGTTTATGTGATCATCTGATTTGCAAAATATTCTCATAGATTTTTAAATATTTTACTTTCACACAGGAAGTGTATCAATAAATGAAGCTGTAGAGACAAATAATTTTCAATTTTTGATATTTCAAAAAAATTACTTTCACAGTGATTTAAATCATTTGCAGATAAAATTTGAAAGCAATGGTAAAACAAATTTTTTCAAAGAAATTATTTTAAGTTTATTTTTCAAAAGTCAAAGTCTGAAAACTGTATTTTTTTTAATGTGACACCTTTACAAACTACAATGCAAATGTCACACTTGCAGTCTAGAGGCATGTGGAAAAAAATTAATGCTACAGTTTATTATAATGTTGTTAGATTTAAACATGTAGTTATTTTTTAATTAATTAATTAAGTAGTTAAATGTAATAATAATATTTATAAAATTAAAATTATTTTCTTATTTTAAAATCAATCAATATATTAATAAAATAAAATATTAGTTGGTATTTATATTTATAAATATATTATTATAATTAGTTTTGTTTAATTAGTTATTGTTAATATAGTTTTAAAATAAATAAAAATAATTGTTAAATAAATAAAAATATATTTTTAAAACGATAAACAAAATAATATTTTAAATATATTTATATAAAAAGTTAGTATTTTTTGGAGAATATTAAAATATTGTATTAATTTATTTACTTTAATTTTAATTAAAAATTTATTTTTATTTACTTAAGAATTATTAAAAAACATATTACTTTATTTACATCATTTATTTACTTGGAATTATTTTATAAATATATTTTTTTGTTAAGCAAAAGTGGCAAGCCACTATAAATATATTAATATTAAATATAAGTTTACAAAACCCTAGTTTAGGTGAGCATATCAACGAGAAATAACTAGGAAGAAAACCCCCTATTAGAGCTCGAGAAAGACCAATGATTGACACTTTTCGATTCGACCACTTTACAATAACTCACAAAATAACCCATTTACATTTTACAAAGATCATGACCTAGACTAGACCAAAATACAGATGCTGCACCCTTTCACAATCAAGACCCCTTAAAACCCTTTACATAATAGGCCCCATTACATAGCCAAATACATCATTAATGACCCCATAGACCAAAATACAAACGCTGCACACTTACTAAAGAGTTATTCTATTTATTATTCTTAAGTGATTAAAAAAAAATATTGAGTAAAAAATATCAATTAAGAAATTGTTCTTGAATAGGTGTAGGGAAAATAAAAATAACTTTTAGATAAATAAATAAAAAACTCTTAAATAGATTTAAAACTATAATACAATATTAAATAAAATAAAATTTAAGTAGATCTTACTACTTTAATTTACATGTTAATTCACTTAATATTACATTATGTTAATAATAAAAACTTTAAATTATTAAAACATTACATGGATAAAATAAATCCTTCTACAAAACATATTTTATTTATATACTATTTTTAAGACAAGTATATATCATTATGCGACACTTATTTATATTACAATATTAGTTTTTACTAATATGTGTTTTTACATAATATAAGTATTCCTTTTGTAATGATATTTTGTATTAAACAATTATTATCATACTAATTAATTAATCAAAAATCTACATTATTTCCACACCATCTCCCTACAAATAGATATATAGTTGATTTGAAGCTACCACTTCTCCTTTAAGACCTATGTTGCACAAACACCAATTAACCTTATATCTAGCAAAAATTTATGAAAAAAAATAGACATAAATTTATCCTAATTGACCTTCCAAACCTCTTTGGCATACTCATAGCACACCAAGGTGTGATTGCTAGTTAATATACAATTTAAAGAAAAATTACGAATCAGTTAAGTTGGGGTGTTTTATTACTGAATTATTAATTTTCATGGTGATCAATCAATATAGATGTGATCTACCTTATCTTTTGAAATTCAAAATTTAGATTTATCTATTCTCAACTACTTCACTAGTCATTATGAGTTGGCTTTAGCACATGTTGTGTTGATTTGTGTGCTTGGTTATTACATTTAAGGGTATTTACCTATTCATTTGATATAATATCAAAACATTGGAGATCATCTAGGAGCTATGTAAGGACTTGTTATTGAGAATTTATATCACATCATCCTATATCCATTATATGCTTGTTTGTTTCCTTTCAACCTTTCATTTAAAGCTATAATTTTAATATTTTAAGAGTCTAATTAGGATGAATTCAACTCTCACAATCTGACACTTTTAAAAGGTGTTCCTAAACATTTCCAACCCGTACACAAATCCAAACACCAAAGGTTAATGTGAACATGTTCTAGTATCTCGCGTTTCCCCAAATCCAATCCACTAGTTTTTTTATCAAGTTCTACAATTAGATTTAGATATGCACTCACAAAGGTGATCTAAAGGAAAATAAATAATTTTAAGATCTTCATCAAAGAATTATAAAATTCTATAGCATTAACAAATAAAATTCTAACATCTATCACAAAACTTGTTTATTATTGGATTTTGAACTCTAAGTATCACATTTACGGGGCTGGATAGTCGTTGCCTATATGCAAAGGGTATAGATTTTTATTTAACCACCCAGATTAATTGAATGGTCCTGCATACTTGCTACATAAATTTGAAACATTGATTTAAAGATTTTTCCAAAGACACTCCATAGAGGGAACACCTTCAACGTAATAAATTTTGAGAGTTTGCAATGGTCATAAGTTCACACTTTGGACTTCTTTGACTTGGTTGTGCTAATAAATGTGATTTTATTTTGATGTAGATGAATTTTGATATATCATTTATTTATTTGTCAAATTTAAGGTCTTTTATAATTGTATATTTATGAGGACAAGTAGTATAAAAAAATTGATTTGGAATATCATTTAATATTCTTGCATATATAAGACTTTGTTAATTGGGGACTCGTTGAATTTCTTTTAATAAATTTGAGATATCATGCATTTATATGGTTAGTCATTATGAGAGTCCTCTATCATTGATTTTATAGATTTAATCATACTTTCATAGAACATTTTTAGTATGATATTGGACATAAGATAACTATTGCTCAATCCGTAAAATGCAAATAAGAAGAGCCTAAGAGAATGAATTTATAATGTCAAGATTTCAAGCTATGATTAATAATATGAGTTTCATATTAAACTAAATGATGATATCAAAATTAACCATTATACTTCGTCATGCCTCAATATATACCTTTCTACAATGCAAATATTCTATATATATGTAGAGAAGGGGGATTCGCTACTTACGAGTTCTCTTCATTTAGAGAGCCTCATGGGATGAACAACCCTAAACTACCTCAAGGATATGTGTGAAAGTTCTAGAATTAGAAAGAGCAGGTGACAAAGATTTCTTGGACAAACTAACAAGCTCTCAACCAAAGGGCGTCAGCGTGGGATACATACGACAACATGGCGCACTAGCATCTAAGAGGCACATTGGCATCTCGTACAGAACAAAAGGTGAGTTTATCACAAAAATATTCGAGTGACTGCTAACAATAAGATTGCTAAGAACTTACAGAATGCGATAAAGTAATAGAATGTAATATAACTGAAGTAAAGTGAAATAGAAATGATAAAGAGAATAAAAGATAAAAAAGAAATGTTCACAACCACGCAAGTGATGAAGCCTCCTGCATGTGAATGTCTTCAATACATGCATGCGTAAGATCTGGAGAAAGTTTTGGGGCTATATAGGGGTTTGCCTTAGTCAAACCCCTATTTTGGTATTCCCACCTCCATATATAGCCAAGAAGATAGAGAGAGATGAATCGAAATGGACAAAGTGTGCGGTGAAAGAAAAACTTGCTTCAGGAGTAGAACCCGCACCACCAAGTATGAGTGATAAAATTAATCCCCGCTCAAGGAGGAAAACCTATATCATGAAGTAAGAATGCAATTGATAGGGGATATGGATCTCAGGATGCTCACAAGCATGAGATAAGGGAGTTGTAGCTGCAAAGAGCGTTGTAAGAGCTTAAGAGTGCTACAAAGAAAGCTGCTAAGAGAGCTTGAAAGTGCTTGAAGTTGTTGTAACAAGCTATATGAAGCTATACAAATAAAATAACAAGAGAGAAGGAACCAGAGCCAAGGATGGAAAGAAGCTAGAGACACAAATGGATTGAAAAGATAACATTTAAAGGGAGAAGAGAAGCAAAAAGAAGCTTCCCGAGTGTTACAAGGAATCTCGAGTTGTTACCACCGACACAAGAAGATGACAAGTGGAAAGCATGCACAAAAATGGTCGTTTGAACATTGAAGGAAAGAGAATCCTACCAGAACTAGAACTCTATCAAAAGAGAATTGTATGAAGAAATACAACCACTTGTCAAAATTCCATAAATGAAGGAGACCTCTTCTTTAGCATTTATTAAACTGGTTATAATAACACACATCCAACCTTCATTAAGTGCCTTTAATCAATGATCACCACATTTAGCTTAACCTGGAACTTCCCCTATTTTGGTGTCTAGTCATTCCTTTTGCTATGGGTTCATCCTGCAATGGATGTGCCATGGTTCCTCTTTTAGCTGCAAACAAGTTAATTCTAAAAAACATGTACACAAGGATAACTATCACAATTAACTCATAGTATTCTATCAACATTCCATACATATATTCATATAAACCATATAATACTAATATATTATAGCCATAATTCCATCATCATATTTAAGGTTCAAGTCTACATAGTGGATATGAAAAGATAATATAATGTAGGAATATTGTCTGAAAAGTGTATCTAGAAGTATCTTGTAATATGTATAAAAGCAACAGAAAATAACCTATTATCTAGACCTATCAGTCAACACCATGCACAAAGAAACACTAGATTTATGTGGAAAACCCAAGAAAGGAAAAACCACATGAAGGATTAGCTCACAATATAAAGTAATAACAACATTGATTACAAAAGGCTGACTGTCTAGAAAAAAAATGGCTCACTGCTAGAATAGAAAAGAAGATAGGAAAGAATGTTACAATGATAAATCAATCTCAATGCAATAGAAAAGTCCACCACAACATCACCAACACCTTTGTAGCTTTATTGAAGATTGTAGACACATTTTTCTCACTACATCCAATAATCTAACACATGAAAGCTCACATTTCACTTCACAAATTCACACCTCACAACTTTGCAATTCGCATTGTAGCAACTGAAAAATGTTTTGGTCTAAGAGCGTCATTTTTCATCAGCTTGGTATTCTTCCCTAGATAATTAAATAATTTTAATTATTTAATTATTTTCCTTTGATCGTGTTCCTCTATTAATTAAATAATTTTAATTATTTAATTAATTCATTTTTTGATCTTTATTCCTCTTTGATCAATTAAATAAATTATCCTTTTAATTGGGTCACTAACATTTCCTTTCTCTCTATGATTAAATGAATTATTATTCATTTAATTATTCATCCTACATCATTCATCTATAGTTAAACAATTATTTATCTATTCATTGGTCTTTATTTCTTCTATGGTTAAATAATTGTTAAAATTATTTAATTGGCATTTGTCACTTAAATGAAAAGTCTACTATTAAATAATTAATCTAAGTTAATTATTTAATCCTTCTTCTCAATTCCCCCTAATTAAATTGGTTGTATTAAATCATTTTGATTAAATGCCCATTTTATCCCTCTTCCACAAATAAATAATTTAAATAAATAATTTATCCTCCATTTGGTCAAAATTTTCTCTTCTCATGAAATAATAATTTTATCATTTATTTTCTCCATTATTTCTCCACTCTCTCATTTTTGAATCTCAACCATTGATTGCCTCTAGGCTCTTTTCAATCTTAACCATCTATGTCATAGCCATCCCTATCCCACTACTCTGTGGTGCATGTATCCTCAATTGTCGATATGAGAATATTTTTAGAAGCTTGATCTCGTCCGTCTGTTCAAATGGTTGTCTATAAAAGAAGCTTTTCTCCTCTAGTTTTTATTTAACAACCACATATCTCTGACTTTCATGCTTATTGTTTGCAGGTACTTGCATACACACACAACGATCTGAGGGAAAAATTGCAAAGGCTGTTTGAGGAGAGACAAGGGAGGTGATTCAACTTCAACATGGGGAGTGATTTTGTTTGAATGCTTTTATTTTATTCCTCATATTTGTTTGTTCTCTCTTATTTTTGATTGGGATTTTATCTTAGATAGTATTGTTGTTGTCACTTAATTTATTCTATTTGAATTTTCCTATCTTACATTGGTGAACCTGACATGAAATGGACACAATTTTGTAGAAAATCAATGTTTTGTTTTTCATTTTTGTTGTGTAATAGGTCATGAGCCGCAACTACAAAGCACGACAACACAATTGAAGGCGCGTTTCTGAAACTCAAAATAATGACGCAACTGTGACGGGTAGCAACCCAATTGAGGGTGAGAATCATAAATTTGAAATAGCAATGCGACTATGGAGGGGATTGATGCAAACAAATGCAACCCCTTAGATTTGAAAAATGATAGAACTGTTTTCCCAAATGACGCATTACAGTGCCACAACTGTCAACTCGAATGACACAATTGCTTGTTTAGGTATAGATTTTTAGTTTTTACTTTTATTTGAGTTTTTCCTTTTGGTTTTTCTTTAGAATAGGTATTTTAGTTTGCTAACTTTCTATTTTTAGCATGTGGCATTGGACTCGAGGAGTTTTACAAACTATTTCTTTTGAAACAATCGAGCTTACACACCAAGTTTCATTAAGTTAATCAATTTTGTTTGTTTGCTTTCAAATAAAAACTTGCATCACAATCATAAAGGTTAAAATGAGCATGCATTTTCATTTGTAAAGGCTAAAATAAACAACAAAATGCATATCTTCACTCATGGGAATTAAAACGAACTTGCATCACACGTCATCGGTTTAAAAAGAACCCAAGTGTTTGTTTCACATTATAAGCGGGTTAAAATTAACTAGTACTTGCATTGTCTTGTGGTTTACACCTTGTCTTTGGATGTGTATGCTATTCTCTCATGCCACTTGGTGATCTTAAGAATCAAAAGCATTCCTTTGGAATTTTGTACAACCACCCACACATTTGATTTTGGAATTAAAATGTACCCCATGCGAGTGTAAGAAAAAGGTGTTGTGTATTCTCTCTCCTTGTGCTTTGTGTGATCTAGGAGATAAAAAACAATGCACTTGTCTCACTTTAATTTACCTTTAGAGGGCCTACCTAAGAGACACATCCATATGGAGAACTCGAAGGTGACTCCAACCAATTTTTCACTCAAGTCAGTATATAAATGGATAAGGATAAACTATCAAGTCCTCATGGTATGCAAGCCTTAGTCATACAATGTCATTTAGAACAAGGTACTACCATAAAACATATAAGAGCCCCTATTAGGAATGATTAAAGCATTAAGTGGCTTGCTGGATGCTCACAAGGTGCCATGTCCTTGAGTATTGACTAAGACCACTTGTTTTAGAAGCCAAAAAACTCTTTTACTTGCTGGCACAGGAATAGTCATTCTAAAGCTGCCCTACATTCCACCATTCATTGTAGAGACAAGAATCCTCAAGGTTTTTGAATCTTAGGGGCTAAGAGATTTTGGTGAGCCCATGTCATGTAAGGGGGAGCCAACACCACCAAGATCTCTAGTTGTCCACTTTGTTTAGGTGTTTGGAGCAATTCAAGTATGGATCTAGCAGGTAGTATCTTTTCTAGCCTAGGTTGTGCATTGTCTACGAGTGTCTTTATTCACATTGAAATTAAACATTTTCACACTCAAAATCAAACCAAACCACAATAGTAAAAAATCCATAAAAAAACCATCAATTTGCAAAACAAACACTCAATGAATCACAATTGATCAAAACAGGCCTGCAACTGCATTCTGTATCACAACTGTTCACCAAAAAAACCACAATTGATATCCTACACCACAACTGTTTAACATAGAGTCACAACTGCTATAACACACCACAATTTCTCATCAAAAACCCACAACTGAAATGATGTGTTTGAGAAAAATAGTGCATAATTGTCTGATAACCATAATTTCACAAAATCCTTTTCCAAAACTGATCCAATTCATTTTGACAGTGAACTTGTCATCTGCACAATAGACTTGCAGGGTTTTACCAATCCATTCCTTCATCCTCATTTAGGTTTGCATAGCACTTTAGGTCACCTTTTCCTTGCATAATTAATTTTAGACCTTAGGTTGCACATACCTTCTAGATTTCAGTCATAGGAAGATTATCAAGCCTTTGGAAAGTCCATGGTTACTTATCCAACTTGTCATTAATGTTCATCTTTTAATTTATCAACCTTTTCCATTATCATCTTGGTCAAAACTTGAGTCTCAAAATTGTGTCCTTGTTTAGAATCACCTTGTCAAAACCATTCTCTTGGTCATTACAAAGGTCAATGACACTTGGGTTTGTTATCTTGGACCTACAATAGCTTGGTTTCCATCCTTTTTCTTAAATCTTGAGGTCCATATCCTTAGTGTCATCTTGCTGGTATCATTTAAATTCATACAATATCCATTGCTCACAACATCATTATCATCCCATCAATCCTTAGTCTTGGACTTAGATTGCATTTTCACTTTGCATCCTTATATCCCAAAAATCATAAAAATATAGCTTTTCCTCATCATAGACTTAGTTGCATCATAACCTTTAGCTTTACCTAGCCTCCATTATTATTACCTTTGATCATTAATTAGTCTCCCTTTGGTGCCATTTAACATCCATTAGTTTCATTTAGCTTCATTTAATCCCATCCCTTTAGTCTTAAGGTCATCATTACCCTTGCATGATCACCTTGCATCCTTATACCCAAAAAAATCACAAAAACATAGTTTAGTTTCATATCACCTTGTGTTACCTTCCAAACTTGCAAGTCTTACATGGTTGAAACAAGTCCACAAACTAAAAGAAAGGACATGGATTCTTCAAATGACCCATTTTCTAGTCCACATCATGAAATCAATTTTGGATCAAATTCAAATCAATCTACACCACAAAGAGAAACACCACATAGAGACCCAATCGGCACACTTGACAATCTATGCTTAGATGCATTCAACAAGAAATTGGCTCTCGAAGAGACTGAAAGAGCTTATCAAGACCCAAGGATTTTACGCCTTGTTGATGAGATCGTTGGTGCTGATCCTAATAGATACTTCTATGCACTAGCAAAAAAGGGTGCTAAACTTCCTCAAGGCTTTGATGTCTCCACAATTGTGGAAGGAGCTACTCAAAACACATTCAAATTAGGGATGCCATCTTCACAACAAATGTCTACCACACTACCACTTGGGACAACAACACACATGGCAACCACTACCACACATATCCCTAATATCTCCACATTTGGAAACAAGATAACTCATGCAACAACACAAGAACAAAATTTTATGTTTGGTAGCTCATCAAATTCCATTGGTAAGACCTTCATAGATCCTCTTTTTCAAAATACCAACCAAGGTCCTACCTCTCAAGGTCTTACACCTATATTTCAAAACATGAACCAAGGTCTACATCTCAATGTACCACACCCATATTTCAAATCAAAAATCAAGGTCCTACATTTCAAATTCAAAACACTACCCCATCAAATCAAAATCAGCCAAACAAATCTAGGGGAATTCATATTGTCCCACAAAAAATGCCAAATAAAAACACCAACCAAGGATCCACTCCATTCCAAAACACTCATCAAGGACCTACATTCTCAAACACCAATCAAGGACCTATATTTTCAAATGCAACTCAAGTCTAAACTACCCCATAATTTTCAAATAGCAATCAAGGACTCACACCATCTTTCCAAAACACAAATCAAGGTCCAACATTCCAAATCCAAAACACAAATCAAGGACCCACACCACAATTTAAAAACATCATACCAAATACAAACATGACTTTTGGGACCAATCTAAATACTAATTTCACTCCAAACCAAACCAACACTAATGCAACATTTACACATCAATATCACCAAGGTAACCAAGGCTCCATGCCACAAAAGTCCAATCCAAATCCAAATCCAACATATGACCTCAACACCAATGTCATAACACCAAGTCAAACCAACACAACACCATCTCTCACGGACCTTGATACAAAAAATAAAGGTCATACACCAATAGATTACAAACATGGAATTGGGGACAAACAATAAAACTTATTCCATGGACGAATTGTGCCTGCCCCTATCCATTTGACATAAATCTATACATGTCACCCTTTCCCCATCACTTCATGACACAAACTTTACCCAGGTACAAAGGGAAAGGAGATCTAGTGGAACACATATGATAATTTAATACGACATGTATGGAAATCACATATGATCCTACCTATTTGATGAGACTTCCCATAAAGTCTCACATGGCTGACCCTAGATTAGTTCTCACATCTTTCTCCAGGGATTAGAACATGGAGGGAATTGGCTAACAAATATATTAATCACGTTTCCTTTAACATTGAAAGTGACATAACCCTCACAAGATTATGCACCACTAAGCAAGAAGAAGGGGAGTCACTTACCTCATTTCACCAAAGATGGCAGAGTATAGCTAGCAAGTTTCCTTGTCACGTCCCTAAGAAAAAACTAGTCACCATGTTTGTGGAGAACCTTAATGTGGAAATGATGATAGGTCTTCAAAACCAATGTTGCACAAATTTTGAAAAAATCCTCGAGAAAGGTGTCCTTATTGAAAATGGTCTTGTCGCAAGGGGACTAGTCAAAATACACAAAGAGACCCCAAAGCCTAACAATGACAAAAGAAAATTTTGTTCCTGAAACAAGAATGTCACTAATGATGGAGTTGTTGACACTAAAGTGATAAACAAAGCTCCTACCATTCATCTCAAAGGTCCATCCACATCAAACACATCAAATACCCAAACACAAGGTTAAGGTCAAACATTGAACACAATCCAAAACAACCAACAACGTAGAGGTCCTCCACATGCTAAGAGAACATACACCCCATTGGGTGAAACCATTGAATTAGTCCTAAAAACACTTTTACAATCCAATGTCATCTAGTTTCCAGACATCAAAAACCATGAACCCTCATTGATCAAACCCAATTGGTGGAAATAAAATGAATATTGTGAATATCATTGTGGAAAGGGACATAAGACATCCTCATGTCAAACGCTCAAAAATGTCATTCAAGATTTCATTAAACAAGGAATCATTTCAGTAGAGAATTGACAAGGAAAGACATACATTGACCATACCATATTTAAAAATCCCTTGCAAGATCATGACAAAGGAAAAGCCTCTAGTTCAGGGAATAACAATAAAACCAATTATACCTATGTCGTGCATGATTATAACACTATGCAAACCTTTGATGATCGTGTTGCCATGGTTACCATAAATAAGAAAGTTCAAAGTATCTTGTCACCACTGGCAGAGCCAAGGTAACTCTTCTAGGACCTCCTCCCAATCCACAACCAAAAATCCAATACAATCTCCTAGAACAACTAGGAAAGATTCCCGTACAAATTTCTATTCTAGAACTCCTTCACATATCCCCTCAACACAGAGCTATCCTTGACAAAGCCTTGCAAGAACTATTCGTACCCACCGATCTAGATGTTAATGAATTTTAGGCCATTGTTGGATACCTAGCTATGCCACATAATTTCACCTTCTCCAAACAAGACTTCTCCGCACAAAATTCTGATCATAATGATCCCCTACACCTAGAGGTCTACGCAAATAAACATAAGATTAGATGAGTCTTGGTAGACGATGAAGCAAATTTGAAAATTTTCTCTCTAAAATTGGTAAAAGCATTGGGATACTTTGAGAATTACATAGATCAAACCAAGAAAATTATTATCAAAGCCTATGATGATGCTGAGCGTTCGTATGAAGGAGTAATTTTGCTTCTCGTAAAAGTTGGCCGAACTATGCAAAATATAGTTTTTCATGTCTTGGATTTGGATTTACATTACAACCTTCTCCTTGGCTGCCCTTAGATTCATGCTATGAAGGCCATACTATCCACATACCACCAATGCCTCAAGTTTCCACATAATGGCACTAAGATTACTATTCTTGGCGATCCTAATCCCTTTTAGTATTATACAAACTTAAAAGGAATCATTGAGCATGAAGTGCCCATAAATTGAGAGGCCTCATCCTCCACCTCATCCCATTACATTGATTGATCTGACCTCATCAAATCATCCACTCCATTCACCCAACCTTCCAAACCCAAAGTCCAAATCCAAGACAAAGGATGTAGAAAATACAAAATGAAGAGCCTCTTTTGCATTTGAAATTTACCTAAATCACCAAAGTGTGATGGCAAGCCGCATCCCATGCATCCTAAGGTTATCATCCACAATCCCCCTACCACTTTCACTAAATGAGGGTAGTTAGCCAAAGAATCTTTGGATTACCATATTTACACATGGCTATATAAAGAATAGGACATAGAACCTAAGTAGTTGCTAGTTGAACAGTATCTAAAAGGGTTCCTCTTGATGAAGCAATAAGGATATGATGGACACAACGACCTTGGTCTCAAAAAACATGGGATGTTGGAACCCTTATTGCCTCCTAAATTACCAAAGTATAGCGGGTTAGGGCTTGTAACCAGTAAAAGTGACTATTCAGGGTATCGAGTTACCTTCGAGTGAGACTGTTAATGCTTCAAATGAAATCGAGACATTTGAGGAATACTATACCGAATTGGATTCCAATCTATGGGAATGGGGTTATGAAAAATAATTCAGTGACTATGACCTTGAGGAAACATTTAACTTGGTGAGCCTACCTTTGAGGAAAGATTCAACCAAATGTTTAAAATTGGTCCCTCACAAAACTTGTCAAATCCACACCAAAAGGTCCCCTTGGAAAGGGAAGCTTGGATCAAAACTTTTGGGAACCCAATGATTCTACCTTTGCCTTTACCTTATCTGCCTACATCATGACCCTTGAAAACACTGGTGATGGCCTGTCCCTTGTTTACCCTTAGTTAATAGATTGGGACCAACAAGAACCATCAAGTTTAGAAACATTTGAGAAGAACAAAGAAATTGTTAATTTCATGGGACTTCATGAAGGAATACGAAGTGGGGATAATAAGGTTGGATTTTTCATAGAAATCAATAGTGCAACATACTTTGGTGAGGTTGTCCTTTCCTCTAGTCACAAAAGTGAAAATGAAAAAAGTCAAAATAAAAAGAATAGGTCTTTAGGTGAAAACTGAAAGGCACCTGTTGATCATGAAAAAATAAAAATAAAGGACGTATCCAAAGGTGAAAACCTCCCTGAGGTGCCTGAGGATGGAGTATTGGACAATATACCTATAGACCAAGAGAGATCTCCATTGCTTGTAGAAGACACAAAAGAAGTGAACATTGGGACAAAAGATAATTCTAGAATCATACAACTTGCAACATCTTTGACCACCAAGGAAAAACATGAGTTTAAACATTCTTTTCTAAGAGACAAGTTAATTTTGCATGGTCATATGCTGATATGCCTGGATTGGACCCCGAGCTTGTTTTACATCACTTACCATTGATACCAAATGGAAAACTATACAAACAAAAGTTAAGGAAAATGCACCCACAGATTGCACTCCTGGTTAAGGTGAAACTAAAGAAACTCTTGGATGTTGGATTTATACACTTTATTGATTATATAGATCAGATATCAAATCTTGTTCCTATCAAAAAATCACATGGTCAAATCAGAGTATGCATAGACTTTAGGGATCTTAACAATCCTTGTCCTAAAGATGATTTCTTTTTACTAAATATTGATATCATAGTAGACCTCACTGCTGGATATGAAATGCTACACTTATGGAAAGATTCTTGGGTGATAACTAGATAAGGATTTCTCTTGAAGATCAACCAAAGACAACCTTTACATGCACTTGGGGAACTTTTTGTTGGAACATTATGCCATTTGGACTTAAGAATGCTGGAACTACATATCAAAGAGCCATGGCTACCATTTTTTATGATTATATGCACATAATTATGGAGGATTATGTTGATGATCTTGTATCAAAATATCTAGAAAGAAGCAATCACCTAGCAGTCTTGGATAAGATTTTCACACGACTTGAAAAATAAAAACTCGGGTTAAATCCAAAGAAATATGTTTTTAGGATTCAATCAGGAAAACTTTTAGGATACATTGACTCTTGTAGAGGAATACAGGTTGATCCTACAAAAGTGAAAGCTATCTTGGACATGTCACCACCCACCAACATCAGTCAACTAAGGACTTTACAAGGAAGACTGTAATAAATCCGTAGATTCATCACCCAACTAGCAGATAAGATTCATCTATTTCAGCACTTGTTATGAAAAGGAATTCCCTTCATTTGGACAAAAAAATTTCAAGAAGCATTTGATCAAATCAAGCATTATCTATTGACTCCACTAGTTCTTATGGCTCTAATTGATGGATGCAATTTGATATTGTATGTAATAGAAACTACATCAACATTGGGGCATTATTGGCACAAAATGATAATGATGGAAAAGAACAAGCAATCTACTACATTAGTTGTACCTTGGTTGGATATGAGTTAAACTATAGCCCTATTGAACGAGCATGCCTAGCAGTTGTGCTCCCAACCTAGAAATTGAGACATTATATGCTCAACCACAAGACAAAGTTGATAGAAAAAAGTAATCCTCTAAAATATCTTCTTAGTAAAGAAGCTCTGACAGGACACTTAGCTAAGTGGGTGATGATCTTAGGTGAGTATGACATTGAATATGTTGATCAAAAAGCAATAAAAGGACAAGTGATTATTGATCAGCTTTTAGATGCACTAGTGAAAGGAGACCATCCTTTAATATCCAACTTTCTAGATGAATCAATCTTTGTCATAGAAACACCAACAATGTGGAAGTTGTACTTTGATGGGTCCTACAAAAGTCATGGTTTAGGAGCTGCTATATTATTCATCACACCTCAAGGTAATTCCATTCCTAAGTCATTTCAAATAGAATTTTCATGCACCGATTATATAGCTGAGTATGGGGCATTACTAACAAGACTCCGAATGGAAATAAAATGGAAAACCAAGGATCTTCAAGTTTATGGTGATTCCTAGTTAGTGATCAAGCATGTCAATGATGATTATGATACCAAGGATGAGAAGCCAATGACTTACAAGCACATGGTTGATAGTTTTAGACTATACTTTAAAGCGATTACCTTTGAACAGATACCAAGTATCTAGAACAAGGAAGTTGATGCAATGTTAACAATTGGATATGTCTTGGAGATTCCTAACAATGCATCATAATATGATTTCTTGGTGGAACAACTGTTGGTCCCTACATTTGATGTCCCCGAAACTAAACTCGTGCAAACTTGTTGGTCTTGAATCTCCTTGGTACAAACATATTTACAACTACTTGCATGACCAAATTATCCCTCCTAACTTGTCCCCCAACCAACATTAAACCTTTATTCGACAAGCTTCTGAATATGCCATCATCAGAGATACCCTTTACTATCACAACCTAGATAGCACCATCCTCTGATGTCTCAACTCACATGAAGCACAAACGTCCTTACAAGACATTCACCATGGTATATGCGGAGCTCACTCTACTGGTCCTACCATAGCTAAAAAGCTTATGAGGATGGGATATTATTTGCCTATAATGGAACATGATGCCTATCACTTTGTGAAAAGATGTCATCAATGCCAAATTCATCACCATGGCCATTCTCTCAATGGGGACTCGACCTTGTAGGAAAAATCCATCCCACTTCCGCAAATGGGCATAAGTTTATCCTTTTTTCTACAAAATACTTTACCAAATGGATCAAAGCCATCCTAATGACCTACATTACTGGTAAGAAAATATCCAAATTCATTTTGAATTACATTATATGTTGCTATGGTATCCCTCAATCCGTCATTATAGATAACAATCATCCTTTCAAAAATCAAGATGTCCATGAAATTTGTGAGAAGTTTCATATCCAACACCATTTCACCACCCCATATTATCCCTAGGGTAATGGTCAAGATGAGGCATCTAATAAGACTATCCTTAAAATCTTAAAAAAGACTATTGATGATGGTAGTCGTGACTAGCATCTCCAACTCAATCTGACTTTATGGGCCTATCGTACCAGTGTTCATACCCCTCCAGGAACCACTTCATATTCCCTTGTTTTTGGATCTAAGGACATACTTCCTATTGAGGTCGAGTTACCATCCCTAAGGTTATCTATGCAAGGATTGATTGATCAAGAAGAATATTGTGTATCTTATCTACATGAGCTAGAGTTATTGGATGAAAAGAGACAAAATTCCTTGACACATTTGCAAGCATATAAGAACCACCTTTGATGCAACTACAATACGAAGGTTTGACCTAGAAGCTTTGACATTGGTGACTTAGTCTTGAAAGAGAATTTGAAGAATCAGACAAATCAAGAAAAGCCCAGAAATTTTGAACCCATTTGGTTGGGCCCTTATATCATCACAACAACATATGGATCCAGTGCTTATCAGCTCTATTAGAGCTAAAAAAATCACCTTAATTTCTACCAACCTTCATTACCCTGTTCATGTTTCGCCTACATCAAAAGATCTACTACTTTTGGTTATGCATTGTGTTTAACATGAAATGCAACAATTTGTGTGACAAGATCCATAAAATCATTCATAGCCTTTAGAACCACCTTTTATAAATAAGCTAAAGTCCAATTAAATATGTCCATTTATTCCTTTAGATATTTCCTTTTTGTAAACACCACATTCCCCTAAGTGTCACCTTGGCAACATATACCGTTTGAACCTTATGAAAAACATTAGCGAGACAATGCCACTTTGGAGGGACTCTTATCATGGTCTCCTCGATGAACCAATGAGGAAAGTCAATATACACATGCCATTGACGCGACAACACCATATCGAGCGGACTTCTTACACAGTCCCATCAATAGACCGATGAAGCAAATTATTATAGACATATTGGGGTGAGTAGCATACATCAACAAGACACACTTTATTGTCCCCTCAAGAGCTCAAACAAAACATATCAGAGACACTTGAGAATATCAAAGAGAAAAGGTATTGTGTCCCATCGATAGGTCAAAACACATGAGACTATGAGATATTATATTTTAAAACATCATTAATTGCCAAATTGACAAGGAAATAGTCAGTGGCAAGTGACTACGAGAGACATAAGGATATTGGGTTGACAGAAGATCATGTCCCTTCGATATAGTGATAAAGTTACCAAGGATAAGAACATTGAAGGGAATGACAATTACCGGTGGGATATAAGTAATGGTCCTCTCGATGACCCGATGACATAAAAGGAAAAAACTTTATTAGCGATGATCAGATAAAAAGATTTACACTAAGAAGGGATATTGGAGGGACCAATGTATAGGAGAAACCATTCAAAGTCTCATTGATACCCTGAAAGGGAATTAATGACATAAATCTCACCGGAGAGAAAGATAGGTATCAATGGGAGCAGAGTTACAATCTCTTCGATACAACGATAATGAATACTTCTCTATTGATGTGACAACCAAAAATATTGAAGAGATATTCAAAATTTAATGACCACAATAATGACAAGAAATTTAGCAAGTGTGCCATTTATGAGCCAGAGCCGAATAATGTATATCAAATATTGATCTCATTTTGATTTTTGAAAAACCAAGAAACACACGGAGAGGAGTGAAGGGGATGAACTTGGGATACGACATTGTTGCACAGTTGAGAGTTCGAGGTAGGCATATTTGATACAAGTATATAGAGCCCATGTTAAGAATTTTTTTCTAAAAGTAAGTGAATTACAAGGAAAGGTTAGCGTTTATATCATGGAAGGAACCTCACGAACACCAAAAGTAAAAAGACAAAAAATAGAAACTAGGCCTCTGAATCAAGATATAATTGATCAAAGTCCTAGGTCAGGGATGAGGTCTAAAATAAGTGCATAGTTAAATCCTATAGATGACAAATTATGGGATAAACATAAGGACTTGGGTGATGTTTGGACACCACAAAGGTGATATGATTTATTTATCTACCATGACAGAAAGCAATACACATTTCAACCTGTATGTAACCCATGGAGAATGAACATAGGAAAAGTGGTTATACCTAATGTATTTGTCAATGTAGAGTTGATTAAGGTGCTGGCCGCTAGGTATAACCCCAAAACACGGGAAATTTAGTTGCAAGATGGGTCTGAATTTATCATCACTTCCAAAAATTTCATTTGGACATTGTATTTCAACTAGATTGTACTATGAACCAACCATTTACAATAAAATATCTCTTGACAGAGTACCACACCATGGACACTAGCTATAAAAGGTGGAAATTGCTATTACATAGGCCCCGAGCTGCAGAGAATCAGCTCAATAGGTTTTCTAGTAATGAAAACCCTCTCTTTCATGTGGATTTGTTTCAACACAATTTTTAGTACACATATTATGTTGAAAGACAAGTATTGGGAGTAGAAGTTCCTACCCTCATGTCAATAGCCCCTATGATTCTAGCAGTAGACATATAAAATCACGATGCTAGGCCATTTGATTATATAGAGTACCTAGTTAATACATTAAACATGGATTTTGAAAAGTGTAGACATTGAAAAAGTCCTGATTAATACTATGCATCTGATTTTGATAAATTAACACCGTTTCTTCCTAAATCACTTCAAATTCATTAATTAATTAAATAATCAGCATTATTTAGTTAAATTCAACAAATCCAACAATTAATCAAATAATTAAATTTATTGAATTAATTCACCCTTCTTCTAACTAATTTTCATCACATTTAATTAAATCAAATCATTTAATTAAATCCCCTTAAATCCTCTCATTTGATTAAATCAATCAAATCAAATGTAACAATCTCCTAATCCATTCCATTTAATTAATTTTGAATTAATTAAATCCTAAATCAATTTCTAATCATCGTTAATAATTCCTCTAGCTTTTAACTCCTCAAGAGTTAAATCAACACATGGTCAACTAACCAAGTTGCACATGAAAATAATTTCTATTAATTATCTAATTCCTCTATTTATCCTCACAAAGTCATATTTCAAGGAATATTCCTCTCAACAACCTCTCATTCAATTTCCCTCCAAAGTTTTTTAAAAACCTTTCACATCCTCAATAACTCCTCTTATAAATGCAATAAATTCTCTTACATCCTCTCAAATCTCAAGGTCACATTCATTCAATTCCTCTTACAACCTTTCAAATCCTCAACCATTCTCATTTACTTCTCTTCCATCCTCTACTCACACATTTCCTAAATGTGCTCCACCTTCCTCCAATAGAATTGTGACACTTGGCACATTCTCATTGGATCCCATTTTATCCCACATTCATCAAATCCTCTCATTCTTCAACCCTTGGCTTCTATAAATAGAAGCATCCTTTTCACAATATGGATCTGCAACTTCAAGCATTATCACTATAGGCATTTCAATTCATAGCAATCCATCACTTTCATCATTTTTAGTCAAAGTTATCACCATTTGGAGTCATTTTCACACTTGGATCATCAACAATCACCAAAGCTTATCAAAGGGATTCTTTCCACTTCAAAGGAGCACCATCCCCCTTATGGGATGGAGGTTTAGCTAGTTTAATTTAGATTGCATGCTATCATTTGTTAGTTTGTTATTATTTTCATTTTTTCTCTTGAATTTGGTTAAAGAATTTCATAGGGAGTGTTTATTTGGTTTTCTAACATGTTTAACACTTGTTTGTTGATTGTAGATTTGAAACTCACATTTTGGAACTAGAAGGAGGGCTTGACAATTTATCTTGCTATTTTTGGCCTAAAATTTCATTTTTGTGTAGCTACAAGGGAGCGACGCCACCCTTGCCACATACAACATCGCTTTTGCTTATCACGTCGCCTTTACTTGTTTGTAGAGTGTCACTTTTGCTTCCAGATCCACACTCACCATGTCACACCACATTTACACTTCACTATCGTGTCGTTTTTGCTATAGAGCCGCATTTGACCTTTTTGTTTTCTATCTTATTTTTTGGTTCTATAGAGCGTTGCCTTTAAAATTGTGTCGCATTCACTGTCTCTGTCCTCTACAAAGCATCATTGTCACTTTCAACAAAGCACCACATTTGCTTAAAAAGTCACATTTGTGCAGTTGCAGAGTGTCACATTTGTTGCACAGAGTCGCTTTTGTAGGAAAGGGAGGAAAACTAAGTTGGAGACTTAAAAGCATTTTTTAATGCTCATTGTAATAGCTTAGGTTTTCTATTTCTACCTTTCATTTATGTTTTAGGACCAACTATAGTTATTTTGGGTATCAAATTTACAAACAAATCAAGATTTGTCAAAGTTGGTTAAAATTGAACATTAGAAACTTACTAGAATTTGATTTTGGGCTAAAATTGAACAAGACAAACTCATATTTAAGCTTGGTTCTCTAAAAATATTTCATCTTCATTTGGGCTTAAAATGAACTTGTTTTTTCCTTTCTTTGTAATTTTCTACAAGTTGTGTCATTCAAATGCGTATGCAATTCTCTCATGCTTCATGATGATCTTGAGAATCAAAAGAATTCTAGTGTCATAGGTTGTCTAAAATTACCCACACATTTCAATTTGGAGCTAAAATTGAACAACCATGTGAGTGTGAAGGAAAGGAATTGTGTGTGTTCCCTCCCAAGTGCTTTACGTAAACTAGGCGGTCGAATTACAAACGTACTTCTTCACTATTGTTTATCTTTAGAGAGTCCACCTTGGTGGGAAATAGTACTCACCCCAAGGGAATGACTCAAGTAGTAACAGGATAAAGCCAAGCTCTTCCGATCGCTATATAAAATGTGTTGTGATGAAAGTCATTAACAATAGGTGTGGATGTGTCATACCAACAAGTGTCACCCATAGTATCCATGTGATACATAAAAATCCTTCCTTAGGGAAAGGACTGGGAGGCCTCTTGACTCGCTATAGTCTTGAGCTAATCTTATTGTGTGTATGGCCACCTCGAATGGAAGTCATTACTACAACCTACTCGTTTAAAAACCAAAATACTTACTATTTGTTGGTGAGAGAACAGTTGTTATAAAGTTTCCCCACATTCATAATATTCAAAGTAGAAATAGAATAAATCCTTTTGATCTCCATATTTTAAGGATTTTGAGATTTGGTGGTCTTGAGAAGTGTGTGTTGTGGAGGGGAGCTAGTGTTGGAAAATCTCTAGTTGTTCGCTTTGTCTTAGTGTTTGGAGAAATCCAAGTGGGGGCTCAACAAATATTGTTCTTTCTATCCTAGGGTTGTGCAATTTGTGAGTTAGTTAAATACTTTGCTTGGATCTAAAACTTTGAAACAAACATTCATCAAGTCATCAAATTTCAAACCCTTTGGAAAGAGAAAATACCCTTGAAAAGTCCACATATTACTGCTTGTCCCTAGGGATTAGATCTATCCTTAGAGGCTTCTAAATATTTGGGCCCATATCTCAATTTTATCTCTCTAAAGTCAACCTAGGAAAACTATGCCCTTGATTCTTTGATTTTCACATAATGGACCTTGTGGAATGAAAAGGAACTGAGACATAGACATTTAGTTTGAAATCTAAGGAAGAAGTGTTGATGTGGTAAAAAAAATCTATTTAATAAAGATAAAAGACAATTAAACCCCACATATGTGTTTTTTCAAATGATTTCCTGCAAAATCAAAATCCTAAAACCAAAGTCTATCAATCATCATAAATGTCTTGGTCCAAAAGCTCTCAAGAAACATCTTTCAACACTTTACGAAGTCAGAGATAGATTGGTCTACAACTTTTACAAAAGTGCTTCAAGAAATAATCTAAACTTGTATTCCTTCTATTATTGTCAAAATACAGTTCTTTTCCAATGTTTTGAGTTTCTCACATAGGGTTGAAAAGTATTAGAGGTATAGCATGTTATTCAAAACCTTGATCTTTTAATTAAAGTCTCTCTAGGTTCATCCAGGATCAAATCAACACCTTTATCAAATCCCATTTCACAAACAACTTTTAGAACCTTGGAAAAATCATTCATACTAGGCTTTTGGTAAATCCTTCTAATCAAAATTAAATCACTTTGTTTGACTAAGTGTGTGTGGATGAATCCTTCCTCATACATTTAGTTAAATTATCATCCTTGTGAACAAGTTCATCCCAAGATAACATCTAACATATTGGGGTTTATAAGTTCATTATCCAAAATCAAATCAAACCAAATCTAAAGTATAGTATTCCTCCAAGGGTCTTAAAAGTTCAAACATCCATATCATTCATCCTTCATTTATCTCATCACCATCATTTGATCCTTAAGCATCCTAGATTTTCTTTTTTGTACCTAAAGTTTAGATCAACTAAGGGAGTTAGAGGTTTACCTCCCATATTCCTAGAAGTTGATCCTTATTTTATGGTCCAAACTAGATCACAACACAAAAAGAGCATGGAACAAAAAAAAGAAACATACACTTCAAGTTATTTGAGCCAAACTACATCAAAAGTCAAACCCATGGAATCCACCAACCCTCCACTTAACATCCCTCAACAAGATATTTAAGAGGGAGGTTGCCAAGTGGAGGATGTCACCAACAACTACCAAGGAATGTCTGAAGATGAGATAATTGAGCTAGTCCAAAATCCTAAAACACACTAGATTGTCAACACTGTCATGAGACTCAATCCCACACAATGTATGTTAGCATTAGCAAAGGAAGGGGCTAAACTCCCTTTTGATTTTGATGTGATCACTACTATGGAATAACCTATTGGGAATATTCCACTGGTATCATTCACACCTTCCTTCCAAAACATCATCCAACCCATCATACAACCAACATCTTCTCATGCTTTGAGTCAACCCATGATCACGAAGGGGAGTTCATTACTCCAAGCTCGTCAAACACATCCCCTTGTAAAAAACCAAAAATTAGATGCAAAGTCCATCTTGGGTATGCCAAACACCATCCCATGAGACCCAAAACATCCATATGTTCCACTCATTTTCCATGACACTAACAATTCATCCACCTTCTTTGCATCACCGACATATTCTCTTGATACACAAGTCTCTCTCCCCATGATATCACAAGGACAAGTGGGTTTATTTGGACAAGGGGGAAATTTTGATGCATCATCATCACTTTTGCAAGGGAACAAGCCTCCAATATTCCCATCATTTCCTATTTTGACATCAACATCCACACCAATCCAAGGTTTAGGGAAACCCCCTTTACCCAACATACCAATCCAAAACCAATCAAATCAAATCAATCCTCCAATCAAGAATCAAATCAACATGTTAATCATACAAATCCTCTGAACATTCCACCGATATGCAACACCAGGTGGCACCAATCCAAACATCTCAACCAATCCTTACCTCATCTACAACACCCCAAATTCTCCAAAACATGGTCTCCCAAGGATTGATCAGATCAACCATACCATCTACCACACAACCTCTTGTCATCACTCAACAAGAACCTCCACAAGCAACTCAACAAAACATTTCCACCTCATCTCACACCATCCCACCAAATCCTCCACCTCCTCCACCGAACCAACTGATCAACTATATGACCAACTGATCCCCAAGGCACTCAACATCGAAAGAGCCCTTATAAAAAAAGGAGGCCCACCCACATATCAAGAAAATCGACCATCCACAAGTTACAATGACAAACCTCACACGTGGGAAATAACAAGAATGTCACTAATGATGGTGTTGTCAACACCAAAGTTATTATTAGTGCCCCAAGAATAATACACAACAACAAATGTATCAACAACCACAAGTCAATACCCAAAATAGCACACAAGCCAACCCATCATCACAAAAACCCAACAATCAAACTGTCAACAACCAAAATGCTCAAAGGGGACCACCCTCAAAGAACATATATCCCACTAAATGAAAATACACTCCACTTGGGGAATCAATTGAGTTTGTCAAGCAAAATATAGTACAAAAAAATCTCATCAAAATCCCCATTTATGAAAATTATCAAGAGCTCGGGTTAAACCACCATGGTATAATGAGAAACATCTCTACGATTTTCAAAAAATAAAGGGACACACGACATCTAATTGCATGTGACTTAAAAATATGATCCAAGACCATAACCATTGAACAATCTGCCTAGAATCAAGATCTTAAAATATACATGATCACAATAAAGGAAACAAAAATGGTAAGGGAAAGTACATTAATGTGAACCACATTTATGACAATGTTGTTGCATCCTTGGGTGAATGGGTAGTTGTCAATATCAAAGGATCTAGAGTCGAGTGTGGAGTCACCACACGTGGCGGAAGAATTACCATTCTAGGACCATCACAACCACCCAAGGCACCTGCTACCAATCCAAAGTCAATCCCTAATAGCTATAATGTCCTAGATCAACTAAAAAGACCTCCGCCTAGATTTCCATCACGGAGTTGCTAAAAATCTCGCTCACACATAGGGAAATCCTAGAAAAGGCACTAGCTACATCCTCCATCCCAACGGATCTTGATGTAGACTAGTTCCAAGCTATTATACCACACCGCATATCCTAACATTCTCTAAGAAATATCTCCCAACCCGACCATCTCATAACCGTGTGCTCCATCTTGAAGTCTTCATCCACAAGAATAAAGTCAAATGAGTCTTGGTGGATGGAGGTGTAGGTTTGAATATTTGTACTCTCAAGCTAATAAAGAATCTAGGATTCTCTGAAGATGTCATTGAGAAAGGTAAAGGTATAACTATTAGGGCTTATGATGATCAAGAAAGGGTGTCTCAAGGCACCATTTAGCTCCCTATTCAAGTAGGCCAAAAATCATGGAGACTACCTACCAATTCCTTGACCTTTAACTCCCTTACAATATCCTCCTAGGGTGCCCATGGATCCATGGGATGAAAGCCGTCGCATCCACATTCCATCAATGTGTTAAGTTCCCTTATCAAAACCAAGAAGTCATAGTCCATGGTGATCCTGAACCGTTCTATTATTGCAAAAATTTGGAGGCCAAGTATTACATGATCCCCCAAGTCTCAAAGAATGATGAGGAACCCACATCTCCATATATAGACCCATCCACCCTAGTCTCCACTTCTAAGAAAAAGACACCCTCCATTCCAAACATCCCCAATATTAAGATCATTATCCAAGACAATGGTTGTGGAGACTATAAAATGAAGAAGAGTGCCTTTGTGATAGGAGGGTTACCTCAGTCTCCTAGATTCTATGGGAAGCCATAACCAATCGACACAACATCCCAGACCTTAAAAGAAGAACCTACCACCTTTAGAAAATAGGGAGATCTAAGTAAAGAGGTGGTAGATGAGAAATATGTATCAAACTTGCTATATCAAGATAAAAGACCTATACCAAATCTCTCCATGGAGGAAAGCAATAAAGGTCTTCAATTAATGTGTGGATGGGGCTACAACAAAAATGAGAAGCTTGGGAAAAATGAAAATGGCCTATTAGAACCTATTATTCCTAAGAAGCGCATAAAGAATCTTGGCCTTGGATGTACCCCTATGAAGATAACCATTCTTGGGAAAGGTATCCTTGTTAAAAAAGTCAAAGCTCCTTCTCAGTTACCGGTATCCATAGGTCTACCTCTAGATAACCGTACCTTCGATACAACTAATGTGTGTGACAAGGATCCCATCACTAAACTACCCATGTTATTTGAGGATTCCTTAGTTTTTATGATCACTACCATTTATTTCAAGTTGAGTAACCAAACCACTAAATTAAAGCTTGTCTACCCCCAACTGATAGATTGTGACCAACGAGGACCACCGATCTTAGACACATTCAAAAATGATTAGGCTCTCTCAGAATTCATGGGACTACGAGATACTCTACCATATGGAGATCATAAAATAGGGTTTGATATTGAGCTAGAAACACACGCATACTATGGGGAAATGATTGAATCTCTTAGTTATAAAATAGAAAATCTAAGAGTAATCTAGGTCTCTAAGTGAAAACCACACTGTGGCACTTTTTGACCAGAAAATAGTAAAAAGAAAGGATGTATCCGATGGTGAAAACCTCTTTAAGGTGCCAAAGGATGAGGGATTCAATATTCCCCTTAGTGTCATCCATCAGGAAAAATTAGCAACCTTGGCAGAGAAATGTAACCCAACCAATTTGGGAACTGAAGAGATACCACATATCACTTTCTATGTAGAATCACTTTTGACTGAGGAACAAGAAATTCTAGCTGCATTTCTGAGAGAAAGAAAGGTAAATTTTGCATGGACCTATGCTGACATGCCCAGTCTTGATCCAGAGGTAGTAGTCCATCACCTAGTAGCCTATCTAGAAGCAAAGCCAGTAAGACAAACTGAGAAAGATGCATCCACAAATCACATTATTAGTCAAACTAGAGTTGCAAAAACTCCTTGATGTTGGCTTCATATGACCCATTGACTATCTTGAATGGGTTTTCAACCTTGTAACTATTTCTAAACCCACTGGGGGCATCCAAATCTGCACCAACTTTAGGGACCTAAAAAAAGCATGCCCTAAAGATGATTTCTCTCTCCCAAACATAGACATGATTATAGATCTAAAAATAGGGCATGGAATTCTATCATTGATGGATGGATTTTTGGGGTACAATCATATTATGATTGCCAAAGATGATCAACATAAGATAGCTTTCACTTGTCCATGTGGGACTTACAACTGGAACATGATGCCATTTGGGCTAAAGAACGGTGGAGCTACATACCAAAGGGCTATGACTTTGATTTTTCATGAAATGATCCACAAATCTATAGAGGATTATGTAGATGACATATTAGCCAAATCAAGGAAGCGTCGAGACCACATAGCAATTCTATTAGAACTGTCTCAAAATGAGCTATAATAAGAAGATCAAGAGTTGGTCATTTCAAGTTGGAGAGCTCGTGTTAAAAGAAAATCAGAAGAATGTACCAAATCTAGACAACAAGGGAAAATTTGAACCCAACTGGTTGAGACCCTTCATCATCATGACAAGTTATAAATCAGGAGCATATAAGCTATCTACACTCAAAGCTGAGCCTCTGCAAGACCTATCAATAACTCCCATTTCAAAAAGTTTTATGCATAAACTTGCAAGGTATAAATCTAAAAAATAAAAATAAAAATAATATAAAAATCCAAAAAATGATTGAAAATTGTAAAGAAAAAATCATCCTCTAATGAAAACCACTTTGGTGGTACTTTGGGCAAGTACCTTGGTGAAAACCTAGCAATCAAACGCCTTGTGTAACTAAAGCACTTTCCATCCATCATGGTCTCTTTGGCTCATTCTACATCATTCACCCATCACCTTCCATTGCTTTCCATCACATTCACCCATCGCATTCCACTAATCCTTACATCACCCAACTACGTCTGCATCATAGCTTGATCTTGTGTTTGTATCATGTTCCACCTTAGAACTACTCGACACCTTCCTAAGGTCAGTTTGTCCTACCTGTATCAGAGTAGTCTATCACATCATGTTGGGGGCATGTTCTTATACTTGCATTGGATCAAATTCATGTATATTCTTGAAATATTCCCTAAAATCAAAAAATACAAAAAAATCCATAAGATTAGAAAATCCAAAAACATTCATAAAATCAAAAACCCAAAAATATCCAAAACATGTCAAAAATCCAAAAATAGGTCAAAAAGTCAGAAAATAGAGTCATCGAGTCGAACTACGGGTCTCTAAGCTTGAACGTAGGCAAGGCCATCACCGATGTGCCCCCGAGACACATTAGGTTAGTCCTTTAGGAGTCTGTCATAATAAAATGGCAATCTAGTTGTTCATATCTCATTAATAAATGAGTTTGTGTCAGTCGAACTATGGGTCTCTAAGCTTGAACGTAGGAAAGGCCATCACTGATGTTCCCCCGAGACACATTAGGTCAGTCCTTTAGGAGTCCATCATAATAAACTGGCAATCCAATTGTTCATATCTCATCAATAAATGAGTCTATGTCGGTCGAACTATGGGTCTTTGAGCTTGAACGTAGGCAAGGCCATCACCTATGTGCCCACGAGACACATTAGGCCAATCCTTTAGGAGTTCATCATAATAGACTGGCAATCTAGTTGTTCATATCTCATCAATAAACGAGTCTATGTTAGTTGAACTATGGGTCTTTGATCTTGAACATAAGCAAGGCCATCACTGATGTGCCCCCGAGACACATTAGGTCAATCCTTTAGGAGTCCATCATAATAAACTAGCAATCCAGTTGTTCATATCTCATCAATAAATGAGTTTGTCTCAGTTGAACTATGTGGTCTTTGCATGTATAATGTAGGCAAGGCTAATCTTTGATCACCCACCGAGGCCCCTAGGATTTATCCTTAGGTTAGGTTCTTGGTCAAAATATCATAAAACACAAAAACATTGAAAATTTTGAAAATCAAAACATTTGTAAAACACTCGAATAGTCTTAGAAAAATTTCAAAAATACCAAAAACATTAAAAAAACCCAAAATCACCCATCCCACTTCAATGTTCACCCTCAATAAACATCCGTTCATAATAAATGACCGTCACCCCCAACTTTTTGTAAAATAATTGGAAACAAGTTTAGCAAATTGAAAGTGAAAACTCAAACCATCAAAAGTATTACGTCTAGGTCAGTAGGTAAACAAGTTGGTTAACTCTTGGTATCAGTAGCCCATCATCCCATTAGTCTCGAAATCATTTGATAACATCATGTCCTAGGATGCATCCTTTCTACACTGGACATCAACATCATACATCACTGTAGTTTATTCTTGGCTAGAGATATGAAGAAAATTGGCTTGTTTGTTCACTTGATCTTTGATTATCTTATTGCGCTCATTCCAATGACCTCTCGATGATGTCTATCAAAATGATTTAGAGAGAAAGGAATGGGGCATTGATCATTATCTTTTTTTTTGTGCTTGTTGGATGTTCTCATAGTATAACCTTGGTCATGCTTACTTTGTTTGGTTTGTAGGGAGGGTGTTTTAGATGTCTTGTTGACTATTACATGGGAAGGTTTTTCCTTTCTATATTTTGATCTGAGTTGTTTGAAACATATAAAGTACATCCTAATAAGTTTTTGTATGCTAGATGTGAACAAGGACACTTATATCTGATTATGGAGTCAAAGTCCATCACACTAGATACAATGTCATCTTGGTTTTCTATACCTTGATGCATCGTATCTATGTGTGTTATAGAAAATAAGGAAAGTAAGCTCCTTACATCTCCAAATCTCTAACAATCAATTACATCGTCATCATTATCATCACCATATTTCTACATCATCTCAAACTCAAGGGTTGATTCCTCTTTCTTCTATCTTTTCCATATACTAGTACTAACATGGTACCATGACATTTAGAAATAAAAATATATCTATATCTGCATCCATCCTGCATCCACAAACCATCGACATACTACACATATCATCATAATAGAAACATTATCCATCATAATATAGATTGGTTATTCTAAGCATCTCATAAACCACACATTTGCATAACCATATAAGCATTATCATAATCATCACATTTTTGCATTATACATACATACATTGCATATAGAAAAGATATTGAAAAGGAAGTTAAACATATCATTGCATTGCATCCATCATATATCATCACATAATACAAATTTGCATCCATTACATATCATTGCATTGCATCCATCACATATCATCAAATAATACAAATTTGCATCCATTACATAAAAAGTGCATCCATATTTCCATATGCATTCATATCATACATCGATAATATCACATCATATCATAACACAAAGCATGAACATTAGATGCATCCATACTTATCATATCCATCCATGATACATGAAATAAAATAATCATCACATCATATAAGCGCATCAAAGTCATCTCATGTATATATATCAAAAAAGATGAATGTCATGATACAATCAGGATCAGATATATAGTATCATCATCAAATATACAAGAGGCTATTTAAAACTCAATCAATGAATGTATATACATCATAAATTAGGCTATACAATCAAAAAATGTGTCGAGTGCACTATCAATGCCCCAAGATACCCTCACTTTGTTTGTCCTTGTGATGGTTGCCTCAACTCTGGTGATGGAACCCTAATGGTCTCCCTAATGTCCCTGCTTGATGGGTCCTACTAGGAGCAACCTGGATGAGGTGGGATAAATATGACTCCCATCACTCCTATGCCACAACCCTATAATATAAATTCCTATAGTACGATGCCTCCTGCATCGCTCGCCTATACATCTTAGCTTGGACTATGGCCTATCCATGTGCCTGTTGTACTATAGCCTCTAGCTTCTGTCTCCGTCCTTGATCTAAGGCCAACCTCAGGTCAACATCCTGTCTCATCTGGTGCTCTTGCACCACCTCTTGTCATTCCTGATCCCTCTCCTAGGTCAGGGTTTGAATATGAGCCTGGGCTTTCTGTAATTGCCCTGTCAAGACTAGTATTTGCACCTAGAGTGCTACTATTTTTCTTTCCCTAGGATTGAGACCTGGTGGTGGTTGTCACGGTGCTTGCTGGTGTGGTTTCTGAGGTGGTTGTATTGGTGGCCTTTGACTAATGGGTGGCACTAGTGGTGGAATCTTTCCATCATGCCCATCATGCCTTGCACCTCTATCCTATCCATCTTGTGCCTGATGACTTGGCTACTGAGGGACCTGTCCAATCTGGGGTCCTCTGACCTATCCTCTGCCCACTGCTGGCACCATTGGTAATGTTAGCCGGATCAAGCTATGAACTTAAAAGGATGCATCATATGTTGAAGTAGTGCCTGCATCTGTAGGACCATCAAATTAAATCCATAATATCATCACTAGTTGTCTGAAACCATCGATAGTCTACTAGTGAGGGATCTGCTTCCCCCACATTGTCTCTTGTGTCCTCCACACAAATATAGCTCTTTGACCATCATTGGGTGCATCCTATACCTCTTTGAATTGGAAAGAAAGCTTGTCTAGGAGGTACTGCTCTTTCATGTGATGCTCTGATCTTTTCAGGTATTTGGATTGCTGACAGTAGAAAAGTTGGGCATCATCATCATGCCATCTATGAAAGTGGAGCCACTGTCTTCATCGAAACATCATCATCTCATCAATGAACCGCCTCTAGTGCAAGATGCCTATAATGCCTATATAATGAAGGGTGGTTATCCCCCCATACTTGTAAACCACATGATCATCATGGTCTGTCTGGACGTCTATAATGGTGGGCCTCAAAATGGATATATGATCATATGTTGACACATGAAGAAGTGTAACTCCTACTCCAATGATGTGGGACCCACAATACATGACCTGGTGCATATCAAGATTTAGGGAGGCTAGGATGATTGGCCCCCAGGTGTAGACAATCATCTCCTCCATCATGCAAGACCAAACAATCCCCCATCCAACATTGTAGCCTCTCGCTCTCCTGTTAGAAATGAGGACTCCTAAGATCAATGCTTTGAAAAATATGGTCAACTCAGGGGCAATCCCCTCATATTGGTGAAGGTCGATCTGACCACTGTCCACCTCGTACGAGTCAATGTCGAATAGCTGAAATATGGCATCACCTTTAGCTTCCACATCATATATAATACACTCGGTATGTATGGGGATCAACAGGATCTACCATATGTCCTCCAGGGTCACAGTGGCCTCACTGATCGGTAAATGGAATGAGGTCTCGCTACACCATCTCTCCACCAATGTAGTTATCATTGCAAGGTGTTCACCTTGGGCATTTGAGCTACATGTCTTAAGCCAATTGAGCCAAGAAAGAATAGTGCATCATTTGTTAGGTGCCTCACCCGATGCAAAATATGACTCTTGTGCTCCTTCAAGTGGAGCACTGGCAGGACCTCCTTCATCCAAAATTCCCACGAACGTCAAAATTAATCATGGTGTGTTTTTAAAAATTAAAAATACCCAAAAAGTAAAGGTGAGTTAGCTTTTGCAAAAGTGACGTTCTGTCATTTTGCAAAAGTGATGCTAAAATCAAAAGCAACACTATATGGAAAAGGCGAGTCAATATTGCGGGGTGACGTCAGACTCTTCTAGGGCCGCGCAACACAATCTCACAAAGGTGAGTCAGGATTTCTTCTGTGACTCTAAGACCCTCCAGCGTCGTGCGACACTATGCTATAAACACGGTTCGACATGCACAAAGGTGACATCGACTGTAACAATTGTTGCACCCTAGGGGATTGCTTTTGATTGACCTACTTGGAACCTAATAAATGCATCTACAACATGCAAAACAAGAAAAGTTTCGAAAGGGGTACTAGGGGTCCTGCATCTTGAGGCAGTTGGAACTCGCGAACCTAATCCATCTGATGTCTGGGGAGCACATGAGCCACCATTCCGTAAGCACCTTAGAGAAAAAAGTCAAGATTTCTAAAAGGCTAGGAGTGCAAATGATTTGAAAATGACCCTCTTAACCCTATTTATTCATTTTTTTAGGGGTTTTAAGGTATTTTTTAGGGTTTTTGAACCCATTTATTCTATTTTTTGTTGAATGAAGCCCATTTTGACCCATTTTTATCATCGTAAGTTTGCTTTCGCATCCCATGGGCTATTTTCTATGCTTGTATCCTTGTTGAACCTCCTTCATGAGCTTGACCTAATTTTGCAATTTTTGATTGATCTCTTGAGGGGGCAGTGTAGCTGCATAATTTCTTCCACTAGGGCAACAGTGGGGCATCCAAAAAATTAGGAAATTTTTGAATTTTGATCATGGCAGTGTTATTCTTTGAATCAAGGCAGTAGGTACCTCACTTCAAAGAGGGGCAAAATGTAGACATCGAAAAAGTCCTGATTAATACTATACATATGATTATGATAAATTAACACTATTTATTCCTAAATCACTTCAAATTCATCAATTAATTAAATAATCAACATTATTTAGTTAAATTCAACAAATTCAACAATTAATCAAATAATTAAATTTATTGGATTAATTCACCCTTCTTCTAACTAATTTTCATCACATTTAATTAAATAAAATCATTTAATTAAATACCCTTAAATCATCTCATTTGATCAAATCAATCAAATCAAATGTCACAATCTCCTAATCCATTCCAATTAATTAATTCTAATTTAATTAATCCTAAATCACTTTCTAATCATCATTAATAATTCCTCTATCTTTTAACTCCTCAAGAGTTAAATCAACCCATGGTCAAATAACCAGGTTGTACGTGAAAATAACTTCTATTAATGATATAATTCCTCTATTTATCCCCACAAAGGAATATTCCAAGGAATATTCCTCTCAACAACCTCTCATTCAATTTCCCTCTAAAGGTTTTCAAAATTCTTTCACATCCTCAATAACTCCTCTTACAAATGCAATAAATTCTTTTACATCCTCTCAAATATCAACCACATTCATTCAATTCCTCTTACAAAATTTCAAATCCTCAACCATTCTCATTTAATTCTCTTACATCCCCCTCCAATCACACATTTCCCAAAATGTGCTCCACCTTCCTCCAATAGAATTGTGACACTTGGAACATTCTCATTAGCTCCCATTTTATCCCACATTCATCAAATCCTCTCTTTCTTCAACCCTTGGCTTCTATAAATAGAAGCATCCTTTTCACAATATGGATCCACAACTTCAAGCATTATCACTATAGGAATTTTGATTCATAGCAATCCATCACTTTCATCATTTTTAGTCAAATTTATTACCATTTGGAGTCATTTTCACACTTGGATCATCAACAATCACCAAAGCTTATCAAAAGGATTGGGAAAGGGCTTCTTTCCATATCAAAGGAGTGCCACTCCGCCTATGGGATGGAGGTTTAGCTAGTTCAATTTAGATTGCATGCTATCTTTTGTTAGTTTGTTATTATTTTCGTGTTTTCTCTTGAATTTGGTTAAAGAATCTCATAGGGAGTGTTTATTTGGTTTTCTAACATGTTTAACACTTGTTTGTCGATCCTTGTTAGTTGATTGCAGATTTGAAACTCACAAAAAGATAAAAAAAATAGTGATACAATCAATTGTATTCTTTATTTATACACCTAATCTTGTATGAAGGACATGCTATGAGACTCTAGGGGAAGAATTAAGAATAAAAGATACAGATGAAGATGGGAATTTTAGGCCAATACAAATGTGGAACTCAATCTTTGACAAAAGATATGTGAAATCTCATTATTTATACTTTAAAGAATATTTTGTTAAACCCTTGTACCAATTGCTAGATCACCCATGTGATTACAACTTGTCCCTTGAAGTGTAGATATTTCTTAGACCCAAAGAGGAGGACCCTAGAAAGAAGGTAAACCATAATTGGGGTGACTAGTACACATTTGTTGACTACACTATAATAAGAGTATATGGGTTTCAAGGAGAACCTCTTTTGTTACCAAAAATGGTTCCTAACAAGATTGCATATCTATAGATTATAAGGCAATTGGCTAGGTCAGATGCTATGCACCTTAAAAGATATAGTAAACAGTCACTTATGCCAAGCCTTTGTATTTTGGAGACTTCATAGTTGTTTATGAAAAATGATATGAAGAATTTGATAGCAAGTTGTCACATTATAACTTGCCAATAGGAAATGAAAGGAAAAATTTTGACCCAAAAAATTTCATCAATAATGCAAAACTATCACATAAATTGTCTAGGTATGAACATCATTATTTTTTCGATGATGTAATACAAAATTGGGATGAAACCTTAATAACACAGAGGATAACTACATACAACAAAATCATGATGGCTATGACATGGAGGAAGGAGAATGATCCCCTATATACAGGGGCATAACATGATGCGCAAGGCCCCTTGGAAAGAGTGGAGCAATTAATTGCACATGAGGATGAATTGACTAAGGATGTACCTCCCATAGTATTTGAGACACATATGAAAACCTGTTCCAGAACACAAGCCAAAGAGATGGAGCCTCTCAGTTGTGTACCTTCATAGCCTACTCCTAAATTTAGTTTCTCTATGGATACTCATATGTTTGAAGAAGAAGATACTAAAGAAGAGGACGAAGTTAGGTAGATCAATGTGCCTATTGTTACGTAATATAAACCTCCGCTTGAGAGAAGCATTGTTAAATTTGAGACATTAGATGAACTCTCTGATGATGTGAGAGTCCAAGTTGGCCAAGAATTTGTTTTTGATAATGATTTTGTTAAGACTTCAAAATTTATATCATTTGTCTATGAACACAAAGGGAGGATATTAAGAGAAAGGATGAAAATTATTACCCCAGAGCAAGAGGCAAATTCCCTAGAAGAACTAAGAAAAGAGGTAGATGAAGAATTAGAGGCTATCACCCCTATGAGAGGAAGGGAAATAATACAAGAAGCTAGGGTTTTGCTCCTACTAGGCTAGGACATTAGTTCTTCCATAGTATTTGATAGCTTCAGAAGAAGAGGGGATAAAAGATTGCATTTGACAGAAGAGGAAAGTGATAAAATGTACTCTGGTTTAGGTTATAATCCAGGTGATGCCACCTTGTTGATTTGAGCCTTGTACCCCCAAGATAAGAGACCTGCCATTATCAATGACCCAAACCAACTATTTGGACATTTTTTTGTACATAAAGTGGGAGATACTGATACCATTAAAATAATAGATTTGAACATAAATGTTGAAAAATTCATCAAGGCATAGGTTGAGAAGCATATAAGAGAAAATGAGAAATTGAAAAGAGAAGTAGCTAGTTACAAGAATAAATTTCCTTCTTCTTCATCCAAATTGTACTCTCCATTGGTGGATCATGAGAGGAAGGTGTTAGATGTCATATGATGGAAGTATTTCAATGAGAAGGTCCAAAAGAAAAGTTGTGAATTGGAGAAAAAATTAAAGACCACTAAGTTTGAAGTTGTGTCTAAAATAATCAAGAAGAGGTTTGAAAAGGTGATGAACCAATCTGACTAGTACTAGGCGCTCTTTGTGAAAGTGCACTCTGCTTTCCATGAACATAAGAGATTACAACAATGCATGGAAGAAAAGAAAGAGGAATTGATTAGTATGGATAAGTGCTCCATAAGCATAATGAGTTGACCAATCTACATAGTCAATTTCATGCTAGGATTATGGATGAACTGAACAATTTCAATCAACAATTGGATATCCCATTTCCCTTGTTCTTCGACGATCACAGAGAACTTAAGGAGCAAAATCATTGGAAAAGTGAATTGGATCAATTGTTACCATGAGAACTTGATCTAATTAGTGATGAAGAAATGATGTTGGAGAACAACCATAAACAACTTGAAGGAATAATGTATATGTAATACAATATGAAAGACATGATCACAAACACAGATACCCATATCAAGAAAGAATATATTTTTCATTTGTCAATGATAAATTTGTTCATCATTAGGACTAAAAGTGTTTCGAACATAGAGGGACAAGCATCGAGTTGAAGGAGACTGAACAATCAGATGCTTCATCAAGGAGAGGATAACCTTGCTAGATCTAGAGAAGTCACAAGTTCTCTATGTTGAATAACAGAGCAAGTGTCATGATTTGTCACTATTTTCTAATCACTTCTTTATGTTTTAAACAAATGTAATTAGTTAAGATAAAAATTATGAAGAGACACGCCTTTTTATAAAAGGCTTGAAGCTTGTTGCTTCCTGTATAAGAAGGGAAACAAAGGCCTAGTTTTGGATCATCATTATTATCATCATCAATTTTTTTTTACAAAATTGTAGTAATCATGAAGTCTTCTGTTGTATTTTCTACAATCTTTTGAAGCAATATTAATGGAGAAGAAGCATTAATCTAACGTTTAGTTTCTTGGTGTTCAATTATCTGTTGATTCTAATTCTTATAAGTTATCTTTGTTGTCTCCAGAGTAGTCCTTTCTAATTATTTAAATCACTGTATCAAGCATATATATGATTTATCTGGGCACATTTGTTGTCCCTATGTGAATAATTTAATTGGTCTCTGTGTCAAAGAATTAGAATCCTCCTTAAGTGGTTCATGTTTATAGGTTTCCACCAGGAATTAAAGTCCTTTTAAAAAAAAATCATCTCAAGTTGATTTCCTTCAAACAAGAGTTAAAATCCTTTAAATAGTTAGTAATCTGAAAAGACATAATTGGGATTAGTAAGAAGAGCCTGATAGCTAACAACATTGCACGTTTATACAAGTTATAAACAATTAAAAGTGCCAGATAGTTAGATTTAATCCAAGGAAAGGGATATTCTATCACACATATCTGACTCCATTTATCTAATAGGATTAGGCACCAATCATATTCACTTCAAGAAATATACCTTATAAACCTTTTTCTTACATTCAACTCTCAAAGCATCTATAGTAGGATTAGTTTTTAGCTTTGCATCTATTTCACTTCCACGTGCCATCGTGAATAGATTTCCCAAGTTAAATATCACATACATAACTTTGAATCTACTCAGTTATTCAAGTACACTCGCCTAGGTCTTGTAGAGCCTAAAGTGCAAGGGGATTTCAAACTTATTTATTAGCCCCATTTTTTAGCCAAAAACGTTCCCAAAGAGCTTGGCACCCTCTTAAGGTTTATAAGCTACATTTTTGAGACCTAAAAAGCTCTCTACTCATGAAGGTGAACCATTGTTTGAACCCATCAACAACATGCACCTTTGCAAGTGCTACACCTAATTCTTAGAGTATCCCATCAAAAAGTCAAAAAAAAAAGGAAAAAAAGTCACCTTGATAAAAACCTAGCAAATAAGCGTCTTGGTGACAACAAAAAAATTAAAAAAATGCAAAAAATAACAAAAAAATAGTAAAGAGAAAAATTTTATCCAAAAATGAAAACCACTTTGGTGGTGCTTTGGATAAGTACCATGGTAAAAACCTGGAAAACATGCACCATGTGTAGTCAGTCTATGCTCCTCTGTCTACTATCACTCTACCAGGTCTTCCATATTTCGTTCATCCATTCGAACATATCCTTCTTCCATAATAAAGCTTTTTCATCCTTCTCATGGCTTGAAAACCACCAAAATTTAGTATCCTTCGCTGCCATGACTATCCTTTGCATCCATTGATCCTCTCACACACAATAAGTTGGTCCTATACCTGAATGGGGGCAATTCCTAGAATTGTGTTTTCATGGGATCCTACACATGAAATCAACCTTTTAAAACATCAAAATCCAAAAAATAAAAAAACATCAAAATCCAAAAAAATCATAAAACATCAAAATCCAAAAAAATAAAAAAAACATCAAAATCCAAACAAATCATAAAACATCAAAATCCAAAAAAATCTTAGGCACGGTGGCACTCCTATTGGGAAACCGGAAAAATCATTGTGCTGACGCGAAGGTTATGTTTATAAGAATTCAAGTAAGCTGTGGACAGGGGTTACTCTAAAATATGGGTGGAAGGTGACTTAAACTTTAAACATTATTAATTATCTATGTGGTACCCATAAGCCTAGCTGGAATGTTGATCAATTAATAAAGGATGCTATAATTATATTAAGTTCTTGTGAAGGGACCCATGTATCTCACATTTTTTCGAGAAGGTCATCGTTGGAAGATTTGTTTTCCAATGAGGCTGTTAGGATAAATGAGTATCGAGCATGGGAGGAAGGCTCTCTCCTTCCCAAAGAAGCTAGGTTCTTAATGAGAAATGATGGTTTTGGTTGATTTTATGCAGTGGCGTCATTTAACCATTAGTACCAATTCTCGACTCACACGCTTTGTGAGTTTTGTTTGGCTTGTTGGCTATCAAATGAGCAATAATTTCTAGGGTTTTTTGCTTCTAGTTCTTGAGAAAATGAGAGCTGACATAAGCAGAATTGAGCTGCATTCTTGTGTGAGCCTGAGAAAGAAGGAGAAAATTTGGAGGATTCTCTAGCATGGGAATTTTATGCCGTTCTTAGAAAGATTGCATGGACATGACCTAAATACTTCGACGAAGTTTGTTTCTTGTTGGCATAACCACAAACTTCAGATAAAGGGCTTGGTCATTGATATCAATGAGGATTTGATTGCTACTGTGACTGGGTTGCCTATGGTTGGTCATATATTCTATAAAGACAAAAAGAGTAAGGAGGAGGAAATGGATCAATTCTTCAAAGATGATGAATGAAAAAAACTCATCAAAATGGAAAGTTGGGGCTATGAGAAAAAGTCTCACAAGAAGGTATGGGAGAATATTGTGGAGGTGATAATGTGGTATGTGACTTTGGAAGGTCGGTTCACTGTAATCCTTGGCCATTATTTTACTCTTTTAAATCATTTTAGACATGGGTTGTTTATTTCCTTTCTATTTTTTCTATTGTCTTCCATGGAGGTCTCTATATATGATCACTTAAAAAATAGGAGGGCTTCGGTCCTTCATGAGGGTCTTATTTTGTTAATTATGGACCATGTTAAAACCCTTATCCCTGCCTTTGCAATTAAGGGCAAGGATAAGATTCCAAGTGAGGCTTTTGGATCATCTGGTTTGGATACCAACATTGCTGAGGAAGAGGAGTGGAATGAAGAGGACGAGGATGGGACCCCATCCCCTGTGGGTACCTCCTCAAAAAAGAGGAAGAAGGGTATGTTGGTGTAATTAATATTTAATTACACTTTGCATAAGTTTACTTAGGCTTTATTTAATTCCTAAGTTTTAGGTTCTTATCTTTATCTTTTGAGCTATCTTTTTGCTCAAGATAAGATTAGGGTTTGCATCTTTGCTTTTATAAAGCAAATCATATCTTGTAATTTATGAATTCTCGAATAATATTATGTTACACATTCTTTTGCAACCTCTCTGCTTTTTCTGATTTTCTCTTCTATGGAAGGTCTTTTCGGTTTGCAAATCTGATCTTGGTTTCTAACATGGTATCAGAGCCTTGATTTGCAGCCCCTTCTCAATTTCTGGAGAGATTCATTGCAGAGTTCGTTCAAGATTCCTTGAGGGTTTTTCATACCTCAAGTTTGTCTTTCTATTTGGGTGCTCTTGCATGGTTACTTTCGGCACATGTTGGAAGAAATTTGAGCTCATTTTTGAGTTCAGGGCTATCGAAAAAGTCAAGATCAACTTTTGTTTCGCTTGAATCCGATAATTTATGCCAGAGTTATGAGGGTTTGAAGATTTGTCAGAACTGGGAGTTGTGAAGCTTCTGGTGCATTTTTAGGCAGATCGGACCTCGCCATCAGATCTAGAGCATCTGAGAGATGAAAAACGACATATAATATGCCTATATTTGGGTCTAGTTGATTTCTGAGGTAAACAAAATTTTGCCTATACCGTCGTCTACACGCGGATCGAGGTAAAAATTTCGTAAAAAAAATAAATTAATTTTTCTGCAAAAAAAAATTGCAGTTTTTTCCTCCATGCAAAAGAATATTTTAAAAGCCTTTTTAAAAGCTTTTTAAAAAGTTGTAAATCTTTTTGTTTTAAAAAAAAAAAAACACAAAGAAGGCTTTTTTAAGGGGTTGTACCCCTGCGCAGGGACGTACCTGCGTAGGGTACTGCATAGGTACAGACTTGCACAGCAGTACCTGTGCCTCATGGAGGGGTGGGGGGTGGCCCACGTGCCCCCCCACCAATCATTTTTAAAAAGAAAAAAATCAATGTATGTTTTTTTTATTGTTGTTTTTCAAACAAAAAATAATTTTTTAAAAAAAATTAGGAAAATTGGGAAAATGCACTGATGGGTGTTTGGCCGTCAATTTTAGCCTTTCCGTTCTTTCTGCGACGGGTGTTTGGCCGTCAAATTTCATGCCACACTGGTTTTTTTTCCCTTTCTGGAGCAATGTTCACGAAATCGGGTGTATTTTTTGCATACGATCTCCATTTTTCGTAAACAAGATACCGTTGGAAAGCTAATTCCGACATCGATCCAGTGGTGCTAGTTTTTTTACTAGATCTTGCTCTAGATTTATTTTGTAGGCCTTTGAACTCAGATGTTGCTGTTTTCACTCCAGAGGGCATATCTTTTGACTCAGTAATCCTTTTTTCGTCATTCTTGCGGCGTTGGAAAGCTGATTCAGTCCTCTACATAGATATGAGGTCTATTTTATTTTTATATTTATGCATGTTCAGTATGCTTTCCTTTTGCAATCATTGGGTATTGTAATAAATGAACTGATATAAAGTTCCATCAAGGGGGTTTCTTGCATAATAATCTGATTAGAGTGTGCATGCACTTTGATCTCCATATTTCATTTTGATTTGTTGGAAACTCGCATGGGTTATCTGGTCTCCTTGTTATTTTGGCCACATTTTTTGCTCTTGCTTGACACATATTAGATTCACATCCGGTTCACACTTTAGATTGAGAGCCTATGGTTAATGATCCACATTGGATCCATCTCAGTTTGAGGGCCATGTTTTTATGGTTAATGTTCCAAATTCTTCATGGTACTCCTTCCCATGGAAGAGTTTTAGTCATAGTTTGGCATCGACATCGAGATACATGGCTTCCAGATTATGTCATCATCTCATCTCCTATTGCTTCATAGATTCCAAGGTTGTTCCAGTTTGTGAGTTTTCTAGTGTTCCATGGCATCGGGTCTGTTGTTGCTTTATCATGATTCCTTGAGTCAATCAATGACTCTCATCTGGTTTCAGTAGTAAACAGAAGTATCTTTCCTTGCTTTCCAAAATCAGGTTCCAGTGTTACTCCACAGTGTTCTTCCAGTGCTTCTTTGCAGCAGTCATCTCATTGTAGGGGGGTTTTGTCCCACTGGGTTTTCCTTCTCTACCTCATCTTTGCATTTGTACATGAGTACCTGATTAGGCCTTGTTGTCGGGGCTCATCTTTGCATAATAATTTTGCTTCTCCCTAAGTTGCACTTATGGGGGGGTGTTGGTGTAATTAATATTTAATTACACTTTGCATAAGTTTACTTAGGCTTTATTTATTTCCTAAATTTTAGGTTCTTATCTTTATCTTTTGAGCTATCTTGTTGCTCAAGATAAGATTAGGGTTTGCATCTTTGCTTTTATAAATTAAATCATATCTTGTAATTTATGAATTCTCGAATAATATTATATTGCACATTCTTTTGCAACCTCTCTGCTTTTTCTGATTTTCTCTTCCGTGGAAGGTATTTTCGGTTTGCAAATCTGATCTTGGTTTCTAACAGGGTAACCCTAAAAGAAAATGGGAAACTGAGCACCTTATTCTGAATGAGTTGGAATCCCAATGGATTTGGAAATTCCACACCCAAAAACAAAGCTTTGGATGCTGGCTAAGGTGATACTGAGGTTGGTGGTAAGGAGGAGGGGCTGTAGGAGAATGTGATGACAATGGAGGCCAAGGATAAGTTGAGAATGGTTTCTAAACACATTGCCAAGTTGAAGAACTAGGCCTGAAAAGATATGGTTAAGGATACGTCGGTGCTCTGTGAGGAGAAAGCTTTGGAAGAGAAGGCAGTGGATATCGATGATTCCCCAATTTTTACCTCTCCCAATGTGGAACCAGAGGGTGAGAATAAGGTTAAGGATGAGGATGTTGAGTAGAAGCATGCAAAGTCAAAGCCTCTAAAGGTTAATCCCCTGTATGAGGACTTCTCCTATCTTAATGATGTTTCCACCTCTATGTTTGAGCTTCTTGCCATGGCAAGGGAAGGGGACACATGCACTTTCAAATTAGCAAAATGGACTCTCCAGGAATTTAATAAGGTAAACATTAAAATAAGGGGTTTGAAGGAGAATTTGAAGAATATTTTGAAAGGCTCGGCTTTGGATATTCTGATTGACATAATTGTGGATCTTGATTGTTCATACTATGATTTCAAATCCCTGTGTGAGAAGCACTTGGCTAGTTTAGAATCCAAGGTATTGGATACCAATGCGGATATAAAGTAATTTCTCCATGCTTGTTACATTTTAGTGAAGAATAGTACAGACTCTTTAGAGGTCCTGTTTCATAAGATTAGTGAGATTAGAGAGGACCAACTGTATTTTTCTAAGTTAATGGAGAAGGAACATTTGGCCAAAGCTAAAGGGAAAAAAGGTGTGAAAGATGATGGTAAAGGCCCTGCTGCTAGAGGATTAGCTGACTGGAAGAAGTCCTTTGAAGCTAAGAGAAATGAGTTGTTGGACATGATTGAAGTGCATAGGAGCTAGGAGCTTGAGGTGGCCAACACCTTAAGCAATATAAAATAGTGTCCTGTTTGTTTGTCTATCTATTTTTTGTGTGTTTTTTTGTTGCTGGGTTTTGGTTTCTTTCCTGTTGTCTTGTTGTTTTGTGGATGTTGGGTGCTATTGATAGTTTACTATTTTATCTTTCAAGCACCATTTTGTATCTTTTGATGTTTTTGGTTTTGGGTTGTCACTGGTGTTTTATCTTAGTATCTCTTGAGTAACATTTTGTACCTTAATTTGTAAAGGGTTTTGGGTCCCTTCAAAACTTGTTTTTCCCATATAATCAAAACAAAATTTTGCAACATCAAAAACTTCCAAAAATAGGGTCAAAGTCAGATTCAAAGTCATTAAATGTCAATTTCATCGAATTACATTGTCTCTGTGCATTTGCTACATAGGCAAGGCCCTCACTTGATGGGCCCCTGAGACATTATGTCCGTCCTTTTTGGTTTTTGTCGAATAAAGGTCAAATCATGATTTAGTCCTTTGTCATGTACAACAAGGTAAAGTCATGTCGAACTATGAGGTCTCTGCATGTATAACATAGGAAAGGCCATCAATCAATGAGCCTCCGAGGCCCTAGGTCATTCCTTTATGGTTTGTCATGTCTGGTTGTGTTTTTTATCCTTGAGCGATCACTGTTCAAACTGAATCAACAAACAAACATATCCAACGAATCTTTAATATTTAATCGGTCAATTACCTAAACATCATCACTATCAGGTCATTGGGATTATTTGGGAATGGGGTGTTATGCCATTTATCTCATTCGGTCTTATTACTTGTTTCCTTCATGAGATTAGAATTTGTTATTGGTTAACCTTGTCATTCACCTTCAACAAGATATGTCTTTCTTGAAACTAAGCATTCATCAAATTGGTCAATTGGTCAACTTAATTAGATGTGTTATTTTCCTTAAATAGGATATGTCTTTCTTGAAACTAGGCACCATCACACCAGTCAATCATGTCAATCAAACCTTATCAAATCAACTCAAGTTAATCACTTGGTTAATCAATCTTGTCATCTTGATCAATTAATCAACCTTGTTAATCTATCAATCAACTTCGATCAAACAATCAATCAGTTGGTCAACTCAATCATCTTCCCTAAACAAGATATGTCTTCCCTCAAATTGGGCATAATCAATGGGTCACTTGGTCAACCTAATCAATCATATCAATCAATCTTGTCAATCCTATTGTTAAACATTATCTCTTTAGAAAACACTTTGTTGGTTTGAGTTTGTATTATCTTTTTGATTGGTTTTTGTTCATGTTACTAGCTACCTTGAGGATGTCTTGTCATGGATTTAGAGAGGCGATGATAGATCATGATCTCTTTTCTTTGCTTGTTTTCTATGGTTTTTCTTAGCAAAATGACTGGGACAATTGGGTCCTTAGTATGAGTTGAGGTAGTCCTTGTCTTTTGGCATTATCTTTTGACTACTTGTCTCTCATAAATGATCACCTTGCATACCTTGGTCTATTTCATACCATGGTGTTTGTGATCCATTTGCAATAATTTTGATACCCGATGATGATAAACATAAAAAGCATGAATGTCCATCCTTTGTCATTTCCCTCTTGACTTCACACCTTCTTTCCAGTCTCCATGCTAATATTCATCTTGTCCACACTAATATTTATTCTATCTACATCTGGACATCTTGTGACACACAAAAATACCTTGCATACATGATGATGTTAGGAAACATTATAGAAAATATTTTCATTATAGACATCATCATAATAAGCCACATATATTTGCATCGGAAAATACAAAAAACATAGAGTGCATCCATATAACATTATCATTTCATAGCATCAAAATATATTAGACATATCGTTGCATTTTACATTATACTCATAATCCATTCTTATTTATCACATTTCATATACATTGCATTGACATTTCATATACATGGCATAATCATAATCATACCATCCATCACATTTTGCATTTACATTAAGCATTTCAATTCATTGCATGCATTATCCATAGTCATCATATTACATAACATTAATTACATTGCATCACATCAGATCATATCATAAAATTAGGCTATCAAGTACTGCATTAATATATAACATCATTGCATAATCATATCAGATGCATAAACAACATTATAAATTGTATAATCATTCATCATATCAAACCATCACATGATCATATAGAATGCATAAATAAATATCATAAAAGCATGAACATCCATAACATAACATAATCATAACTATATAGCATAATCACATAAAACTATATATCATAAATCGTTGCCAAAAATCATATCATATATTGCTCAAAATGTGTCATAGTACAATGTCAAGATGTATCATGTAAAAAAATGGAGCTCATAGGCTCGATGATAAAAATACAGTGTCATAATACAAAATGAGTCCTCGCCAGAACTGCCTTGATCTCATGAGCCTAGTGATAGCTTCCTATCCTCTCACCATGGCAAGCCTAGAGACATGTTCTCTGACGTGGGTGGCCTCTCATACATAGTGGACCATCTTGGCCCTGATGTCTCACCACTATGTGACCTACTGTGGGAGTGTCTGCTATGGGATTTGCTATGTGACCTACCCTATGATCAACTTTGAACCTTTGTAAAGCTTGGCTCTCTCCTCTCTAGTAGCACTACTCTCTCATATAGATCCCTGTAATATTATAATCCCATGTTGGACCTGGCCAACTCTCGAGCTACATCCACCACTGAACCATTGCATGTAGCCACAAAATTCAGCATCTACTGATCGGTCTGCTGTCGGTTGATAATAGCTAGGTCCCTCTTGGTCTATAGGGTGTCTCTCTCAACCTTCAGGCCATCTTGCTCTGCTCTCAATGTACCCACCTCCGCCTCCAGATCTTGTACCCATGCCTATAGAGTGGCTATCCTCTAATCCACTATCCCCTCATCTGCACTGTCCCCGACCTACTCCATTCCTTCCTTTATTTCCACTCCTACAATAAGCCTCTCTCATCCTCTTCCATCTCTCACTCCTCTACATGCTCCTCCCGTCTCTCCTCCACATGCAACTCCTTTACCTCTACGTCCACCATCTTGACATCCCAATGTCCCACTTCTAGGGCTGGAATCTCCACTTGCTACTCTCCCTCCTCCATCTCCATCTCCCCTACTACCCTCTCCTTTGGTTGATCCTTCTCTCCCTCCTCGCAAATCAAAGAAAAAGGTCTCATCACCCACCACCTCCAATCTCTCCTCCTACCTTGATCTCCTCCTTGGCCTCCTTGACCATCCCCTTCATCATCTCCCCCATCTCCCCATCCTCCATCTCCTTGTCCTCCATCTTCTTGACCTCCACCCCTCCATCCCTTGTTGCCCCTTTGGCCTTGTGGGCCCCTCCCTTTGTGCTCAATAGGCATTGGTTGTTCTGGATGTATATATGTAGATGGCCTATGGGTCTTCCACCATGCATTGTACTCTGGTGTCATATGTGAATCTGCCACACCCCCTCTCCAGACCCACTACACTAGCTACAGCGCATCAATCTCCTCCTCGATAGTAGTGACTGGTATAACCTATCCCTATGGGTGCACCTCCTGAGAGGAATATGCAAACTCTTTTGTACCTATAGGTACACCCTGCCTCTCCCTAAAATACCTCTAAACTTGCTTTGGTAGATACATCTCTATGATGTGTTGTGACTATACAGTCCGACCTATCAAATATTTGGGTTGACGACACCATGGAAAATGCTCTTCCTCATCAACCCATAAATGGGAAATCTCTGTATGGTCTCCAGAAAAAGCTCACCAATGTATCAATGCCATGTATCCAGTATCCTGTGTCTCCTACATGTGTCTGTGTAATGACACCCCATACATATATACATATGGAGTACCAGCTCCCAACTGTCATCCCATTGGCGACCAGAACACTACTATGTGCTCCTATGCCCATATCATAAGTAGTGTCACCCCACAACTCATGCTTTGTCCCCTCTGGTATACAATATCATGAAGCTAGAAATACAACATACCTAGTAGACATGGTCCCTAGGCATACATTGTCTCATCCTGTACCATCCCTTCCAATATCTCTCCCTAGCCTATGGGAAACCCATGGCCCTTGCAGTCTAGAATCATGACACCCACAATAAAAGTACACAACATGTAGTTAAATCTATCATATCTCTTGGCTAAGGTCTCCCATTGGATCTAGTAACCCTATACATCAAGCTCTAACTCGTCCTCATACTCATAATGCTCATAGATCGCTTATAACCCTTAGATGAGATCATATCGCACCCACTCTCCATGAATTAGTAATCACAAAATATTGTACCTGTCCTCTAGGGTAACAGTGGCCTCCCCAATCGGTAGATGAAAGGTGCAAGTCTTGGAGTTCCATCACTTTGAAAGTGATGTTAGCATTCCCCTTTTTTCCTTGATAATGGGCATATATGTCACATAGCACAAACCAAGGTCTAGCAATGCTCGCCTCTCGTCATCCAACAATTGATCTCGAAGCTGAAATGTCACCGGTCGTAACTCCCATGTATAGATAGGGGGAAGTACAACCTGAGATTATCACAAAAGTCATCATGTTAATTTAAATTATTTATTTGACCTATTGGACCTAAATTGAAGAAGTCATTTTATCCTACACTAGGGAAAATTTTTCATCAGCCAATTGCATTGCAAAATTTCTTGGCATCACTGTTCTTACACATGTGTCACACAATTGCAATTACATTGCATATCTTAGTTGATGTGTCATCGAGGTCACTTGTGGTTAACCCCTTGTCAGTTGCGTCACTTCTTAGCACATGCGTCATTCCCCCTTGCAAGTGTCACATTTTATGTCGATTGTGTCATTCTTGGTCACATTTGCGACTCAAAAATCAAATACAGTGCATCATTTCAGATGCATTGCACGACAACTACCCCTCCCCTATAACCTAGCAATTACATCATGATGAGATGATTGTGGTGAACCACAGTCACCTACATCGTTCGTGATGCAATTGTGTCAAACTTTGTATGACACAATTGCCTGCTAAATTTTTCCTACCTAAAAATGCATGAAAATAAAAAAAATCACAAAGTAGGTTTCAAGTACATACCGGGGTGGGTGCTCCCTCAGGTCAGTGGAATGTGGAACTGGTGACATCTTCTTAGCTTCTCTCTCTTAGAGCTCCTAATTTTCTAAATTTGGAATACACAAATGACAACTTTTCTTAATCAAGGGCATATTTATAGGAAAAAAAATTTAGGGTTTGCACTTGGCAAGTGTACTAGGTGACTCTTTGGACACTTTGAACCTAAATTTGACCCCCTTAATGACCTCAAAAATCAATTTTTTTGACACCACTGAACTCCTGGCTATCAAAATGTCTTATCGGAACAATTTTCCAAATTTTTTTGATTTTTTTATTTGCAAAATTCTCTCGAGGGGGCATGTGTCCACCCTACTTTCACTGGGGCATATTTTGACTAAATTTCTTTGACACAACGTGATGAACTATACTATGTCAAAGAGGGGAAAAATGTAGAAATTGAAAAATGTCTTGGTCTATGAGTTTCATTTTTCATCGTCTTGGTCTTCTTCCATGCATAATTAAATAATTTTAATTATTTAATTATTTTCCTTTGATCACGTTCCTCTATTAATTAAATAATTTTAATTATTTAACTAATTCATTTCTTGATCTTTATTCCTCTTTGACCAATTAAATAAATTATCATTTTAATTGTCACTAACATTTCCTTTCTCTCTATGATTAAATGAATTATTATTCATTTAATTATTCATCCTACGCCATTCATCTATAGTTAAATAATTATTTATAATTATTTATCTATTCATTGGTCTTTATTTCTTCTATGGTTAAATAATTGTTAAAAATATTTAATTGTCTTTTGTCACTTCTCCCCTATTAAATAATTAATCTAAGTTAATTATTTAATCCTTCTTCTCAACTCCCCCTAATTAAATTGGTTGTATTAAATCATTTTAATTAAATGCCCATTTTCTCCCTCTTCCGCAAATAAATAATTTAAATAAATTATTTATCCTCCACTTGAGTAAAGATTCTCTTCTCATGAAATAAATAATTTTATTATTTATCTCCTCCATTATCCCTCCACTCTCTCATTTTCGAATTTTAGCCATTAATTGCCTCTGGGCTATGTTTAATCTTAACTGTGCATGTCATAGCCATCCCTAGCCCACTACTTTGTGGTGTATGTATCCTCAATCGTCAATCTGAGAATCTTTCTGGAAGTTCGATTTTGTCCGTTCGTTTGAATGGCTATCTATAAAATAATCTTTTCTCCTCCATTTTTGATTTAACAACTACATATCTATGACTTTCATTCTTATTGTTTGTAGGTACTTGCATACACACACAACGATCTGAGGGAAAACTTGCAAAGGCTATTTGACTAGAGACAAGGGAGGTGATTCAACTTCAACATGGGGAGTGCTTTTCTTTGAATGCTTTCATTTTATTCCTCATATTTGTTTGTTCTCTCTTGTTTTTTATTGGGATTTTAGCTTAGATAGTGTTGTGGTTGTCACTTAATCTATGCTATTTGAATTTTCCTATCTTACACACATCATTCACATCATATATTTATATATTATCATCTCTCAATAACTCAACACTTATTTATACCATCTTCAACCTTGAAAACATTCTCCAAGGTTGTTTATGCACCTCAACCGTGCAAATTCAAATTAGGTTTGGCACCAAAAAATTCTAGCGGTGGGAAGGAATGAAGGTGAACCACAACACACCTTAACTTGGACCCAAATTTTCTCAAACACGCCACACCATGCTTCCAAAAACATCGAAGCAACTCTGTAATTAGTGTAAACACCCAAGGTCGGTTGAACCTGTGTAAACACAATTAAAAAATAAAATAAATGCTTCCTTTGATCTATAGACAACTCACAGACAACAAATGTCACTTGAACACAACCTTGAATATTCCACAAACACCCTACAATCCAACAAATTCCTTCGCAACATCTTTCACTTGAAAAATGTACACACCCAGTACACTCAAACAATCCTTCCATACACTACAACTCAAGGAACCAACTTCCATAGCACCAAACCTCAAACAACTTCAACTAAATAAAGGTGTATGAACACTATCAACACACTTCTAGATCTGCAAGACCTAAAACTACTCTATGGAGAAATGTGGAGTAAAATCATTTCTCCCAGACACCTCTGCAATACATAGTTTACACACTGGTGAACACAAATTTCTCTTCATGACAATACAACACATAAAATTCTAGATATAACATCTCTTAACACCTCTTGTCAATATATCCAAATCGCACAAGCAAATATTCAACATACGAGAAATGCAGAGCAAAACCAAAGCACTACCCTGCAACAAAAAATACCTCTACAACATACTATTTCCTCTTTTATTCAAATTTTCTCAAAAGAACTTGGAAACCAAGCATCAGAGACATCCTCATCATTTTTAGCACTTCCTCATCACCTTTAAACCAATTGCAATATAGAAACTTTAAAAACGCATCCATAGAAAAAAGCTTATCAAAGAAATACTATGGGTTGACATCAGTAGTTTACTAATGACAACATAATGCAACTAATCAAAACATCATCAGAGAAAACATCAACTCAATACCAACTCCTCACACTCTCGCAATAATATCTCGATCATACAGTTGACACCAATGATAACACCTAAACACATCAATGACAACATCAACTACACATAATTGCAACACATTTCACAAATTTTCCACACCTTATTTCCAGATCATTGTATTTCAAATATAGCAAGTCTTAACATTTCATCTATTCAAACATCATCCTTGAGTTTAGAGATTATGCCAAACAAGACATTAAATGTAAACAAACAATTGATTGTTGCACAAAAAACTTCACTGTTGAATGTGTTGCAAGCACATGTAGTTGCATTTGCATGGGATTATTGTGATATGAAGGGTATAGACCTAAACCTATGCATGTATCAGATTTACATCAATGGAGTCTATAAACTAGTTAGGTAAACCCAAAGGAGAATGAACCCTGTAGTCCATGACATATTCAAAGCAGAATTATGAAAGTTGTTGGATGTAGGATTCATCTATCCAATCTTTGACAGTCAATGGGTGTCTTTACTATTGATTGTACCTAAAAAGGATGAAAATGGAGAGTGTGTGTAGAATATCATGAGCTGAATGCAAAACTAGGAAATACCACTTTCCCCATCCATTCATTGACTAGGTACTAGATTCATTAGTAGAAAAGCAATACTTTTCCTTTTTGGAGGTTTAGTGGATACAATCAAATTAAGATATCCCTAGAAGACAAAGACAAGACAAATTTTACATGCCCTTGGGGTACATATGCTTACTCCGTCTTACCATTTGGAATATGTAATGCAGCTGTCACCTTCCAAAGGGCGGTACTGAGCATATTCTTAGACTTCACTCATGATTCCATGGGGGTTTACATGGATGATTTTACATCTTATGGGAATACCTATGAAGAAGAACTTTCCAATTTGGAGAAAGTACTACAAATATACAAAGATCATCACTTGTCCTTGATTCATGAGAAATGCTTCATGATGATGAATCAAGGAGTAGTTTTAGGATATTTTGTATCTAATAAAGGAATCTTAGTAGACACCCAAAAAATTGAGATAATATCAACATTGGCAGTATCCCAAAAACAAAAGGATGTTAGAAGCTTCCTTAGCCATGTTGGGTACTATAGGAGATTCATACAAGATTTTAGTAAACTTGCAACACCATTATTTGTCTTATTATCTAAAGATGTAGAGTTTGAATGGACACTCGCTTGTCAATATTCTTTTGATTCTCTCAAGGTAGCACTAACCAATACCCCTATCTTAAGAGAACCAAACTAGAATTTACCTTTCCAGTTACGTACAGATTATTTTGATTTTGCAATAATATTTGTGCTAGCTGAACAAAGGGATGGAAATCTTGATTATGTCATTTATTATATCAATAAAAATATCCAAGGGAAACAACTCAACTATATAGTAATTGAGAAGGAGATATTAGTAGTGGCTAAAGCAATCAACAAATTAAAACACTACATTACAGGGTATTTTGTATTCATACATACTAACCATAAATCAATAAGGTATCTAATGAACAAACCAACAGTTGGTGGCAAGCTTGTGAGGTGGTTACTGCTACTTCAAGGATTTGATATAACTATTGTGGACAAGCCAGGGAAAGCCAATGTAGTAGTAGATTTTCTCTTTGGATTGCCAATCAATTAGAAGAAGATGATGTAGATGATTCATTCTTAGGTGAGTACCTATTTTCTCTTTCTCTACATACACCTTGGTATGCAGACATAGCCAACTATCTGGTAGTAAGGAAAACACCACCACATCTCTCACTAGGGAGAAGAGGCAATTAGCTCATAAATCTTTTCCCTACTCATGGATAGCTTGATATTTATTCTACATAAGGCTTGGCAACATAATAAGAAGATGCATCAAAGAAGATGAAATATATGATATCCAAAAAGCATGCCATGATGAACCTTGTGGGGGGACACCTTACAGAAAAGAGGAAAAATCTTAAGATTTCAAATACTGGTTATTATTGGCCAACACTTCATAAAATTATAGTCTATTACACCATGAATTACGATAGATGCAAGAGAATGGGAAGGACAACAAAGAAATATGAGATGCCATTAAGACCACAACTAGTAATGGCACCATTTGATAAATGGGGACTAGATTTTATTGGTCCCATCTCTCCAACATCAAATAACGAAGAATACATATTGGTTTGTACAAATTACCTCACCAAATGGGTGGAGTTTAAAGATTTAAATTTTTCAAGAGATGGGAATGTGGCCAAATTTATCTATGTAGATATATTCAAGAGATATGGTGTTCCTAGAGATATTGTCATAGACCATAGACCACATTTTACATCAAATCTGATCTTAAAACTAGTGCAAGAATATGAGATCATACATAAAAGTCTGCAACCTATCACCCTCAAGAAAATGGTCAAGTGGAGGTCACTAATAGAGAAATTTAAAACATCCTCACAAAGATAGTGCGAATCCATAGGGAGGACTAGGTGGCCAGGTTACTTGAAGTAGTTTGGGCTTATAGGACAACTTGAAAGACAAAAACAAGATTACACCATATGAATTGGTGTATGGTAAAAATTTAGTACTTCTAATAGAATTTGAATATAAGACTTTGAGGACAATAGTCAAATTGGGCATGAACTTATCAACAACATAGAAGGAGAGGTTACATAACCTGAATGCATTGGATGAAATAAAAATGGAAGACATACACTGTACTGAAATCATCCAAAAACAAATGATAAATAGCATGATGTTTATTAAAACCAAAGAATTCAATCCAGGTGATTGGGCTTTACTATATGATTTAAGGTACAAAGATTACAAAGGGAAACTACAAACTAGATGGCTTGGGCCATATAAGATAAAAAAGTCTTTCTACAGTTTAGTTACAAACAATTGATGATGTACGATTTTCATTGCTAGTTGATGGCCACAGATTGGTGATGGCCATAGATTGGAGCTCTACAAATGTGAATTACAAAAGGATGACTTTATTTTATCACTCCAACATCAATTTGATCCATAAATACAAAATTTAATGACAACAAGCAGTTCTTTGGAAATATTAGTAGATGAGCAACATAGCTTGCCCACTAAAATTTCACAGATATAATTCTATCACACATCTCACATGCACATACTACATAGGTGACATTCGATAGTCTTTATTTTTTGGACCAATAATAGAAGCAACTGGGACTTACAACATCATGCCCTTAGGCAGCAACACTACAGAAGGGACCTGTTACTACATGAGCCCATGCCACTTACCTATTAGTAATTCCATATACACCCATATTAATTACATATCCATCACTTTCAATGCATATACATCCAAACATGTAGCCGTACACCTTACACTTCATTGCATGCAACTTATTTATTTCATTAGCACATAGCCATTATACCACCTTTTTCAATTCCATTATACCATGCAATAACTTTCACCTCACCCATAGCATACTCTTTGTAGGATTTTTCATCCATCATTCTAATATATTTCCATGTGTCACACATATATTGCCTTCAATTTCAAACCATCACTACACAAAATTCATAGTAATCATGACACGTCATTTCAAATCAAGTTGTAAGTGGAATTCAAATCCTTCACACGAGTTGCATTTCAATTCAAACAATGCCTACAAGTATACTTCACAGTAACCATCATAATTATCATTAAAGATTACTAATTTTATGCATATTTATCATTCATTCATGTATGTCAAATATCATGTTTAATTTTCCACTACTAATTTATGACTGCCTAATCCATACATACTAAGTGAGGATGTCCACTTAATAAATTTAGTTTGGGGGGGTATTCAAGATTCTTGATTAGTTTTTTTAGTTTCAATACTTTTTGTAAAAATTTATGTCATTTCGTTTTCCACCATTAACAAGAGACAGAGACTTCAGAGGGGAGAAATGTTAGCAATAAGTGTTATCATTGTTGTCAACTCAATGTGTGTTGTTGTTGAAGAATGTGTTGAAGATTCTATATGCTTCGAAGATAGTGATATCAACTAGTGCAAGTTAGTAGTGTAGTATGAGGAAGAATGGTGATCACTTTGTATAGTGTAGTATGAGAAAGAAAGGTGATCACCTTGTACATAGATGTATTACTAGTTTGGTGTACTATACTTTGAGATAAATTGTAGAAGATTTGATAAGGAATTCATAGTGTATACTCCAAGATAGAGTCATGGTATTTTATTCTGCATCTCTTTGTAGAGCAAGATTTTGTCTTGTGGTTCAAAAGATAATATGGTCAAGACGTGAAGGTGTTATATCCAAGAATTTGATTTATTAAAGCTTGTGCAGTGAAATTTATAAGTAATAGAGTTTCGGTCTGTGCTCTAGAAGAATTAAGTGTTAATGAAGCCCTATTGTAATACTCAACATTCCTCTGGTGTGATATATATGGTTGTGTTAGATATGGAAGAATTTATCTATATAGATATATTCACAAGATATAGTGTTCCTAGAGATATTTCCATAGACCATAGACCACATTTTACATCAAATATGATCATAAAACTAGTGCAAGAATATGAGATCATATATTAAAGTTTGCAACCTATCACCCTCAAGAAAATGGTCAAGTGGAGGTCACTAATAGAGAAATTTAAAACATCCTCACAAAGACAGTGAAAATCCATAGGAAGGACTAGGTGGCTAGGTTACTTGAACCAGTTTGGGCTTATATGACAACTTGAAAGACAACAACAAGATTTACACCATATGAATTGGTGTATGGTAAAAAGTTAGTACTTCTAATAGAATTTGAATATAAGACTTTGAGGACAATAGTCAAATTGGGCATGAACTTATCAACAACATAGAAGGAGAGGTTACATAACTTGAATGCATTGGATGAAATAAAAATGGAAGACATACACTGTACTAAAATCATCCAGAAACAAATGATAAATAGCATGATGTTTATTAAAACCAAAGAATTCAATCCAGGTGATTGGGCTTTACTATGATGGTACAAAGATTTAGGTACAAATGGATTACAATTTACGAATTGCTAGTTGATTTAGCTAGAATTACAAAAGATGACTTGGGCAAAATATCAGTAGATGAGCAAACTAGTGACTTGATAGTCTTTATTTTTCGATTTTCCAATAACATAAGTGATGGCCACAAATTGGAGCTCTACAAATGTGAATTACAAAAGGATGACTTTATTTTATCACTACAACATCAATTTGATCCATAAATACAAAATTTAATGACAACAAGCAGTTCTTTGGAAATATCAGTAGATGAGCAACACAACTTGCCCACTAAAATTTCACAAATATAATTCTATCACACATATCACATGCACACACTACATAGGTGACATTCGATAGTCTTTATTTTTTGGACCAATAACATAAGCAATTAGGACTTACAACATCATGCCCTTAGGCGAGAACACTACAGAAGGGACCTGTTACTACATGAGCCCATGGCACTTACCTATTAGTAATTCCATATACACCCATATTAATTACATATCCATCACTTCAATGCATATACATCTAAACATGTAGCCATGTACACCTTACACTTCATTGCATGCAACTTATTTATTTCATTAGCACATAGCCATTATACCACCTTTCTCAATTCCATTGTACCATGCAATAAATTTCACCTCACCCATAGCGTACTCTTTGTAGGATTTTTCATCCATCATTCCAATATATTTCCATGTGTCACACATATACTGCCTTCAATTTCAAACCATCACTACACAAAATTCATAGTAATCATGGCATGCCATTTCAAATCAAGCTGCAGGTGGAATTCAACTCCTTCACACGAGTTGCATTTCAATTCAAACAATTCCTACAAGTATACTTCACAGTAACCATCATAATTATCATTAAAGACTACTAATTTTATGCATATTTATCATTCATTCATGTATGCCAAATATCATGTTTAATTTTCCACTACTAATTTATGACTGCCTAATCTGTACATACTAAGTGAGGATGTCCACTTAATAAATCTAGTTTGGGGGGTATTCAAGATTATTCCTTAGTTTTTTTAGTTTCAATACTTTCTGTAAATTTTTTTTTCATTTCGTTTTCCACCATTAACAAGAGACAAAGACTTTAGAGGAGAGAAATGTTAGCAATAAGTGTTATCATTGTTGTCAACTCAATGTGTGTTGTTGTTGAAGAATGTGCTAAAGATTTTATATGCTTCAAAGATAGTGATATCAACTAGTGCAAGTCAGTAGTGTAGTATGAGGAAGAATGGTGATCACTTTGTATAGTGTAGTATGAGAAAGAAAGGTGATCACCTTGTACATAGATATATTACTAGTTTGGTGTACTGTACTTTGAGATATATTGTAGAATATTTGATAAGGCATTCATAGTGTATACTCCAAGACAGAGTCATGGTATTTTATTCTGCATCTCTCTATAGAGCAATATTTTTTCTTGTGGTTCAAAAGATAAGATGGTCAAGATGTGAAGGTGTTATATCCAAGAATTCGATTTATTACACCTTGTACAGTGAAAGTTATAAGTAACGGATTTTTGGTCTATGCTCTAGAAGAATTAAGTGTTGATGAAGGCCTATTGTAATGCTCAACATTCCTCTAGTGTGATAGATATGGTTGTGTGAACTTTGAGATATATTCAGAGAGGTATATGGGTTCATCCTTGTAAGTCTCAGATGTTCTGGTCTAAAACAATGCAATATCCTATGTTTGAAGTGTTATAGTCTATTTAGGATGTTGTGTTTCCATTAGTTCAATATGTTTATCTTCTTGCGGAAATACATAACAATTAGATACTTCAAAAGAAGGCTGAATATCCATTGTGCATAGCCTACAATTCTTACATCTTGGTCTGCATGATGTTTTGGTTTCTCCTTGGAGGTGCAAAGATGAACAATTGACAGTTTTAGTGGTGTTGATGTTGTTGGGGCTGATAGTCTAGTTTCCTTCATATGCGATTGATCCTGATTAATTAATTTTCCTTGAAGGATGTGTTGTGATTCTTTTTGGTCCTGTTATGCCATTTGTTGATCCACAACTCATTTTCTCTTCATAATGTATATTTTTGGAGCTGAACTATGTTGTATCATATGTTTCATCAAAAGATCATGTTAGAGCTGACCTAATTGAGTTTTTGTGTTGTTGTGGAGGGTATTTACAGAAGAAAAACATCATTTGTGAAGGTAATTGTGTATAGAGAATTGGGATTGAGGAGTATGTTGGATATGAAGTGTGCAAAGTCAATATGATGGAATGATTACGAAAAAAAGCGATTGCAACATCAACATATGTTGGATGCTTCTTTATAGTAGTTCATGTTCATGTTTTTCATTATAATTTTCATGTATCTTGCTCTAAGATAGTGAGTCTCAGTAGGTCCTTCTATCTTTCCCTAAGGTTGTGTCCCTTAGTTTGCAAGTCCTTAGGTAGTGAGCCTTAAAATACATTTTAATTTTTATAAGCAATGAGCTTCATATATTGTGAGTTAACTCTCATCGTAGTTTTTTCCTCATTGGGTTTTCCACATAAAAATCTTGGTGTCCTTGTATGGTGCATGTTTTAATTTTTGCGCTTCTTTCAGTTAATGTGAGTTAATGTTTAATCTGCAAATGAAACATTTATGTTTTAGTGTGTGTCTATTCACCTCCCTCTAAGAAATTTTGTGTATTCAAAAATTGGTATCAAAGCCAAGTGCCTTTGAGAAGATTAACAACTGAGGTAGATCCTACACTTGAACACATGGTTTTTGTAGAGAAAATCAATGATATGTTTATTCCAAAACTAGATCTTGAGTCCATGGAACTTGAAGGTTGGGACATCAATCCAGATGATTGTGAAGTAGATTTTGAAGAAATTTGATTTTCTCTTGAGGATCTGGATGAGGAAAGAAAACTAAACATAAAATATGAGTGCATGCTTGAAAAATAAAAGAAGACAATTGTCAAATTGAAGGCACAAGCTAAAGAATCAAAAGAAAAAAATGGAAAACTAAAAACTAAAATGGAAGGAGGTAAAGGATATGAGACTAAACTCAAGGAGACAAAAGTTGTGATCTTTGATTTGAAAGTTAATATTGAAGAAGGCAATAGGATTGAAGATTTTTTGAATACCAAACTAAATGATAAATTTGTTGAATGTTCAAAGCTTGAGGAAAAGATTATCACTCTAAGAAAACAACTTGAAAAAGAAAAAGAGAAAATTGAGAAGGGTCTAAAACTGAGACAAGCTTTTGAAATTATTGATGAGTTGATTAAATCTCAAAAGCCATCAAAAGAGAAATTTGTTCTTGGTTTTGAAAAGGGTAAAATTCCTATATCTAGTACATCTACAAAAATGTATGACAACTTCAAAGTAGAAGGAAAGTTTGAAACAAGGGAGGAGAAAGTCTACACTAAAAAGCTTAAGGAGACATCCTCTAGAGATGCAAAGAAAAATCAAGACAACAAGAAATAAGGTGGATTCATTCATGTTTGGAACAAGAATCTAATAAATTTAGAAACCTTGCCCTTAAAACTACTCTTACCAAGTTCAATGGTAACTACTATGCTTGTAATAAGATTGGTCATGAGGTTGTTTAATGTAGAAACATGATGAGTTAGAATTCATTTGGGCCTCCAATACTATGAACTCTCAATCATTTCATGGTCAATGCTATGTCTGCAATAAATTTGGTCATAATGCTAATGAACGCATAAGTAACAACATAAGAAAAATAATGTTACAATTTCTCAATCCTTCTATGATTACTATTACACATGTAATAAGTTTGTTCATAGGGTTGTTGATTCTAGATCCAATGTGAGAAGAAGTAATTATTCTCCACAAGCTAGTATCACCTCCTACAATTGTAATAAACCTAGACACATTGCAAGGTTCAACAAGGGAAAGAATTTAAGACCTCCTACTCGTCAAAAGAAGATTGACTCTAATAATAAAAAAAAGGTATTAAACAAGGTATGGAAGAAAAAGGAGAAAAAGTGAAGCAAATATTGAATATGTACCTTAGCATGGTGTAGATGGATCCTCTAGTAATTGAAAAGAAAGTATCGGCTCAAGGGGAGTTGCATTTGGAAACCTTTTCAAACCTTTATAAAGTATAATATGTTGAAATATTTATCATAATAACTACTAGTGATATGGATATGTTTGCTCAAGGTTCTAGAGAAAATACACTTTTTGAAAAAGTTTGCTAAATGATCATAGATCTCTATGATATCTTAGGCAGAAAAAAGATACTTATGTCAAGAACTAATAAATGCATTTAATGTGGAGTGACTAGGGTCAATATGAAGCATATTTAATCCCTATTTGATCAAAATTGATTATATTTGAAAGATATCAAGTGTGTGCAAGAGCTAAGGAAGTGAAGAAGGTTCTCAATGTGTTGTGTGCAAACCCTAAAAGTAGTATTCATAGGTATTTCTCTAGTTTTCTTATAAAATCCTTGTATTTTGAAAGTTTCATCATCACTACACCAATTTCCATTGATGTGGTTGAGAAGCCAAGACTAAAATTCAAGAAAAATCCATACATATCTATCGTCACCGATAATAATGGAGCGTTTTATCATGTTCCAATCAATGTGCTTCATTCTAAAGATATCTACATCCATATTCACTCACAACTGATGAGTATAATCATCTAAATATGGAATAATTCAAATATAATCATCTCTTGGGTGATGACTTTCAACTCAATCCAGAGAATGCAAATATGGAAGTAAAAGGTTTAGATGTGTGTAAAGGTTTTCCCAATTTTTGATTTGTAGATGAATGGGTCAGAATTTCCTTGAGCTAGATTCATGAAGATATATTTTCACTTGATCAACTTGATGTCAATCAGGGGAGGTTCACAAACCAATCAACACAATCTAAAAAAAAAACAACTTTCAAGTCTCAAATCTTCGAATTCACCTTAACAAACCAAACCTTCACTATTCCTTATAGTATTTCCTCCTTAATGAATCAGGTATATCTTCTTGGAAAATCCCTTTCATCCTAGGACCAACAGGTTTTCAAACACCCATTAAGGCACACAAAAACATATCCCAAAACCTCTATAGGTTACTTTAGAGAAACTTCATCAAATCAGGCCACCTATGCTGACCTAGACCTCAAATTAGGTCTCTTTTACAAAGAGACATGTCTCAAAACTTCTTACCAACCTGAAAAATCAAGGGGGAAGCAACAAACAGTCCACAAAATCACTCAATTTGACAAGGAAAACACAATTTTCTCTTCTAGGGAATCATGCCCAACTCTTCTTTTGACCTCCCTTGCAACCAAGAGTCATGAACACACCTATAACTAATTGACATTGCCCATTCCACTGAGATACAATGTTTACAGAATGTGGAATGGGTCCATTTTTAAGTTTTAAACAACAAAACCCTTAAAACAGGGAATACACAACCGACCACAGAAAATCAACTATAATTTCCACCAATTCCAATGTTAGAATCTCAAACCAATTGTATAGCAGAGTTAATTCTAACCTTTATTGAATTCAAGCAAGTTTAGACCAATTTTCTGCTGTATGGGGTTGTACAGGTCTGAGAAAGCAAGAAAAATACAGAAAATCTGAAGAAAACAGGGATACTCAATTGATTTTTTCTTCCAAAACTTCAAGAGAGATTACAAAATGATGTTTCCCACATATTTATGATTTTTCCCTCTAAATACCAACTAACTCGGTGTAAAAAAATGCCTTTTGAATGACTCAATCATTGGCATTCCTCAAAAAGTTACATTTTGCATTTTTCATTGATAATTTTTGCACTTTTTACAATATTTGTAATTTAAACCTTCTAAACACCTAATGACCTCTAACAAGACTCGTTACAACACAAAATGGTCCAAATGACCTTATTTTATGCATATTGAATCCAACACCCTAGAGCCTACTTATCAACAACTTTGTTTGAAAATATTTTCCCAAAGGTGCCCTTGCACCACAACCCCACCTAATCACAAAGAAATATATCAAGGTTGTGACTAGATTGTGCTCCATTGGACCTATTTCAACACTAAAGTATGTGAAGAGTGAAGAATTTATAAAGCTTATTAGATCTAAATTTGACAAAAGAACCTTAACTGTGGCTAACATCTTTGACTTAGGGGTCCGGTATGCCACAATGGACATTGTATACAAGGCTTACTACATAAATAGGGAAGGACCTACTATTGACACCACAATCTACACTACTCATCAGATGGTGAAGGAAGGAAAGGATTATGATCTTTATCAGCTCTTGTGGTAACATTTTTTGGAGAATCTATAGAGAACCAAGGATTCACACTACAATTTTTGATATGACACTTTTATGATTTGTATTAAGTTCTATTTTATAAAGGAAATGCCTAGTTTAAGGAATGTGGTCTAGAGAAGGGATATTCTAGTTATACAACTGATTAGGGATCACATGCGTAGCTTTTCAGACACCAAACAGTGTTTTATAATGTTATGGGGATTCTTCAAAACATTTCAAAATGAAATACAAAAGAGGGATAGGATACCCTCACAACTTGTGGAAAAATACAAGAATGACATCACCTTTATGGTGGATAAGGATAATTGTTATATGGAGGTAGTTGAACCTAATTGGATTGCATATACTAACATTTTTCTCAAAAAACCTAGTGATCCCACTGTTGAGAGGTTTGGTACATATGATGAAATAACCAACAAGAAAATCAAGAAGAAGGTAGAAGAAAAGGTGGAGAAGATTCCAAATGTGGGGAAGATGATGTTTGAATTGAAAAAGATGTTTATCATCTTGAGATTCCTTTAGAAAAATCACATGCCACTACTACTATACCAACTCCTAGAAGAATAAGAAGATTTTCCTCTTTCACTGCTAAAACTTCCAAACCAACTCAAACACCTCCTACCAAAAGAAGGGTTGTAACTGTAGCACCGGTGTAAACTAAGACTATAGAAGGAAGAAGCCAAGATTTAAGCAGAAAGCAACAAGAGGAAAGATTAATCCTATGAATGTGGATAATGATGAAGAGGATGAAGAAGAAGAAGTATGATCTTATGTTTTGAGGAGAAGGGTGAAAAGAACAAGAAAAGGAGAAGAAGAAGAAGTATCCTTGTAGAAGAAGAAAGGAAATGAGATTGTTGAGGAGAAGACTGAGAAAATTCCTCTGATCAAACATGAACCTCTAGATTTTTGTGTAATTTTTAATGGGATTGTCAAATATGGTCTATTAAATGATACAATGGAGCTACATTTGGATGTCCCTTTGGAGGACAAGAAGAAAATTGAAAAGGAAATCATTCAATATATGTTGAACCAGAAAATTCCTGTTAGTGACATTGTAGACAAAGCTCTAGATAGCCTTGCTAAGGATTTGAGACAAAGAAGAGAAGATGCCATTAAGGATGATGAAGAGCTAAAATTGCAAGCAATTGACAAGGCTAAGATTCTTGTTTCCCAAGAAGAAAAAGATATGATTTTTTGGAGACAAGCCAAAGAGCTCTGCACCAAAAGAAGAATAGATCTTCTAATGAGCATGGATGAATATGTCAAAAGAAAGATTCAAAATGAAACTGTAGAGGCTACAACTAAAATCATTGATAAATTGTAGAGTGAAGTTAATGTTGATCCATAGAGCATGGATGAATAGTCAAAAGAAAGATTCAAAATGAAACTATAGAGGCTACAACTAAAATCATTGATAAATTGTAGAGTGAAGTTAATGTTGATCCATAGATGCTTTCAGAAATACATGACACTAATGTTGAAATGAATGTAAAAGTACCTTCTCCAAAAAATGCATATGAGAAAAACATATATGGTCAATATGAAGTACAAGGACCCATCAAATAGTAAGAAGGAGAAGATGTCTTTGGAATGCATGATAAACATGAATTCTCTGGTATGGAGATAGAAAAAGAAAAGGACAGGGAAGAGAAAGAGACAAAAGAAAAGATAGCCAAGATTTTTGAAGAAATGAAGAAGGTTGAGTTGATCTTTGAGGATAAAGTTCCTCTAGATGATACTATCCTATAGGATATACCTGATGCGTCTACTCAAGACATAGATTTATCAGTTTTTGAGGGAAATATGACAAACTATGATGATAAAGAGAAAAATATTAAGCAGAAAGAGGATAATGCTCCTCTAGAGAATATTGGTGCAAAAGGTATAGAATATCAAGGTGAAGTGAGTGTCCCTACTTTGGGGAACACTAATTCTATTAAGCAACATAATATTCCCCCTTTGGAGAATTCAAGAAATGATGGAAAAAAGAAAGTGGATGATCCTGAGAATGTTTAGAATGCAAAGGAGATGACAGCTGTGAATCAAGATGCATCTATGGATATAGGTCAGATTTCTTCATCTTCAAACTCTTTCAAGGACCTACTAGGGCTACAAATGTAATTTAAACCTATGGTGGCACCCCAACTACTAAAAATTCCTACTCATGAAGGTCAAGTTGATCTATCAAATAGTTCTCCCCTTCATAAGTCATAACTTGGTGATATATTGCATGCTTCTGCAAGGAAGGAGATTCTACAAGAACATGTGAAGAAGAGTGGATTGATTAATAATGTTGTGAAGATCATTCAAGAAGGTTTACCTGAGGTAAACATATATTCGTCCTTTCCTTTGAAACATAAATTGAAGCTTTTGATGGATTCTTTTAAGGATCATTCTTACCACATTGAGAAAAAGGTAGAGAGCAAGAGGCCTTGAGGAAGGTGATTGATAAAAGAATGGCTGAAGCATCTGATTGGTGTGCTAGATGAAAATATGCCTAGACGGATGCAATAGATAATTTCAGATCTAATGAATGCAATTTGAGTGTATATCTAATGTACATGATTGAAAGAAAATCTAATGCAACTAGTGATGTAATATGTGATATAATTTTTTTAATTTTCTCATGCTTTTATGATGCGAAAATGAAACCCTAAATGAACAATGCAAACTAATAAAATACAAAACCTAGATATAGGATGAATTATGGAATATTTCAAAAGGTATATAATGTTAATATGTTAGGTTCACCAAAATGAAACATAGAAAAATGATATATTGGGTCCTAAATGCAAAGAACCTAGGATGCAAGGGGCTTTTTTCCAAGTTTCATTAAAATGTAGATCAACAAGGTGATTAGATTGAGTTACAACGATGAAGGTGAGCTAATTAGACCTAGATCTACATATAATTGAAGATGGGAATAGGTTGGAAATGATTTGTAATGATTAATATAATTGAACTATATGACCTAATATGTAAATTGTAAGATCTTGACAATTGATAGACTAAAACAACAATTTGTAGGTGGATCTAGAAAGTGCAAAGTGATACATGTACCTTCCTAGAAAAGTTGGTTTTAATTTGCATAAGAGAAATTATTTACCCAAGGGAATTTGAATCCTTGTATGTGTCCTTCTCAACCTTTGGGTTCCTTTGGTGGTAGATCTGAGACTTTTTTTTTTCGCTTGAAAAGTTGTTGAAATGCTGTCAGATGATTCTAAAGGTGAGTTTTCTTGGCTTGACAAGATGTATGGAAAAAAATGCAACAATGAGATTTTTTTATTCAATCCTCTTCAACTTGAGATTTGCACATTCAAAAAGAGAGGAAATGTTTGGCCATTTTAGGGGCTTGCCTCATTCAAATCCTATGTATGTGTTTTCCACTACCACAATGACAATATCAATGATAGAAATGATAATTAAAAGGAAGGAATGATGAAATCACAAATCTATAACTCACCACCCTTCAATGGATTCCTTGAATGACTAAAGTCATACACATTCCCTCAAGGATTTGGATCTTCCTTTCTTTAATGCTTTGGAGACCTACAACAAGGGTTAGCCTTCACAAAACAATGATAACATGAACACATGTATAAAATTTGACATGATGCTTGGATCTTGAATTGCAAATGGTGAAAAGACTAGGTATTTATAGGCATTTATCCAATTTCTCAAAAATTAGATCTTAAAAACTTACACTTAAAATTTGAATTTTGAATGTTAAAATGACACCAACAACATGCCTAAAAATGGGCTTTGTCCAAGAAGGGGGACCCATACACCCAAGAACGTATGGGTCCTGGCCCAAACTTTGATGATATTAAGTGTTAGGGGCAACACATGATTTGGGTGCATTTATTCAATGCTTGTAATTTATTAAAAATTGTTACAAATGGGCTCTAAATTATACATAATTTTAGGACATTAGGGGGTCAATTAGTTTCAATAATTTAGGGGTGCCAAAACATAGTGAAATTTTTAAGGGTAATTTTTTTTGACACTACATCTAGATATAGAAAAACATCACATTATTGAATCAAAGGTGTGGAGATGCAGTTTTGCTAAATTTCTCTGAATCAAAGGAATTGAGATGTGCAAAGGTGTTGAGATGCAAACAAGGGAATTTTTTGATAAAAAAAGTTTTGGTTTACATACAAAGGCATCACACTATGATAGTCAAAAGCAACATATTTTTGTAAAGGTTGATTTTTTTGCAATTTTGACTTAAGGTTTGAATTTTTTAAGTTTTATTTGTATTTAATTTATCTAACAAGTGTTAGAAAACAACAAAAAACATGTAGGAATGACTAAATTGGATGTTTGGAATATTTCCACATGTATTCTTCAATAAGACCACACTAATGTTGAACACACTTGATATTGAGAGGGGGTGGATCAGTATCTATTAAAACTTAACCCCTTCAAATCTTAAACTCTTAAGAAAAAAACAATTTAAAACTTTTGGTAGGATGAACAACTCATGAATATATTAGTAATACATAATCAAATCAATAACAATGAAAGGTAAAACAATAAACAAACACATGTACAAAATAATAACATGTTTACATGGAAAACCCAAGGACTTGCAGTACTGAGGTGCACAACCTTGAGGCAAGAGACAATTTACAAGGACCTACTGAAGGGACTCACTATCTGACACCAAGATACATAAAGAATTATATAAAATTATAATATTTGTCAACAATACACCCTGGTGATTGAGGTGTTAAGGATCATATGATATTTCTTTTCCATATTTCACTTCACAAATCCATACTTGCATATCATCACTGACTCTCTCATCTTGAAATTGAATTATTCTTGTATTTATATCCTTTGCAAGATAAAAAAATCATCAATTAGGTTGGCCAAAATAGAAGATAAATAGTAATATCAACAAGTCAGCCATAAAAACATATTGCGTTCCTATCCCAAAGATAGAGGGGACCAAAAAAAACTTATTACATCTTCCAATGTGATCCCAAGCACCACACATGCCGACACAGATCAAATCAAGTCGACAACAAGGAAACATGTAGATGAAATGTGTAGCACAATACCATTCAACCATAAAACATAACTTCAATTGAATTTACTTAATGCGATCCTCAACAAGATAGATCAAGATACAAATTCATATTAACACAAACTCAAATGCTAGTGTACACCCCCAATCACATAGTGCAAGCTAGAAAACATGCCCTGTAGGCCAAACATCCATAAATTATCCAAAAAAACCAACTCAAAACAATATACGAAACAAAAGAGATCAACCATAGATGTGAAGATCACGAGGAGATGTTCCTTGAATATCCAACAACACTTCCAAACACTTCTTTCATGCTATCATGTCACCAACAACCATCACAGACCAAACATAAACATAATACTTCATCTTAGAAGCACATAATACCAAGCCACGAGAGAATAAACATCTATATACAAAAATGTGAAATATTTTTTCGAACCAGTCTAGAACACCAACAAAACTTCCAACCTTTTGCACTAACTAGAAACCTCCTCAACAACACTAGTGACCTAAAAATATAGGATTTCAATGTCCACATAGCACAAATACTTAATCCCAAACTACAAGACCAAATCTTCAATAGTGAAGGATTGCAAAGCATTCTCCCAAATAGCCTTCACACCAATTTCCTAAAATAGAAACTTACCAGCTCATGGAGACCAAAGCTTTCTTTCAACAACACATACTTCCTTAGGAACAAAAAAAGAGAGCACACAACATACTATAAACCATCAACAACATATCTCCACCACTAACATTACTTCTAATCCTCCTTTTAATGCTTCTAATCATCATCATGCTATGTCATCATGATATTAACTCTTCTGACAACAACCATACTCAATACAACATTATACGACATCAACAAAATCATTATATCCAACCATGAACATGAAGAAAATCATTATACATGAAATATATATGAACAAAAATATTCCAAACAAAGTGTTGGCATCAATGACAACTAATACCAAACAACAATCTCACAAACATATGCAATAATCTCACCAAGTGTTGACATCAATGACAACCAATTCCAATAAACTCCCTTTGGCATTAATGGAAACACACACGTGCACACTCTCCCCCTTTGATATCAAGGAAAAAGGGCTAAAGATATTCAATTGAAGAAACAACACATTATCCCACTTTGACCAATAAGTGCACTTTTTAAAAGAAATTATTCCAACTCCCCTTATCAACAACAACCAACCAACTACCTTGCTCCCCTAAGAGGTAACACACATCAATCCAGGAGAAAAGGATGTGACATGAATTTATCCCCTAGATAGATGTATCATCTATGCATATAGTTAGAAAAAGGAGGGGAAATAACCCCTAAATTCTTCCAGAGATACTCAAAAGTATCCTTTGAAATCACCTTAGTGAAGATATCTACAATCTGATCCTTGGTAGGAACATACTCCAATCTGAATTTTTTCTCTATGAAATTTTCCCTTAGAAAGTGATACCGGATAAAAATGTGTTTGGTTCTTGAGTGCATTAGTGGATTCTTGGAAATGTTAACTGTACTGGTATTATCACATAATATTAGAATGGGTTCATCATATACCACCTTTATATCCTTCAAGGTCTGCTTCATCAAAAGCACCTAGGTGCACAAAAGATGCTGCAGTAATATACTTAGCTTCTATTGTGGCTAAGGACATAAAGTCCTACTTCTTACTTAACCAAGAGACTCATCTATCTCCCAAGAAAAAATTACTTCCACTAGAACTTCTCTGGTCATCTACACATCCTACCCAAAGAAAAGTTACCAACCTTTTTATACCACAAACCATAATTTAGAGTTCTTTTCAAATATCTAAAAATCATTTTCACTACTTTCTCATGAGTTTGCTTAGGATTAGCTTGAAATATAGCAACCAAACATACTACATGTATATCAAACTTGAAATGATTTTAGATAGGTAGATTGTTCATAAAAACTCACATAACTAATCTATATATACTCCAACTAGCGCAAAGCCCAAACATATGTTTTGTAGAACAAATAAACATCCAAAACTAACTATAGTATACTATCATTTGAAATTGAGCTTACAAGCCCACAAAAACTACATGGAAAAATCTTGTTTTCTTGAGGAATGCAAAGCATTCCAACAAGCCTTTATCATCACTTTACTCTGCCAGAGCATAGACTGGAACTTTGCCACTTAAAACTTTTACTTCTGAAGGTGTAAAGACTTGAAAATTTGAATATAACACCTTTAAAACATTACCAACTTATCTTTTGAACTGAAAGATTATATCTTGCTCTGTGAAGGGATGCATACCAAAACACTACAACTTTGTCTTAGAGTATACATTGTGAATGCCTCAACAAAATTTTTGCAATTAATCTCCATGTGTGGTACACCAAACAGGTAAGATATCAATTTATACATACTAGAAACATATTGGAACAAGTGTACCCACCTCTATACAACATTTACTTACACCAAAACCTTCATCAAAAGGTTCATTCTTGAACAAAAAATCTCACACTAAAGGATCTGATCTAATTCTTCTTCCATGCTGAAATATTCAACACCTTGTCCATTTTAGGGGGAAATTTTCAAATGAAATCTCCCCTTGAGATAATGATCTATCTCAGTTTGTCTTAGGACCTTGTGAATAATGCATAAGTGTAGAATCATCCATCTTCACATTTTCTTGAACTTTTTTCTCCTTCCAAATATTTTCATTACCCTTCTTTTGTTGATTAAGGGTTTCACCCTTTTCCTTTTTAGAATTGGTGGCATCACACAGCTACTTCTATGACAATTTTCTTTATGTCCCATCTTATTGCATTTTTAGCATACAATGTTGTGCTCTGGAGCAAGGTTGTCCCTCTTCACCTTAGTTTTTCACTCAACAACCTTATGACCAATTTGTTGCAAGCATAACAATATCCATGAAATGAAATAGTATTGTTTCTTTGAGGCACAAATGATCATCTACCCATGTTATCATTCCTTCTTTGTCTAGAGCTACAATCAACAACCTTGTGCCCAAATTTATTGAAAGAAAAACAAAAACCTTGAAATGATTTATTGAACCTGGTAGGAGTATGTTGTCTTACAGGTGGGGGACCTCTAAATCCTTTTTATTTCTAAACAGGGATGAATCTAGCCTATTTCTTGTAATCTTGATATGTCTTTATATTTTTGGAGGCATTATTCATAGAATGTTCAGTGCAAGATTTCTCCTCTTTTCCTCAAACTTTCCTTTTGTTTTGAAGTTATCATATAAGTTTGTAGATGTGTTAGTTATAGGACTTTTCCCTTTTTCAAAATCAGGACTAGGTTTTTCTTTTTCTCTTTCCAGTTCATTTCTTAGAGTGACAATATCTTCCTCAATTTTTGAGCATTCATCAACTTTGTCATTGAGCTTTGTATTCAAGAAATATTCAATCTTGTCTTTTTCAACCTTAATTTCCAAAATAGAGATCATATCTTTGACCTCCTTTAGCTTAATCTCACATACTTTTCCTTCTTCTATTTGAGCTCTTAGTTTTCCAATTTATTCTTTTTATTTTCTAGCTTGCACCTTCAATTTGACAATTGTTTCTTTTGATATTTCAAGCATGATATCATATCTTTGATTTAGTGATCTTGCATCATCTAGATCTCCAAGAGAAAACTGGAGCTCTCCTTCATAGTCTCCTTCACAATCATCTAGATTGAGGTCCCAACCTTCAAGTTCCATTGACTCTAGATCTAGTTCTATAGAAAACATATCTTTGTTAGCTTGTGAGGTACTAAACTTCTTACATTTTTCAACATCACTTTTTTTATCACCAACATTCAAGGCCATGAAAAGGGTTTCATAATTTGAATCATTATCCTCATCTTCTGAGGAACAAAAAATCTCCTTGGAATAAAGACTCCTTTTGAACTTCTCTCTCTTGTTGTCATCATCTTCAGATTCTTTATAGTGATATTTAGATGCAAAATAACCAATCCTTCTAGTATTGAAACACTTGAAAGGTAACAACCTATGTATTTTCTAGTGTCTTTCTTCAATATTCTTACAAAGTTTGCTTCTACCTCATCAAATTAATCATTTTTATTAGTTGCTTCATCTTCTATCTTTCTACTGACTTTGAATGTTATTTCCTTCTTTAGAACATCTTTGTCAAATTATCTCATTTTAAAGGTTGTGAGAGCACTAAAAATTTAATCTATTGAATACTTATCCAAGTCCTTAAATTGTTCAATAGCAGAAACTTTATGATTATAAGATTTAAGGAGGGATCTCATAACCTTCTTCACAATTTCATCTTCTTTCACTTCTCCACCAAGACCTCTAATGACAATAACTAAATCATCCACTCAGAGCAGATAACTAGTAATGTAATCATCCTCTATCATCCTTAGGGTTTCAAATATGCTCTTTAATAACTACATCTTGGCTTGCTTCACCTTGTTATCTCCTTCATAAATGTTGCTAAGCTTTTCCCATACATCTTTAGCAATACTGCAACTCATCATCATTAGAATTTATGAATCAACTAACCCACACATGACAACATTCTTCAACTTGGAATTATTCTCGTATAGTCTAATATCATCTGGATTTGTAGGAGGAGTAAAATCATTAGTGTAACCATCTTTTATTGATTGCCAAACAAAAAAACCTAGAGAGTTTAGATGGAATTTCATTCTTATTTCCCAAAAGGTGTAATTTGTCCCATCAAACCTAGGACCCTTGTAAGATGCATCATGTTCCATCCCATATCTTTCCTCAAGCGATCAAGGTTCTTTAGAGGAACCTGGCTCTGATACCAATTATTGAACAGACCCAGATATTGAGAGAGGAGTAAATCAATATCTATTAAAACTTAACCCCTTCAGATCTTAAACCCTTCAACAAAACTCAATTTCAGAATTTTAGTAGGATCAACAACCCATGGACATATCAAAAATACATAATCAAATCAACATCATTGAAAGAGAAGATAACAAACACACATGCACAAGATAACACCATATTTATGTGGAAAACCCAAGGGAAAAACTACAAAGAGAAAACTCTCAATAAAGAAGCTCATTGCTTATAGAATCCAATTTATTTTAAGGCTCACTTCCTAAGGATACACACTGCTCTCGAAAGGACTTACAAATTAAGGCACACAACTTAGGTCAAGATACAAAGGGCTTGCAATACTGAGGCACATAACCTCAGGGCAAGATACAATTTACAAGGATCTGCTAAAGAGACTCACTATTTGATAGTAGGATACATTAAGAATATGAAATTATAACATTTGTCAACAATACCCTCTGCAAATTGAGGCATTAAGTCTTGAATGATCTTTCTTTTCCATAATTTAATTCATAAATCCATACTTGCACATCACCACTTACTCTCTCATCTTGCAACTAAATTATTCTTGCATTTATATCCTTCACAAGATCACAAAAATATCAATTAGGTTGGCCAAAATAGAATATAAACAATAATATCAATAAGTCATCCATAAAAACATAATATGGTCCTATCCCAAAGATAGAAAGGACCAAAAATAACTTATTACATCTTCCAATATGATCCCAAGCACAACACATGCTCGTGTAGATCAACTTAAGATGACAACAAGGAAACATGTCGATGAAACATGTAGCACAATACCAATCGGCCCAAAAACATAACTTCAATTGAATTTACTCAATCTGATCAGGTCAACAAGTTAGGTTAGATACTAGATTCATCTTAACACAACCTCAAATGCTAGTGCAAACCCCCAAGCACATAGTGCAAGACACCACGCCCTGTTGACTAGACATCCACAATGACCTAGAAAATCAACTCAAAACAATATGTAGTGTAAAAGAGATCAAAAAAAAATGTGGATCACAAGGAGATGTTCCTTAAACATACAAAAAAACTTCTAAACACTTCATTCACACTATAATGCCACCAACAACCACCACAAACTAAATAGAAACAAAATACTTCATCTAAGAAGCACAAAATACACAACCTTGAGATAGAACATTAATAAACCAACTTGTGGTACACACCAACTCATGAAATATGAATTGAGACATAATACAAGCATTGAAAGAATTTCCACCAAGCTACAAGAGTAGAAACATCAATGCAAAGAAATGTGAAATATTTTCCAGACCAGTCCAAACAACCAATAAAACTGCCAACCTTCTGCAATTACCAGAAACCTCCTTGGAAATACTAGTGACCTAAAAGGATAGGATTGCAACATCCATATAACACATAAACTAAATCCCAAACTACAAGACCAAACATTCAATAGTGAATGAATGTGAAGTATTCTCCCAAACAACCTTCACACCAATTTCTTGAAACACAAACTTTCACCAAATTGTGGAGACGAAAGTTTTCTTTTAGTAACACATACTTCCTTAAGAACAATAGAAGAGAGCATACAACATACTATAGACCATCAACAACATCTATCCATCATCAACATTACTTCTAATCCTCATCTTAATGCTTCTAATCCTCATCTTTATATATCATTATAATATTATCTCTTTTGATAGAAACTAGACTCAACATAATTTTACATGACATCAACCAAGGCATGACATCCAACCATGAAAATCAGCAATATCATTATACATCAAAGACATATGTACAAAAATATCCTAGAAAAAAGTGTTGATATCAATTACAAACAATTCCAAACAAAAATCTCACAAACATATGAAAAAATATCACCAAGTCTTGACATCAATGACAACTAATGCCAACAACTAATTGGTATCACGGGTAGATTTACAATAAATACATGCTATAGATACACATCCTATTTTAGTGGTAGATCAAGATTATCACCTTAGAGTAGGCCCACTAATAAAATTTCATCTAATGAATGGGTGACTAGATATGCCAAGGTCATGTACCACCTTGACACCTCTCACCTCGAAAGGAAAAGATCCTAACAAGGAATAACAATCACCTCAACAAAGGTTAGTACATAGTGAGTAATTTCATGCATTGATACTTGTATATTGCACCACTTTAAGCTTACAATTTACAAATAGCAATCTTAGGCTTCTAGATTTACAAGTTTGTGTAGGGGTCTTCCATGAACAAAGAGCTCATTCAATATGCTTGAGTCAAGAGGGGTATCCTCACTACTCATCACCTCCCTATCTTGATGGATCGAGGGTCATGGGGTTAGGCTTGAAGGACATGAACCACCCCTTGGGTATAAATTTCATTCTCCCCCTTTACATAGCCCGTCGAGAAATGTGCTTGAGATCAAAACTTGGGGTGATGAGGCCCCCAAGCAAATCTCCACTTGAAATAAATGAAAATAGTTTTTTTTTTATCCCCAAGATCATTCTTAGGAGTCATGATGGGAGGGCATATGTAACACTATTCCTCAAGGTGTACAAACATATTGGAAATAAAGTGTTTTTTATTTCGAAGATCATACTAAGAGTAAGGAAAGAGCATACACACACATCCACTTACCAAACACATCAACCAATTCATTTTAAGTGCACTAAAAGAAAATGTGACATTTGTCTTGTTCAATTTTAAGTGCACTAAAATAAAGTGAAAGTTGTGTTGTTCAATTTTAAGCCCAAAATTAAGTGTGAGATTTGTACTATTTAGTTTTAGTACACCAAAGGAAAATAAAATTTGTTTTGTTCATTGTTAATGCACCAATTGAAGTGAGATTAATTTTTTAAGTGCACTAAGGGAAAAATGAGATTTGTATGTTCAATTTTAAATGCACCAATTGAAGTGTGAAGATGTATTTTAAGTGCACCAAATATAAATGTGAAATTCCTAGATTACATCCAAAAACCTACAACTAAAAATGTTAGTAGTTTTGAATTCTAATCTTCCTCCATCGATCACCACATGGTGCAAACTGTTAGCTAGAATCAGGAAAATTTTTTTTGTTAAAGGTTAGTCAAAAATAAATCTCAAATCAGACTATAAACCTTGATAAAAAAGCATTGCTTACTCGACAAAGGCGTCAGGCTTGAAAACTAAGGAACTGCACTATCTGCTTGCAAAGGCGTCAACCTTTTACACAAGTGTCAGAATTTCAATAAAGGCGTTAGGTTGTATTACAAGAAAATAGGGAGAAAGTTAGAACAAAGGTGTGGATTTCTTACAAAGGTGTCAAACTGTTGATAGAAAAATGTGCCAAGTTTCTTCAAAGATGTTAATGCTTGACATAGGTGTCAAAATTTCCTGCAAAACAAATAAAGATAATACAATTAGATGTGTCATAATTTTAACAAAGGTGCCAAACTTTGAGTTGCAAATGAATCAAGCTTTGAAAATGGTGTCACACTTTTGAAACAAAATCTTTGAACTATCTTTGTAACTTGCAAGGTCGACAAAAATTTCACCAAAATTGATTAAACCAGGGATATGGGTCTCATTGGGTATTGCCAAACTGTTGTAGGGGAAGTAAGTTTGTTTAGAAGAGGGGGATTCACTACTCACAAGTTCTCTTCATTCAAAGAGCCTCAGAGGGTGAATTGCCCTAATCTACCTCAATGGAATAGCACAAAAGTTTTAGAATTTGAAAGAGTAGGCCACAGGGATTTTCTAGACAAACTGACAAGCTCTCGGCCAAAGGAAGACAACACAAAAAATGGACGATAGTGTGGCATGTTGGCGTCTTGTACAGACCAGAGAACGAGAATGTCTCAGCAAATAACTAAGTGATGACTTACACTTTGATTATGGAGAACTTCTAGAATACATGAAAGTAACAAGAAGTAATAGGATTGAAATGAAGTAAAATAGAGATGATAAAGATAAGGGGAAGAAAAGAAATAAATACTTACAACCACGCGAGTGATGAATCGTCCAACAAGTGAGTGTCTTCAAAACCTAAAAGTGTGATATCTAGAGAGAATGTTGGGGCTGTATAGGGGTTTTCCTCAGTCAAACCCCCGTTTTGGTGTTCCCACCTCCACAGAAAACCAAAAAGATAGAGAGAAAGAGTGTGATGAACAAAGCATGTGGTGAAAGAAAAACCCACTTAGGAGTAGAACCCACACCACAAATAAGTGTGTGATAAAAGAAAACCCTGCTCAAGGAGAACCTGTATCACAAAAAAGGTGATAAAAGCAATCCTCGCTTGAGGAGGAGAACCTGTATCATGTAGTAAAGATGCAATGGTAAGGGATATGGAATCCTAGGATGCTCACAAGCATAAGGAAAAGGAAATAAAGCTGCAAAGAGTGTTGTAATGGAAGCTTGAGAGAGCTTGGAGCTGCTACAACAAGTTGCTATGAAGCTGTACAAGAAAAAGCTAAAGTGTAAAAAGCTAGAGAGAGACTAGAAGTGAAAGAAGCCCCCAAATGAAGTGAAAAGAGGACTTTTAAAGAGGGAAAAGAAGCTTCCCGGGCGGTTATAGAGAATCCCGAGCCGTTTCCATTGGTAGACTTAGCTGCCAAGTGGAAAACATGCTTAGAAACGGTTGTTTGAGCATTGACACATCGCAGGACACTAGCGTCATGCGCAGACGTCTACACGGTGCGCTAGTGTCTAGACATGTCACACTACAAAACAATGTGAACAAGAAAAACACAAAGTTCAACGAAAAGTTAACACACAAGGGTGGCTGTTGAAAAGGGGTGTTGGAGCATCCTGAGAGGGGAAAGAGACTGATGCAAGGGCTAAAATGACCCTACTCAAGATGCTAAGGGAGTGGAAACTAAAGCAGATACAAATATATAGGAGAAGTTGCAAGGGTGCAATTTTACACTTATACAGTGTGAATGAATCAATTAAAGCCTAAAAACACTAACATAAAAAATTGAGATCATACAAACCCATACTCAATGAAATTCATTTGAAAAAGCATTCAAAATGATTAATCTAAAGAATTGAACTAAAATCAAAGTAATTAACCAAACTAAAAGTGAAAACCTTCAATTCCATTGTGGATTTATGCATAATTGTGACGTGGATTGCTCATTTGTGTATAATCCATATTGCAAAAGCTTGATATGGGAGGATGTGATTCACAAAATAGGCTCTAAAATGCTCAATAAATGACTCAAAAATTCTAGAGATTAGGAAGATTGTGAATGATTTTTATGTTTTTGAAGGCTTGCTTTATATATTTTGGAAACTTTGATCAACGGTGAAAAATGAAAATGAGGATCAATGGATGAGAGGAAACCTAGGAGGTGAGTGTGGATCAAGGAGGATCAAAGGTTGAGGATTCATGAGAGCCAAAATATCTCTAATTTCATGGAAATAGGTTGGAGATATTTTGAATTGGGGGTAAGAAATTGAATTTGAAAATGGAATATTCCTTAGGGAATATTATTTATGCAAGTTGGAGAGTTGAAGGAAAATTAGCCAATTGAACAATTATGAAAATTATTTAACTATGAGGACGATGAATTATTATTATTAATTAAAAAATTAGGATTATTTAATCAAGAGGGATTAGTGTGAAAATGTTGAATTAATAAAATAACCTTAATTATTCAATTAATAGAGGAATAAAGTGAATTTATCTAAATAATCAAGCATTTCTTTAATTAAATAGACAAATTAGGTGATAATGAGAAAAATGATGTTAGTGAGTGAAATAAAGATGTGTGATATAGTTAGGACACTTTTAGGTGTCTACAATAGGTTAGAAAAGTGCATGTGAAACCCTTTATAAATGATCGCGGGAAATGACATGAAAAATTAAGATCTACAACCTATAAAAGTTGAAATAAATTAGGTTACCTACACCATATTCTCCTTTGCATACATGCCAACCTTGCTTGAAATAATTTTCAGACACACTTGGATATGACATGGTTGATATAGGGGTCCATTTTATTTCATTAATGAAACCAAGTTATGTGTTTTTCTTCCTTATTGTTATAAACTGCTCATGTATTCACACCCAAATGATGAACATTATTTCTTGGGCAAGAGAAACCATTTCTATGTGGTTCTTCACCAAATATTATCATAAATGGCCTTTTGGACATGGACATGCAAGGGGGTAGGTGGACCAATATACAAAAATCTGAAAATTTTCATCATCGAGGATTAGAGGTAAGGAATACCTAATTACTCATTCTATTAAGGAAGATGGAGTATTGGGGAATCAAATATGATGGAGAAGTCCTATTGATGAAGGGAAGTCCAAACAAAAAATCCTGATGAGATAAAAGAGTAGCCATATTGAGGGTGGGGCTCAAAGAAGCACAAGAAAGAATACCAATGTAAAGGGATGGGTGAAAGTCCAAATCTAAAAAATTGAATGAAGAAATTGAAAAGATTTGGGAGTCAATATAAGAAACAAGCACATGGATTAAGAGATGGTTTCAACTCTAACTTTGATAGAGTTGTAGCATCGTAAATTGTTACCCCTAACAATTTTACATTATGTTGACACCCTATTTTTAATATACAATAAATTACATTCATAATTTTATCATTTTGAGTCTAAAATGGGAAAGTACATTAAATTCCATGTAATCCCTAGTTTTTGGAACAAAAAATTCTTGGATATTGGTGTGGGCTCCCTAGACCTAAGGATATGATCATAAAATTTATCACTTTGAGTGTTGACCTTAAGTGTTTTAAAATGATTCTAGGTTAACTTATGTCAAAAAATTAATTGGGATGCATATATAAATATTTCTCCCTCATTAGAATTTTAAGAATCAAGAACACTCTATTATGAACTATGAGCAATTACTATGTGCAAATTGTGAATATACATGTGACTTATTCGCTACATGCTTGCTATATCAATCTATTGCGTTATGTGACTTACCCTTGTAGGTGTGCATGGAATTCGTGCATTATTCATCAAATATTTATGGAAACATATGGTTTGACATCACTTGAACAAAGGTTTCATGCCTAAGGTAACATTATCAATTTTTATTTATTTATTATAGTCATTTATTGCTTAGTTTTCCTCTACCCAACTAAGGGTAAGAATTTTATACCATCATTATCATTGTTTTTGTGGAGGTTGAAACACCAAATAGGGGTTTGAGGCAAATTCCTATATAAAGCAATGTTTCACCTATTTTCATGTGTGCGAGTCAAATATAAAACTTTCGTTAACCACAAGTTGTAAAAATGTAGAGAGAAAATTGTATTAGAGTAATCTAACATCTAAACATCCAAAAACCCTAGGACTAGGATGCCCACAACCCTATCCCTATATGTTAGGCTCAAATTTCAACCGCATGTGACCTTCTATATGTATTTATCATATCTATTTCTATTTTACAATTTTCTATTTTTGTCTATGTGATCATTTGTACTTTCAAATATAGGGTTTATATCAATTAGGTTAATAAAATCACACATCAAATCCACCTTCTCTGCACCAAAGGAACAAACCCCTAGCATATTGGCTCTCCTTTGTGGTAGTTGGATGATCATCAAACATATTTGGTTTTTGTTCCAATGTTAGGACAAAGGGAAAGGTATATCTAAGCTAATTCACTTTTTGGATCTAGATCTCTTCTTCCCACATAACATCTTGGTGAACTTTATGCTTCTTACATTTGAAATTTTTTAGATTTACATCATATATTTTTTTAAAATTTGATCAAGCATTAGGTTATTTGAATATCTTGTTGTTCATTTGCATTCATATTATGTATAAAGTTTGTAATAATGCATTGCACCTCTTTTTTCAACACACATTTAGCATGTTAGTGGACCCAATTTAGATCATATCTTGCAAAAAATTGACTTAATTATTTAGGGAATAAGATGTAAATATATTATTTACATTTACAAATATTGCACTTTTTCTTTGTAAAAGTAAAGCATCTACACATTTTGTTCTTTCTAAAACCATAAACTTAAAATACCTTCTACCATTTTATTCACATATTTTTCTTGTCAACATTGTCTCCCACTATCTACCTCCTAGGAGTATTCATGTGTGAAGCTGATTTGACCTATCAACTCCTTTGAATGCTTAAAATCCCTAATTCATGCCTTCATGTTCTTCTCATCAACAAATTAGGGCACACTAATTACCTAAGTTTGATCAACTTTCAGACCCTAATCTCTGACATCAGAGACCTACAAATAGTGTTACACTATCCAAGATTTCAAAACCCACATAACTATACTCTTGCGCTAGGGCATCCACACCCCTGTCCTGTTAGTTTGGATTCATTTTTCTACTCTATGTTTTTCTCTGTAATATTTTCCTACATCCACTTCCTATTTTTTATAATTTATTCTGAAATCTCTATATTCTATTTTCACCGCAATAAAGGCAATAAGGCTAAGAAAGGACATAGCAATATGTTTTCTTTAAAAAAATACTAAAAAATATTTATTTTATATAAAAAATTGGGTTGTTTCCCTAAACCCCATTCCATGCCATCAAAAGTGATATATTTTGGTCTTAAACTAATCAAGAGTTTTCCACTCATGATGTTATCTTGGTGCAAGAGAATACAATCATTGATACATTTATTAACTTCACTTTACCCAAACTTCATTCTTCAAGTAATGATGAAACTCGTGCTTGTCCCTTCCTCAGATTTGTCCTACTCATGAGGATATTCAAGCACAAGTGGATACAATCATTGACACCTTTCTTATTTCAAATGCTCTTCCTTTTCGAAACATGGTAGGCATAGATGAAGAGTCTAAATCCACGGTGGATCCCCCTATCGATAGATATTTTCAACAAATAGTCAACATAATTAAAATTGTAAAACTAAAAAATGTTGTTCATTAGCCACAAACTAAACCTATTCTCATTATTAGACATGTTCCATACCAATCTAAACCTCCTAGTCACATTATAAAATTTATAAAACAACTCACTCAAAATAACAATCTTAGTCAACATGTATCACAACAACCTCATTATAATGAAGTTTCTTGAACATACAATACTTGAAACAATAAATAACTTGAGCAAACACACATCGTTCCCACTTCCATTCCATTTCCCCAACCTTTTCTTCCTCTCACACCTTGTCTTTCTCAATATAGGGAAAAAAGTATGAAATTTTTGAGCAACTTCATGTTGGAGTAATTAGGATAATCACTCAATAATTAATCGATCATTAATTAATTATTAGGTCCCTTATTACTTAAATTACTTATGTTAAACTTGGGAGTGCTTTTTTATTATTAGATTGAGATATTTATAGGTCAAGTTATTTGATTGCATAGGACTAGGACACGTGTCATAATCTAATCAAATCCTCATATAGGGTTTGCACTTTTTCTTTTATAAGCATTCATTATTGTGCCTTTTGGTCATTCACATTCTTTATTCAATACATGAGGCATATCAGATGTTTGTGTGGATTAGTCTTTTCTCTTTTCATTGAATACAAAATCAATTGATTTGATCTCTTGTTTGTGATAGTAATTTTTGTTGTAGGTGGTTTTTGGGAGTTGTGAGGTTTACTATCAACTCCAACATGGTATAAGAGCACTAGATTTGTGACTGCTTATCTAAATTCTAAGAGATCAAAGAAATTTCAATAATATGTTTTTTTGGCATACTTTTTAGAAAAATAATTTTTGGGTTTTGTTGACAATCATAAAAAGCTATCTGGGTATATATTCGATTTTATAGATAATGAGAAGATCTTACAAAAAATATGTTAAAATAGAACACGATTATTTTCCATACAAGTAATTTTTTTTTCCAAATTGTATGTTTTGGTTTTTTGAATTTAATATTTTGTAGCTAATTATTAGTTTTTGCATGCAATGAGTAATTTTTTGAAAAAAAAAATTAGATGGGTTATGTCTGTTGACTATCAATTGGCTAAATTTACCCCATTTTAAAAAAAAATCATAAATTGAGCATACGATGTTGAAATTTGGAAAATGTGATGTCAGCAGAAAGCTATTTTCGAGCACTTTTGAGTGGTGTAGGTCACATCATCAGATTTATTTTCTAGTTCATTTTATTCTCAATCAAAGTCAGATCATTATTTTTTCATTTTTTTGAGCTCATAAATTTTTGCTAGTATTTATGATTTTTGTGATTCTAGTAGTGTTATAAAAGATATTTCAAAGCTCTTTGGATCCATACATGCACTTTTTCTAGAATTTTATCTGGGTACATTTTATGTATTTTTTTATGATTTCACATTTCTATCCATTACTTGGACATCTTGGAACTTGGAAAGGATTTTCTTGTGTGATATGACTTCATTTGATCATATTTATATGTATTGAGGTTATTATTCTTTGATTTATTAAATTGAGGAAGTATCATGGGTTTTTCAATTCATCCTTTTGTGATCTCCCCGTTCAAAGAATAACTATGAGTCTTGGAAAAATGAAATCTTAATACATCTCAGGTGGCTAGATATTTTATCTTATCTATATGGAATTATACCTACACTAGACATGCTAGGGAGTTATTCAGTATGGTGTATTATCAGTGATCATGTTTGGTGCAAGACACCATGTGAACTTTATGCCTCCATGAGGCCATCTTGTAAAATTTGAGTCCTCATTATGTTTTAATTGTAAGAAGGTCATATTTGGGACTATTTTAATGTATTTGAATCATTTGATTAGGTTTCTAGGATTTCTAATAGTTAAGTTGTCAAAAAATACAAAATCTTGTAAATGTTGTCAAAATGCAAAGTTGCAAAAAATGCAAGAAAGTGAAATATGAAGAGTCACTTTGTAAAGGGAAGGTCAATTGTAACTGAAGGGGTAGCTAGATAACTATTGTAAACATCTTTAAAGATCCTTGTGAAGGTGTGGGAGAAGAGATTACATTGTAACTTGAAGAGGTTTTTGAATAAAAGTACCATGTTATGCAGATTTAACATTTTCTTGTTGTTCTCAGGCTTGGTACTAGTTCATATAGTACTTTCAAGCTTTATTTTTTGTTGGGTTTGATAGATCTTTGAATCATATTTCAAATGAATCCAGTTTGAGTAAATTTCATTAAGTTTCAAGCTTTTTAGAGTCATTTTTTGAGGGCAGTCCAGAAACCCTCATTTTAAGGGTTTGAGAGTCAAATAATGGCATAAATCACCATTCCACCGATGGAGACCTCTGTAAATTGGTGGAATGGGTTAGTTTAGGTTTTTTTTTCAGTTTTTTTGTATTTGCAAGTGTAGGGGAAGTCAAGTTGCATAAGTTCTATTGCTACCTTAGTTAAATTCTTCATGATTTTGGGTGAAAAGTGGTGCTTTGAATGTAGGGTTTGTACAAAGACTCTTGAAATTGCTCATGTGAAGGTTTATATAGTATGTGTAGGTAATTTGTGAAGTGTTTGAGGTGTTGGTTAAGTGATTTAAGGTTTGGAGTTCATAAATCCAATAAACCCCTTGTGCAAACAAGCCTAATTAGACCTTTATGCATGCGTAGCAGCAGTTTTTTGAAGGTGTTGTTCCAAAACAACCACCCCTAAGTTTTAGATATGTTATATAACTCCATAATGGGTATCCCAAAAAGGTTTTGGATTGTGGTTTCAAGCTGTTTTATGAAAATGGAGCTATTTTATGAAAATTATGGTCAATTTACGATGAATTTTTGGTAAATTAGGCCTTTAGGACAGCATGACAATCAATTTTTGGAGGTCAATTTTAAAAAAAGACCTATCTTAGTTTTTGATATGTTGAAGTTCTCAATAAAGGGTATTTGAAACTGCATTTTTTTTTTGTGAGATTCAAACTGGTTTAAAAGATACACTCGATTTTGTCATGTGGATTCCTACAAGCAAATAAGCCTTTTGAGTATGAATGATGGAATAATGAATGAACCAGTGTTCTAAGAGAGTTTTATTGGATTTATCCTATCAAAATCATGATGTTAAAGGTGTTTTAAATGTTCAATGAGTGTTGGGTATCTTGAAACCTCCTTTTGGTGTTTTTGTAACCTTTGAAATCAAGTTGTATTGAAGAAGAATTTGTGGTGTTTAGTTGATTTTTTCAAAATCAATACTTTAGGTCTTTAGAACCCCTTGAAGCCATTGATGCTCTACATCAATGCTGTAGAAGTTATTTGTTTTAGTGTTGATCATGAAACTATGTGTGCTATATCAAACATTGATTGTCCCCACACACTTTGGATACAACTTTGGGAAATCCATCGAGACCCTCATATATATCTCTCCATACCCAGAGGATCTTGTTGTAGATCATCTCATTCCTCTTATAGATTTAGATTTCTACCCTTCGATGATGATACTCTAGAGGAGCTTAAATATATCACATGTCTTGCATGTTCCTATGGTTTAGAGACTTATCTTCATATTCCCACTCTTCATATCAAAAATTTGTATCCATCTTGTATTATTCTTGATCATATTGGAAATAACACATCCTTGGACCCTATTGGTTCAATGCAACAAGACATCCATCATATCTTAGAAACAACTAATTGGTATTTGCACCTTACAAACATATCATCCTTGTTTGTAGAGTTTCAAATTGTAGATTTGGAGGATTAATTTGAGGAAATTCATCTCCTCTTTTTTGATAGCTCCATCATCGTTGCTGGCTCACCATCTTCATCAGATTTACAACTTGACAACGTAGTACATGGACCCATGACACACTGAAATCTTGTATGGATTAAAAATTGAGGGTGTCTCAAAAAACAACTAGGCGTCAGCTATAGTTCTGTTTATTAGGGACTCTTAAAGCGTAGAAAAATAACAAAAAATGATAACAACTATAGTAATGTAAAATAAATGAAATGTGAATGATAAAATTAGGGTAGAGAAAGAAAATACTCACAAGAAACCAAGAGATGAATCCTCCATCAAATAAAGATATCTAATACTTACACGTATATAATACCAAGGAAAATGTTGTGGTTGTTTAGGGGCTTGCCTTAATCAAACCACTGTTTTGATGTTTCTACCTCCACAGACAATCGTATAGATCAAAAGATAGATAGAAAAGATAATAAATATATATACAAGGGATGTGATAAATCCCAAGATGCTAAAAAATGCAAGACAAATAGATATTACTAGCAAGGCTTGATGAAGCCAAAGAGAGGGAGAGAAAAAGAGAGAGTTGTTGGATCCAAGAGAGTTTGTGAAGACTGTTGTGAGAGCTTGAGACTACTGTAGCAAGTTGTGCAAACTTGAGAGAAATAGATTCAAAGAGAAATAAAAGAGAGAATTACTAAGAGAGATCATGCAGAGTGAAAATATAGATTTAAAATAAAGAATCTGAGGAGGGAAAAGGAGGTAGTTGAGCCATTAAAAATCACCTTGTGCCATTTCCACTGATGTTCAAAGATAGTTGCTAGAACAAGGACCCTGAGCATCCTAAGAGGAAAAAAGTGCAGGGGATAAGATGAGCCTACACAAATACTAAGGGAGTGGATACTAAAGTGGATACAAAAGTCTAGGTGAAATTGCAAGGGTATGCAATTTTTGACACTACAATGGTTCAATAAAATCCAAATCTAGAAAATTGCTCACAAGAAGAAGTTGGACATCGATATGATATTTCTAATTTTCTTAGTACTTTAATTTCATCTTCAAAAGTTGAACCATTACCTTCTAATGATAACAACATCGATAACCATAAATAACCTACAAGTACACTCTTTGATGATGATTGGGGTTTATTAGATTTTACACCTTCCTTTGAAGAGTATAAAACTCACCATCAAAGCTTGAAGAGACAAAGGTTATTTCAGTAGTATCTACACAATGTTTCCCTTATTCTTCTCAAACACCTAGTCTTGACACTGCAATGCCTTCTTTTAAAAATAATAATGATTTAATTATTGCTTCATCTTTTGGTGATGATTAGGGTTCATTAGATTTTACACCCTCCTTTGTGGGAGAGTATAAATATCAAAATATAAACCTAAGGAGTCTTTTGTTTCATTTTTACAATCTTCTAAACAATTAAAATATACTATTCTAACTCCTTGTACATTGATAAATTTATAAACATCATCATCCCATGATGGTAATGGTGGCTCTTTAGCTTCCACCCCTCGTGTGTTGGAGAAATCTAAAAATGATACTCCTCATGAAATTTCAATACTCAAAAAGGATTTGCATTTTTTCCAAATAATCGATTCTTTTGATGTCAATATTGCTACTCCTCTTTCAACAGTTAATCATCCTTCTCATTTATATAAGACTAATCCTTCTCCAATTGAGTTGGAAAAAATTTATGGCATTGGTTTAAAAATTCTTTTTAAACTTGGATATAATAAAAACATGGAACAAGGAGTTAAGGTTCTGATGAATCTTATACCACACCTTGCAAAAAGGGGTTTATGTTTTCAACCTCCTACTTCACCTACATCCCCTCCCTCACTATCCAATATGTCTTCCTTTCATGGGAAAGAAAATGTTTCATCAAAAGAGAAATGATTGATTCCTACTTCTTATCCCCTATCTAAGAAATATAATATTTTATCGATGCTTTTCAAAGCCCACTTAATTACTCTTCCTCGTCCAACATGTAAGAAATTTCAAGAAAACCATCCTTTTTGTGCATCACATCAAGTGCTTGGATATTCCACCTATGAATGTCAGGCCTTGAGTAATAAAATACAACTTCTTGATTGTGGTGCTATCACTCTTCCACGTATTGATGCACCTATTCATTCTAAATGATAAACTCTCCTCTATGATGTTTCTCCTTACTATGTGGCATTTTTAACTCCATATGGTTTCTCATTTGTATTCATGGTGGTATAATCTCACATGCAACCATATTTCATATATGGTATCAACACAATATTCTCTAGCATGGTTTTCCTTGTCTATACACTTTGGGGCAAGGATAACTAGTTTTGGAGGTGCGTATCATTCTTGAGGATCCCCTCTTTTCCCTTATTTTCCTTAAATTATTAGCATATTAGGTATGATAACATTCTAAGTGGGCATATCACCTATCCATTTTATACATCCACACATTTTCATCTCTTGAGCTTTGAATTATTGATGTATACCCTTCATGGTGGTGTTGTTCAAAATTACCACTAAGGCATGCTTATGAATCCATCCCTTGAGACATTAAACTGTCTCCCATGATGTTAAATATTTTTGCATTATAAATAGTCTCTGAAAGAGTTCAACACTTTGTTATTAAATGATTTTCTGTTATCATGAATAAAAGTGGAAGGTAATCTAAAGTGAGATATTTTTTATCTTGGAGAAATCAATAAATTAATTTAGTGGTAGTAGAATGAAGTATAATAGCTTTAACCCACTTTATGATATAATTAGTAGCTATCACATGATGAAATTATGAATTTTAGAAGATGATGGGGATATTTTACCAATAATATCCAAATCCAATATGGTAAATGACCAAGGTGAAACTTGGGCATGAAGTTCCTATGCTAGAGATCCAATTAAGTTACCGCCTTGTTGGAATTGCTAGAATTTGTTAACAAAAGCAACATAATATTGTTTCATCATCTACTATTAAAATCACATTCATAAATTTTTTTGAACTAAGGATCGAGCACTATAGTTTGTATGGGATTTTGAGAGGTAAAGGAGTATTTCTAACCTAGTTAAGCAATATAATAAAATTCCATTATAGGATTTATAATAAAGAATATTAGAAATTATGATATTATACATTGTAAGCATTCAAATGCAAATATAAGTGGCTTAAGAAGGGTTGAGAGGAACTAAACCATCTTTTAAGTAATATAATGTGTAAATACCATTCACCAAAGTATAGCTTAGTGCAATAGAGACTATTTAGATTGGAGCTATTGACAATAGTGAGTGAACAAAGAAAATAAATCAAAAAGTGATAATAATTTGTTATGCCATCAAGGGGTACAAGGAAAGTTTCCCTAGCCATTGCATCCACATGATGATTCTCCACACAAGATAGTGTCAACAATAAATGAAGATAATTTATTTAATAAAGATAAGGCTAAATCATGATGTTGAGAGAGTTATCCTCTTTAACTTAATGCAAACTTGTAATTTAGTTTATTATTAGTTGGGAATCATTGTAAATTTGAATATATTTTATATTTAGCACGACAAAGTGACATGTAAGAAAACACTAAAGGTTTTTTACTCAACTATTTTATGTATGCATGGTAAATTCAAATGGAAGGAGAGGGGAGTTAGCTTATTGGAGAGGGGAACTAAGATCACTCTCAATACAAAGCTAGTTCAACATCTTGATCCATCAAAGAAAATTTTCCATTCGTGATTATTGTTTAAAGAGGGAATATGCTCATTATGAAATGAATCTATATTAGGAAAAAATATAGTGGAGGGCATCAACTAACTAGTTATCCACAACTTGTCCCTTTATATATTTTGAGAGATAAACTTAGGTTCAAACTCAATTAACAACATAACCAATCTTCCTGAAATATCAATTTTAGATATTATATGTTTTAAGAGGATCAAACTTGATAATGACATAGGTTTCTATGTAAAGAAGAAAATGTCTTAGCTTCAACATTGCAAGTATGATCTAGTAAGATGTTATTTCTCCAATATAGAATTCCTAGTTTCATAATCAAGTAGAATGTGATTATTGTAATATACAACCCATTATTTACCTTCATCAACATGTTAGGACAATAAGGATACTAAGGAATGAGATGAAGTAGATGTATAAAGAATAAAATGTACAACTAGTATCAAAATACTAGGATTGGCCAAATAATTTTTAATACTATTAAAATATTTTTTATAATACTCATCCCATTGAAATTAAACATCCTTTTATAGAAGAAGTATAAAAGGGAGGGCATGATCAAACAATTGAGAGATAAATCATCTTATGGCTAGATCTTCCTTTGAAGCCTACAAAGGCAAGAAATGATGTTAGGAGGAGACATATTTATAAGAATGTCTATATTATTTGTGTCAAGCTCAATTCTATAGTGACAAACTATAAATATTAAAAGTTTGCACTATCAACACCAAAGACTCACTCAAGATTATTTAGGCTTATTTTGTAGAGTCAAAGTCATTAAAATATAAGACAAATATTATGAGCTCCATCTTAACACATTATAGATTTAGTAGAGATATCATCAACATGATCTTTAATAATTTTGTGAATAAATTCATGAAAAATAAGAGTCATAACATGTTGGTATCTTGAACCTGGATCATTTAAATCAAATGATATGAGTACTTAACAAAAGGTACCCAACATGTAGTCAAAACTAATTTGAAATAATCCTTAGGTTTAATAAGGATATTATATTAACATTATAAATAAGCCATAATTGAGAGTAATGCATGACATGTTGTCAAGTCCATGATCATATCAATATTAGGAAGAAGATAGTCATCTTTGAGAGAGGCTATATTTTGATCTCAAAAAATGATGCATACATAAATGAAATGTGGGAAAAGGGATCCCTAAGGGTTATAAATGTGTGTATAGAACTTATAGAAATCTTAATAGTGGCCTTTCCCTAGGGATTTCATTAGGAAAGAGATCACAAGGTGTAAATATTGAATTTCAACCTCAACGATAAGTCAATTAGACTTGGATCTCAATCCTTAGGATAGTAGGAAAGATCATAAAATAAACTGAAATGATTTGAAGTGCTCAAACTAAATGAACTATAAAACTTAATACATAAAATATAGATTCCTGAAAATACAAAAACAAAAATGATAGTTTGCAAGTAGATTCGAGAAAGGTCTAATGACATGTACTTGTCACCAAAAGCTGATTCTAAGGTGTGCTAAGGGGTTGGTTCACCCATGGGTGAATGGGTCTCAATTAGGGATTCCAAAATAACTTTTGATAGTCCTCTGATGCTAGATCTTAGCTTCCATTTGACACATCTCCCACTGTCAGAGTCACAAAAAGAAATTCTGCAACTTAGTTTCCATGGATTGCAATGATGATGACAACTTGTACAACAATGCAAAAATTTTCCTTTAAGATCTCTTCAATTTTTAATCAACTTGTAACCTACACATATACAAAGAGTGAAAAATTGTTTTGTTTTTTTGTATGGGGGTTTTCCTTAGCCGATCCCTTGTTTGGTAATTAGACCTTGATAGAAAGATAATTAAAAGGGGAAGGAAATGATGAATGAACAATGCATGCTACTCACCACCCTTCAATTACTATCTTGAAGGACTGAATACAAATACATCACTTGAAGAATGTTGGATCTTGCTTGATTGATTTCTTGAATGCTTGGATGTATGAAGACCTACAATGCTTGTTAGCCTTCATAACATGAACATGTGCATGACTTTGAAATGATGTTAGGATCTTGATTGTTACTAAAAATGACTGATAATGCTGCTCTAAAATGCTCTTAACAATAATGTTTTCTCATAGGATTGCTTCATAAGATGTGTTAGATTTCAAATGATAAAATGACCATGTATTTATAGGTGTTTATCTAATTTCCCAAAAAATAGATTCCAAAAGCTGACACTTAAAATTTGAATTCGGATCATCAAAATACTGCCAAAAACATATTTTAAAATGGGTCTTGGCTCATAAAGGGGACCCATTCACCTATGGGTGAATGGGTATTGGCCTAAATTTCTAGGACAATCATATTCCAAGGTGATTTAATTATTGATTGCATTTATTTAATGTTGGTCCCCCTTTCAAAAAATAAAAAAAATAAGGCTTTGGAATGTATAATTTGGAAAATTAGAAGCTTAATTATGTCCAATAAATTAAGGGAACCAAACATAGTGTGAAGTTGTAAAGGTATGCAATTTCCTACACTATAATAAATATGACCATAAAATTTCACAATGATAATTTTATTCAATATTTAAGGTGAATAGTCAATAGGATAGATAAAACCAACTTTTAAAAGATTTTTTTATCTAAATATTGATCATTAAAGCAACCTTAGGATGCATCTTTTAATTTTATTGTTTAATCGACTAGGCATCATAATATAACACAATGTTATGGACCACTATGTAAGGGTCAATACCATGAGCATTTCCTCATATTATTGGGTGAAGATATCTAGAAACAAATGTAAGAGATCCATAAGTGATGCATGCTCCTTAGGAGAAAGACATTTCTCAATCTAGATTACTATATCTATAAAAGAAGGATTCATAAGGACATCAATAGTATCTCCAATAATAAGTGTATTGAGGTCCTAAAGGTTAGGGGTTTGAAAATCTATGCTAGTGTTATAAAGTGAATTTGATTAATTTTTATGCATGAAATATTCCCCAAAGTATGTCCGAGGATTTAAACAATAAGAAATCAATAGTCAAAAGGTTATATATTTGATTCACTTTAGGTTTGTCAAAATGTATATAATAGGGAAAATTTTGGTTCTATCAAAATTTCCTTATTTAATAACCAAACTCCTATTCTACTTCAAATAAAATATAATCTTTATATTCATCTATTGAAATAAAATATTTACTAAACAATAATAGACAAGGTACTTAAACTAAAATCATGACCTACTTTTCTACTAGATAAACTCTTAAATAAATTTAAAGAAAAATTTTTATTCATAGAAAGTATAGAGAATACTAAAACTTAATTAAATTGAAGAATTGAAAAGAAACTTAAGAGGAAATTGGAGATATAATCTATGAATCTTTTTGTCTAGGATGTCAACACATCACATAGATGTCCTTGCGTCATGCTTTCATCCTTCACCAATCACTCTTGAATATCCTAAAATATATAAATCGAATTGTAAATCACTCCAAAATGCACATATATAATGAAATAAGATTTCTTTTTCTTTTTCCAGGGGGGTTAGAGTTTTGCCTCAATCAGACCCCTATTGGTCACTCGATCTCCACAAAAAACAAAAATAAAAATGATTATTAAAAATAAATGCTTTTAAATCTTAAGTGCAAATTAAGGATTAAAAGAAATTGATAAAATGAAGTATTTGATAATGGTGTTAACCCTGGTCTATAGGAGAATCACCATTGCATGCAAGTAAAATAATAATAGTAGATTTTCGTACTTCTATACCAAAGAGATTGCCTCTCACATTCAAGGGTTCAATATAATAGATCAAGACAATATGAATGTTACCAACATTAAAACCTAATCCTAATGAATATGATAAATATAACAATCAATGCCCTTCCTTAAGAAGATCAAGTTTCCAAAGAAGAGAAACAAATGGTATGATAACAAAGCACTAGATAAGATGAAGATAACAATAAATATTTTGGTAAAGTTTTTTAGGATATCAAATGGAGATCTTGTTGAAAAAAAGAATGTATCAAAATCCTTTGAAAATGGCAAGACCTTAAGTTTTATTTACGTAGAAAAGAGAGAAAGAGATGTTAATTTCTCATTGGCTGTTACAACATGCTCTATAAACATGCCAAACAAAAAGTTATTATTTTGACTCTCAATAATTTTTGGTATACCAACACATCACTCAAATTTCTATATCTCACACTATTGTCCAAAATAATTCTATTGAATTGTCACTTACATGCTAAAAATGTGTTAAACTCTTTAAATATTGAGGACCATATTTCTTATAGAAATATCAAAATCTATTGTTAAAGATGGAGCAAAGGTGATTTCAAAATATGATGTGAAATTGTGCAAGTGCATAATTTATGACACTACAAAGCATACTTAGACAAGTTTTACAAGGTTAAGGACCAAATTATCAGGATCAGGTGGAAATATATGCTAGGAGGATGATGTTTGATAACCCTATAAGAACAAATAGGAAGGATGATATTGGAAGGATGGTATATTATGATAGATAACCCTAAAATTCAAAAACTTTTATAATATACAAAATAAGAAAATAATCCACACAACTCCAACTTGTAGAAAATTTGGAACATTTTTACAAACTTTGAATCCTTATGGACACACGGGGACAACACAAGGAAGATTTAGGGAAAATTATTGACTAAGGAAAATCCCACTTATATCATTTCAAATATGTTATAAAGGATAGGACAATACAAAGTCACCATACTATATGACAAAACAAAGCCATATTTTCAAATTTTAGGCTAGTATAGCCAAGGTCTAGAACATCCATATCCAAAAATTTAAAGCAACTCTTATAACATCACACATGGATATTTCTCCCTCCTTGTTTGATTATTAAGTACTAAGTAACAAAAAGTTTTATAATATACACAAAAATAAATGTTCATAAATACTTGGTCAAATCTTTGGTGATGATCCCATGCATCTTATTGGTTGCATAGCATTAGATCAAAGTGATGTCCTCAAAATAAAAATAAATAAAAATGAGAATAAAATAAAAATGAATACAAGCCTAACAAATGTACTTCAAAACCATATAAAACAAACTCAAATGACCTATAAAATTAAAGCAATTACTCTACCAAACTTGAAGTGTCCAATCTCATTTATTTTCTGTCCTTTTATCTAACATATGTTATTATAGGAAATGAATTCTTCAATGATAGGCTTCCTTATTTCCATTTACCTTAAGTATTCATGGCCTAAGCATGCACATTTATTTTAGTATATACTCTCCATCCCTTTCATATCCAAATATCAACATATGATTGACTACTCCCCTCCTCATCTTTCAAAATCCTTGTGTATCATGATAAACTACTTGAGAAATATGTCAAAAAGAATAACCAATCTTATCCATGTAAAATACATGTTATCCCACTTACCATATATATACATACTACTACGTTGTTCCTTTCTTGTTCCCATATAATATTTCTAGCCATATAATGAAGGAATTTAATTTAATACTACACTTGGAAACCAATCAATTTAGGTCATCAATGAGCATATTGTATTTTCTTTTTTTCCTTTATATTTTCTCATTTATTTATTTTAAATTTTTTAGCCTTCAATTTTCCTTGTTGCCTTCTATTGATCACTATTGTTTCTTTCCTCAAATATTCTTTTCTTTTTCATATTTTCCATAGCTTGCCTTCTATTTTTTATTTTATTTTTTATTTATGAATTGCTTCTTTCCTCTATTTATATTAAATACCCAAAGATGATTTTGCATTAAATACCCTTGATAAAAATATTATGAGCAACAAGCTCACAATTAGCACTATACAAAAAACTAATTCAAGTACCTAATTTGGCACACTCAATATTAAATAATTAATTATTCATCCTTATACTTGTAATAACCCATTCAAAATTATTACTTAAATTATATTATTGCAAATGACATTATTAATATTCAATTTAAAAATACATAACTAAGTAGGCATTGTCAAGCATAGTAACACATGTCTAATTAAAATGAGTTAAATATATATATATTCAGTTTGAATGTCAATTACAATATCCAAGTTTTACTTGCTCATAGGCCACATAGTCAATACAATGTAGTAATTTTACAAGAAGTTACATCAAGATTACATCATAGACCAAGATAGTCTTGAAACACCCAAGGTTTCCTCTTGACGCTTGCCTCCACTGGTGGATGAGAACATGGTTGAAGCACTTTACCGCCCAACCACAAAGCTTATGCTTCCCCAAAATTCTACCAACTTGAAGAATACTTGACCCAACATGAAAAGTTTAGCAAGAGAACAATCTACAAGGTGGAATCTAGTGCATGCCCATACATCAACATGCATCTCTATCTACAAGTTGAAAATAAAATACACGATCTATGCTAGGAATGGTAGAGTGTTATCACATAGTCTATACATACACAATGAACTAATTTTCTTGGCCAAGCATAAGAGTATTGTTGCAACAAAAAACAATAGGTTTTGGTAAAAATAAAAACCTATACTCTTTGAACTCAATTTTACCACCTGTCCCAGAAGGTAACTCCCAGCACCAAGTTATCTCATAACAACTAACTACCCTCTAGCAACATCTACCCTTAGGGCTCTAGTCTATTAGGTGTTGTTGTTCTATTATATTTAACATTTAGAAAATAAATCAAATGGATCTGATCAATACATTATCCATCCATTTCAAGCACATGTCACATGATTACATTCATTGTGATATAGTATTCAATTAAGAATAAAAAAAATAGGTAATAGAAGAAGGTATGTCACAAGTATGTGTATGTACGTAGATGAAGGTATATACATGCATACAGATATATGTGCCTGCCTAAGTTATAATTTTGTGCATACATTCTAAATTAAAAACCAATAAATTAGATTTAACAACATTCAAATAATGTTTTAGATTGACATATCGTTTGTTAGATTACGAGTAGTAAAAGAACTTAAGAACAAGTCTGTTTGAATAGTTTCCCACATACTGTTATGTCTTTTGTATCAAACAAGGCTATGATAGAAAACAATGTTGTTGTTGCCAAAAAACTATTGTTTATACACAACAATGTTGTCTATAGCTAATCAAATTACAATTTATAACAAAATGATGTTGTTTTCAACTAAAAGAACACTGTTTATAACAAAACAATGTTGTTTACATCTAAACAATTACAATTTATTATAAAACAATGTTGTTTACAAATAATCACAGACTGTTTACAATAGAACAATGATGTTTATAGCTAAAAACTTAAAATTTATTACCAAACAATGTTGTTTACAAATAAACAATTTCAGAACAAAGTTGTTTATAGATTCAGGGTACCTTGTACTACATTCTAAGAACAAAGTCTCCATCATGCTGGTATTTATATAAAAAAATAACTATTTTTCCTTTGTGCAATAAAAGTAACGGAACAACATATATCAATACTTCCAGGGTTTTAGAAAGAAACCCGTTTTCCTACAACAAGAAAAGAAATCAATGATATCAAGTTTCTCCAATCCATAATGATAATTGCTTAGTTGATTTTTGGATTCGAATGTGTGAAATATTTTTGCATCAACGTTTTAGATCACACTCCATGATCCATCATCAGGATGAAAGAGAGCATAAGGAGAAAAATGAGTAGTTGCAGACCCAAGATTGCATAAAAATAAGGCAAGAGGGAGGAGAGAGAAAAGGTGGCACAAGAACCAAGGCACCAAGATAAGAAGGCTAGAAGGAAAGAAAAGAAAGCAAATAAATAATGATCAAGGCACTTGTTGCTCCAAGAAATGACCTTTAGTTAGAAAATGTATCACTGTAACCTTAATTAGCATCAATGGCCAAATTAGAAGAATTTTTGTTTAATGACATGTAAATATATGTATATATACATACCTATATATATATCGACATGCAAGGTTTATCCTATGATCAATATTATATAGCCTGCCAATCCTTCAGATCGATTCGTATAATGTGAATAAGAATGGAACCTTACCATCATTCCTCCATTGATCCAAAAAAATATGCCAACTCATTTATGCTACTGTAATGCCCTCCCAAAAACTAAGCTAGAAAAATACAACTTAATAAATAAATTTATTAAGTAAATGAAAAAAAAAAAAAAATCAATCAAGGCAACTACTTACTCTTAATTTTAATATTTTCCTACTGAAGGGAAAATAGAGTTCACAAGGTCTTTATTGCTACAATTCAACAAAAGTTTACTTAAAAATTACAATTTTGATTCATTAATTATATTTTACCCAAGAGGATATAACAATCATAATGAAAATAAATACATACTCATACAAAATAGAAATATTGAGCACTAAAATAAGTGTTTATCATATAATGATATAGAAATAGTGCATTTACTACAATAGTTTAAGCATGGTTATGAACTGTGGATTTTTGGCACCATAGGACTCTCTAACTCTTCTAGGATTTTTCACCTAAAAGGAGAGAGGTAGGCCAAAAATGCTAGCTAGGTTCACTCAAATTATGCAAAATATGATGTTATTAAGACTAAATGAGATGATCTAAATGCAATTATATGAACTAACTGATTGATTATGTATGTTAAACCTAAGAAATGTGACTTGTTTGAAAACACAATGTGTTATGCAAAAATAAACTAGAAATGAATGCAAAACTTAACAAAAATGAACCAAACTGAAAGTGTGCACCTAAAATCTTGATGAAGGATGGAAATTTCTTTTGAAATGCTGCTAATGCTAATTTTCAGGCCTGGTGGGACTCATTCACCATTCTGGGTGAATTAGTCCTAGTTATGTAAAACTGAGCCAGAACCTATTTTTGACAAAAGGGTACTCAAAATTGACCTTGGAGTGGGAATCATTCACCACCCATGGTGAATGAGTCCACTTTTGAATTTTTGGATTTTCAAAAGTGGAATCTGGAGCTTCCAATCTGCACTTTGACTTCCTACAGGTGTCCGCTTCTGAAACTCGAATTTACGGGTTTGAAAGTGAGTTTTTATTGATATTTTGACTTGTTGAATGAGGAGAAGACTTGAGCAACCTTGTAACCTTATCTCCAATTATTTCCAAGCTTCCAAGAGTCCTAAATCTGCAAACACACAAGAAGAGGAGAAGAAATGTTGAATGTTAGGGCATGGGGGTTTTCCTTGGTCAAACCCCTTTTAGATAATTAAACCAAAATGATGAAAGAATGGAATGAAACATGCAATAATGGAGTTGATTACCTTGCCATGATGCTTGATCTTGAAATTTTGCAACAAAACATGGAGGATCTACCCTTGAATGTTTGAAAATTGATGTCTTAATGCCTTGAAATGATAAAACCCTAAGTTGCTTGGCTTGAAAGAGAAGATTGGTGGATGAATAATGAATAAAAGATGTGAATTAGGGTTAAAAGACTCATATTTATAGGCATTTCACCTATTTCACTCGTTAATACCTCAGCATAGGGCGACATGAAGAAATAATAAACCTAAATTTCACTTTTTTCCCGCTCAAAGGTCAAAATTGGGCCAAATGGGATTAATTCACCAAACATGGTGAATGGGTCCCACCTGGATGGGATTGATTTTCAATGCATGGTGAATGAGTCCCACAAGAGCCAATTTGACAACTAAGATGCCAAGAGATAAGGAAATAAGGTTTAATTTGAACCTTGTTGGGTATTTGATCAATTTAAGCCTCAAGATGCACAATATGGGTTAATAGTGGCCTATTAGTGGAAATGTAAGTGTCAAATAGGGATTGGGACATAGAAATCAATGTGAAAGTGTGATTAAATACACTTTACAACACTAAAATGAGGTCCACATAGCCTAGGAAGGCATAAGAACCAATGTGAATGTGTGGGACACATTACAACATAGTTTATCATTAAGTTTATTTCACAAGCCTTCTAAATTGATGTAATGATGTTATTAAACACATTTTATAATGTTGAATTAGGAAGAAATGGGTTCATTAAGTCTAGAAAAGCGTGGAATCATCTTACAACACTTTACAACACCTTTACAAGACATCATTAGAAGCAGGTTATTCGATTTGCAAGGCTCCAAGACCTAGTGTGGATGCATAAAATACCCCACAACACCTGAATCAAGGCCTCATTAAGTCCATTTTATCATGAATTATTCCCATGTCAAGCAAAGGGTACTTTTTTCTATGACACATTTAGCCCCCACTTTAGTGAGAGGATGAACTTGCTTCAAACTCACACTAAAGTAGAAATTAAAGAGAGATCCTCATGTACAGATGTAGATGAAAAAGAATGACAAAGATCAAAGGAGGTGGTCAAGCCCCCAAGATTGAAGATCCTAAGTCAAACCATCAAGATACAAAATCATACAATGGCAAGAAAGAAGATGAAAATAAAAAGGTGGATCAAGCTTCGATCATTTGTCCAACTAGTTGTGGATTAGATATAGGCTTGTTTGTTTTAAAAATAAAATGCATACTCACTCTAGGTTGACAAAACTGTTGGCTGTCCACTAGGTGAGAAATCCACAACATACTCACTCTAGGGCCACGAAACTTCTGATTGTCTGCGGGGTGAGAAATCCAAAAGGGTGAAAAACATACGCTAGTTGGTATGCACTCACAATCACATAGGTGGCTATGGGGAAAGTAGTGTCGTTGAATAGGCTTCCCGCTCAACCATATCAAATTTATACCTCCTAATAACTTTAATAAGGCGCCACAAAGGAAAATGATTTTTGAGCTCTATGAGGTAAGAAAAAATTTGTATGCTTGACACTCATAGATATTGTTAATGCAAGGTAGTGCAAGGATTGTTCAAAGGGATTTGCTCAGTTTATGCAATGTCTCATCTTAGGGAATTCCATGCTTAATGTCTCTAAGAGAGGATAAGTGCAAATGATCTCATCTTGTTTCCAAGAGAGGAAAAGTGCAAGGTCTCATCCTGGGCAACATTGTACCCAATGTTTCCAAGAGAGGAGATTGCAAGAAAAGAAAATCACGCAATGAAATGTGAGTGGTGATGTATGCCCGCACTTTAAAGTGGTTGTGAACACCAGTACTGTGAGCAATTGCTTTAAAGTAGAAGAATGAGAACATGAGAGCTTACTTGGAAATCCCTATGCCAAGTCATATGTTTTCGATAAGCTACGTAATGAATAAGAGTAGTATGTCATATGCGAGCTAACTTAAGGCATGTCATCCACATCCCAAGCTTGCTCTTATGTATTCATGAAAGGTTAATGACTATCCAAAGAAGGCAACCACAAGTGACATACGAGGACAAGGCTTGCTAAACTCCTTGCCCCCAATTATTGTAGGAAAGGGTGAGCCAAAATGATTGATGAGATGTAGGCGAGATTGAAAATCAGTACCAATTAGAGGAATTAGGTACCCCCATATAAGGAAGCATACCAAACTCCTGAAAATGTTGGATTTTACAACTTAAAGACTTACATTCATTAGTGAAGTGACCATGAACTCTATGATATGCACAAAATGAAGTCTTGTAATAACATTTCTTTTGAGTTCTAGGAGGGAGGGTGATTATGTGATCTTGGAGGAGTCTCAACAAAATACCCTCCTGATCAATGGTAGAAGGTGGTTTAGTGGTTGGCGTCAAAGGTACACATTGCTTAGTAGTATATTTGACGCCAACAAGTTTCTCTAGATTGCGAGATTTTGTTCATGTTCTTATAGGAGGGAAAATCTATCGGATTCAAATCATGAGTGTTTTGCAAGATGACATTGACATTAAGCAAAGGTGTAGTTATTTGTTTTATGTTTGGTAAAGGATGGGGCTTAGGACCACTAGTGTTGATGAGTTCAAGATGGATGACGGTGAAGGTTGATTTAGGAGTATGTTGTGTGGGGTTGTTGATGTTGAGTGAGGGTTTGGCGATCTCTATCACATGAAAATAGCCAAGACCATGAGTTGTTTGTTGTGGGAGAGGATCGATAGGGTTGAGGATACCTTGTTCTTGAGCACCACATCCTTTTCCACTATACCCAAGTTGTTTCATGAGATCATAACCTTTTCCATAAAGTATATTAATTGCTATGGAATTGGGTGGTTGTTCATTATTGTGTTCATTAAAGGTTGTTGTGTATGTTGTATTTTCTTCCAAAGTAGAGGAGATAGATGGTTGAGAAGATTGTGCTGAATTTTGAGTTGTCATGATGGTTGGTTGTGCTTGTTTCTCATCTATCTTTTGTGTGATTATGTATTCACCCATAAATGATGGTGTGAATTCTAAGGATCCCCAATCGTCACCAAATGATTTAGATGGTGATTCCTCATCGTTGTGTTCAATTTCAAAAGGATCTATGTTGGATGTTGGAATTAATGTTTTCAGAGGACTTGTAGCTCCTTTTCAAGGTGTAAGCAACTTTCAGGATCGGGGTCTATTTCAACTTGATAAATATTATTGTTATGGAAATATTTCATTATATGATGAAGGATTGAAGGAAATGCATTCATCTCATGAATCCATGGTCAGCCTAAAATAATATTATATGAAAGATCATAAGGAACATGACATGAATAGGAGTTTTCAAAGTAGCCACCCCAACTGTAATAGGCAAAGTAATTAACCCGAGCAGTTGCTTTGTTGTATTATCAAATCCTTGAATAGATACAAAATCAAGTTTTATTTGTGACTTGTCAACACACAATTTATCAATGAGATTCACACTACACACATTAATGGTCTAACCATTATCAATAAGGGTTCATTTTATCCCTATTCAATTGTGTTGAGCAATGATCATGAAAGCCTCATTTTGTTTTTGCAACTCTAAAGGAGGGAGATCATGTTGATGGAAAGTGATGTCCAGATTAGTTTGATTTTTTTGATGGATTAAAGCTGCTACATCATTTGGAGTTGTGCTAGGAGGAACGACAATTTGGTTTAAGGTTGTTTGAAGAATATTGTGGTAGTTTGGTGCAAGTTCTGAAGTAAATCCCAAAGGGAAATCTAGGTAGGAGTATTCTTTAATTGTTCAACAAGATCACACTCCTTTATGTGTGGGAGTTAACGAGGGGCACTAGGCGGATTGGGTAAAGGTAAAGAGGGTGGGGTTGGTTGCGGTGGTTGTGGATTATTTCAAGTGTTATGTGTATGAGCAATGGTATTATAACTCATCTATTGTGACACGTTAGTTTGAGGTGGGTAGAGGGTGAATTCATATTTATTTCGAGGTTGGTGTTTGTGTGAAGGTGGATAAAGAGTGAATTCGGGTTTAGGTGAAGGTTTATGTGACTGTTGGTAAAGGATGAGTTGAGGTTGAATGATGTTAACATCCTATAACAAGTGAGAGTCTGTATCGTCTTTGAAGGGAATAATATCATTATTGCCAATGCTAACTTTGTCTTGGGTCATAATATCCTTCCTAGAAGGAAAGTTCTTAGGAGAACAACAAACCACATGTGCATGACAATGAAGGTTTGGTTTATCCAAAATAACTTCATAGCAATTAAGGGAGTTATTAATGGTTGAATGTGTTTGATAATTGATAGTGGGGAGATTAGAGGAAGATTCTATGTGATTGTTGGTTTTTTCTAATGTCTCATTCTCTTGTTCCATTTTATCTACCCTACTAGGAGAGCTTTTAATATATTCATCTAAGGTTGAAATTTGCAAAGTAGTTTCATCACAAGTGGGAGAGGTATCAAGAGAAGGACCATTATGTTTGTCACTATTTCCAAAGAGATCTTCCCATAGAATAAGGACATTAGGGAAGGTAGGGGCAATGTTCTCATGATCTCAAATAGGTATATCTTCTAACACCAACCTATCCTCTTTGCATCAAGGAGGGATATTAGGAGAAAACCAAGTTGGATTATCATGGTTATGGAGACTATGTAATGTAAAGTCTAGAAATGTGTCTATGATCTCATCTTCGTGTTGTGTGGTGTGATCATCATGATTACTCATTGTGATGTCCTCTTATTTAGTAATGTTATTCCTAATAGGAGAGGTAAGAGGAGACAAACAACTCAAATTGTCAAAACTCTCAGCAATTGGTTCTTCTAGCACTAAAATATCTGCTTCACAAGTGTGAGAGATAATAGGAGAAAAAAAATGTAAGCATTATGGTTATCCAAGGTTTCTTTCACTACCTCATCCACAAAAGGGGAATTGGGAGAGGGATCTATGATGAACAAAAAGAGAGGGGAGAGGACCTCATATTCGTATGCTTTTAACAAAATTCTCTTACAACATACAATATGATCTAAAAAGAGAACATGAAAGATGATAACTATATAGATTTGTAATGAAAACATGATGGAATGATTATCTTACAAACTTGAAATGTAACAATGCTAAAGCAAAGATGCAAAAGAGGAATGTAATTTTTTAGATTTTAAGGGTGACAATTGACTGACTATGATATGTAACAAGATGTAAATGCAAACTTGAAATTGAAATCATGCATGAAATGAGCTAATTTAGGCTAGATTTTATGAAATGCATGTTACAGAAATGCAACCAACTAATATAGGTAGGTTAAGGCACAAAACAAAACCTTAAAAATAGAGTTTTCAGTTCTGTAAAGGGCAGTTTCAAAGGTCAATAGGGACTGATTCGCCTAGGGTGGCGAATGAGTCCCAGTATGGACTTTTTTCAAACTTTTTAGAAATTTTTGATGGATTTTGATGTTTTCTAAGTGCTATGATGCAGACCTAAGTTAAAAGTGTAGAATTTTAGAAAATTGAAATGAATGTAGATGTGAAAAATGCAACCTAAATGCACTTTTTTTTATGAATGCAAAATTTAACACTTGGCATGCAAATGAATCATGCAAACCCTAATGCAAGCTAGATCTATGATGATGGACTCCAAATCAGTCAACAAAGCATTCAAAAAGTAGGTTCACCAATATGAACTGTAGATTTTTAACACCACAAGACTCTAACTTTTCTAGGGTTTTTCACCTAAAAGGAGAGAGGTAGGCCAAAAATGCTAGCTAGGTTCACTCAAATTATGCAAAGTATGATGTTATTAAGACTAAATGAGATGATCTAAATGTAGTTATATGAACTAATTGATTGATTATGTATGTAAAATCTAAGAAATGTGACTTGTTTGACAACACATTGTGTTATGCAGAAATGAACTAGAAATGAATGCAAAACTTAAATAAATGAACCAAACTGAAAGTGTGCACCTAAAATCTTGATGAAGGCTGGAAATTGCTTTTGAAATGCTGCTAATGCTAATTTTCAGGCCTGGTGGGACTCATTCACCATTCTGGGCGAATTAGTCCCAGTTCTGTAAAACTGAGTTAGAACCAGTTTCTAACAAAAGGGTAATCAAAAATGCAAAAAACTCAAAATTGAACATGGAGTGGGACTCATTTTCCACCCATGGTGAATGAGTCCAATTTAGAATTTCTAGATTTTCAAAAGTGGAATCCAGAGCTTTTGATCTGCGCTTTGACTTCCTTCAGGTGTCTACTTCCAAAACTCTGATTTATGGGTCTGAAAGTGTGTTTTTATTGATATTTTGACTTGTTGAATGGGTAGAAGACTTGAGAAACCTTTTAACTTGATCTCCAATGATTTCCAAGCTTTCAAGAGTCCTAAATCTACAAACACACAAGAAGAGAAGAAATGTTGAATTTTAGGGCATGGGGGTTTGCCTTGGTCAAACCACTTCTAGGTAATTAAACCAAAATGATGAAATAATGGAATGAAACATGCAATAATGGAGTTGATTACCTTGCCATGATGTTTGATCTTGAAAGTTTGCAGCAAAACATGGAGGATCTTCCCTTGAATGTCTAAAAATTGATGTCTTAATGCCTTGAAATGATAAAACCCTAAGTTGCTTGGCTTGAAAGAGAAGATTGGTGGATGGATAATGAATAAAAGATGTGAATTAGGGTTAAAAGACTCATATTTATAGGTATTTCACCAATTTCACCTATTAATACCTCGTCACAGTCCGACATGAAGAAATAATAAACTTAAATTTTACTATTTTCTTGCTCAAAGGTCAAAATTGGGCCAAATGGGACTGATTCACCACACATGTTGAATGGGTCCCACCTGGATGGAACTGATTCTCCATGCATGGAAAATGGGTCCCACAAGGGCCAATTTGACAGCAAAGATTCCAGGAGATAAGGAAATAAGGTTAAATTTACAACTTTGTCTGGTATTTGATCAATTTAAACCTTGGGACACATAATATGGGTTAATAGGGGCCTATTAGTGGTGATGTAAATGTCAAATAGGGCTTGGGACACATAAATCAATGTGAAAGTGTGATTAAATACACTTTACAACACTAAAATGAGGTCCACATAGCCTACAAAGGCAAAAGAACCAATGTGAATGTGTGGGACACATTACAACACTAGTTTGTCATTAAGTTTAGTTCACAAGCCTTCTAAATTGATGTAATGATGTTATTAAACACATTTTATAATGTTGAATTAAGAAGAAATGGGCTCATTAAGTCTAGAAAAGTGTGAAAGCATCTTACAACACTTTACAACACCTTTACAAGACATTATTAGAAGCAGGTTATTCAATTTGCAAGAGTCCAAGACCTAGTGCAGATGGATAAAATGCCTCACAACACTTGAATCACACTATTGAATTTGAATCCATTTTTTGACAAATGTTCATCGGTCGTTCGACAAACATTTGACGAACAATCGAGGAATTGACGAAAAAAATTTCATTGCTATTTTTTTGTCAAAATTTTGATGACGAATTAAATGTCGAGATAACGACACAAATTCGTCGATCATCGGCATCATAAAATGACTCAGATGTTCGTCAGAATATTGATGAAAACTTCATGTATCCCCTGACGAATTACAACCAAAATGCAATTGCAATGGCTCTTCTGAAGTGTCGAAATAACACCAGAAGTTTGTCGCCATTTCAACGAAATGGGTAAGGAGTTACAATGAAGCCTTTGTTGCAGCTATAGCAACTTCATCGAACCTTTTCGGTGATTTGTCAGTGGCCTTTGTCGAAATTGTGATGAAACAATGCAATTTTTTTAAAAAAAATATTCGTTGAAATGTACCATTGTAGAGACTCTTGGCGATGACCACCGAAGCCAACCCATTGGTGAGAGATCAATCATTGGCACAAGATATAAAACTCACTCTAATAGTCCATGTCTTGCCAATGATTTCCATTGGCAAGACAGATCCAATGTCACATTGATCTGACCTCTTCAAGAGTTTTGAACACTGTTGGTTATCAGCAAGACATTCTGAGGGTCTCGTCGATTAAACAAGTGTCTAAGAGCAAGTAAACAAATAGAACCTATTAATTTTCTTATTTTGGGGTTCTTTAAATCATAGAATAGATACCATCTTCTTGTGTATAATGTACTTATATTCAGATTTGAATTCGAGAAGAATTATCATTGCACATTCCATTTTACTTGCACAGAGTATTCTATAAGCAATATATTGATAATGCCAAATGATTTATGGTGTTGTACAACTCTACCTATCATCACAGTTCTATTGTTCCCCCCTAGAGAATCCTGCAAAGACAAGTTTACAATACCAAGTCAAATAATATGAAACATACTTACTTCCATACAAATTAAATGATTATTCTCACAATGGAAATTGTCTAATTACAACAATTCCATGAAAGGTTATCCATGCTTCATAAGAGATGACTGATCATACATACAGACTGCAAGATGCATAGAAAAATAATTACACTTGAGAACAACCAAGGGCTAACAAGGGAAGGAGTTAACAAACGTCTGGATTGAAGAGAAAATGTGTAGGGAAAATGCTGAGCAGTGTCAAGAGAACAAAGCTTGTAGAAAATATTCTTGACCTAATCAAGCTCTTGAACAACTTCAACAAAATTAAAATACTAACACATACATGAGACATGTAATGAACTTCCAATATCTGCTATCTTTTTCATTAATGCAAAGGTGGGTAAAGGAGAAATAATTATAATTGTAACACTATTCATAGTCCAGTAAATTATGTTCGTAATTTGTGTTCAATGGACCTTAGTTTTATCATTATACTACCTATCTAATACCATATTTTAATCCAAGGTTCAACTATCTTAGATCTAAAGAAGCACCTTCAATTAACCATTTAAAGTACTATAAAATAAGGTAAGACTTTTACTTGAGAAAGATTGGGTACACTTGTAGGATTAAAGTTCTCACAATCATCAGGATTTATTGGTACACAGACACAACCTGCAACATATGAAGTAATGGATGACTACAAGTTAGTGAAATGGTCCTTAATATGTGACTGGTTTGCAAATTGATTGGTAGAAAATAAGGTTACAAACAGATCTACATAAAAAATTATGAGGACAATCTACTGTTGTGTGAATGAAAATATGTATCAATGTATAAACGAATTCAAACACATATTAATAAAACATTAAATCAAGAAAGCTGAAAAATAAAAATAGAATAAGCAAATTGTTACTGCAAATTCCCTGAAATCATCTTATCTTTCTCTAACTCCAGCGTTTTGTTGTTTCCAATGGCTCTCAAATCAACAGATCAAGCTCAACAAAATGGACAACTGAAGAACAAGATATAAATGAAATGCATACTATGCTAAATGCAATATTTTGAAGGGTTGACAATAGAGGAGTGTTGGATGCTCATTCCTGCAGCATAACAACTTGACGATGAAGAATGATAGAGATGGATTGAAAGATTGAGGAATGATTTTGGCAGAATCAGGATGTCTGAAGAAGATTCGATCCAAATGGCTTGTGAAAGGTTTGATTTATAGATTTTTGAAGGCAAAAACTTAGTTGGCAAAGATCAACGGTCGAGATTCAATTTGGTAAGATGAACGGTAAGAGATTTTCGAAAGTCGAGTGAGAGAAGTAGAAGGTTTCCTCTTCTTCAATTTTCGTCATTGAGATCCAAAGGGAATTTGTTGTTTTGAAGAATGAGTTGAAATGAATTTTATAATTAAATAAATAAATTTATTTAATTATATGTGGGGATGAAATAGGAAGTTCGCATAATTAAATAAGTAATATTTAATTATGTGTGAAGATGAGATTAGAAGTTTGCATAATTAAATAAGCAATATTTAACTATGTGTGAGAGACGAATTTAGAAGTTAATTAAATATTTAAATAATATTTAATTATTTGTGGAGTGAAAAGATATTAAATTAAATATTTAATATTTAATTTAACTATGAGATGAAGGGGGTGTTCGGAGAATATTCCATTATTTGAATTCAAATATTCAAATTTAGAATAAAATGATAATTAATATAAATAAATTATAAAATTTATTTAATTTAATTAAGAGGAATATGGAAGATGGTAATAATTAAATAAAGTTATTTATTTAATTAAGGTAGAAGAATTAGAAAATGAACAATATAAATAAATAATTAAATTTATTTATATGTAGATTGAATTAGAGATTTAACTGAATAACTTGTATTTAATTAATTACCACACTTATTATAATGTGACCATTTTTAGGTGCATACAACTGTAATAATCAAAATAGATGAAAAGTGCAAAGGAAAGAGCCAAGCTACATCTCTAGAGCCTAAAAAAAATACATGCAAGAAACATAAAAAAAAGAAGAACAAACCAGTTTTTGGATGAATACAAAATGGTGTCGTCAGCAAGTGATTCGTATGATTTCACACCTAACACATGACATTAAGAAGATTTTAGTCTTCCTCTGTGAAATTAACTACTTACAGAATAAACTCATAAACCAATATTATATACCTCCATGTCTAGCTGAGGGTAGGTATAAGAGAAAAAAAATTCCTCAATGCAATGCCGAAAAATATCAATGTGTGTAGGTTTTTATTACTCAAAATATCATTTCACTACCTAAGGAAAAATACCAAAGTGATGTTTTAAATTTCAATCTTCACATAGGCTCCCTTATTGCTACACATGCATATACAAGCATTATTCGAGCTCTAAACTATTCAAATATTAAGGATTTAATTAGCTATAAGATGGAAAGTTGTTGTTTAGACACAATCCATCATCTTTTACATATCTTTATTCACTCCTAGCGCTTCAAATAAATTTGTGTAAATGAGACAAAAATGTGAATCTTTTATGACAAAGAAAATTCTTAAAAGGAGGGGGGAGAGATCAAAGAGTAGGGGGCAAGAGAATTCTTGAATGTATAGCAACGTATAACATTTTGATCATTATAACAATGAAACGAATCTTAAGTTTGAAGCATTAATATCATTTACAACATTAATGATCAAGAATGAATGTAAGTAGAGAAACTTTTGCATACCTACAGATGGTACAAAATTTCATGGTTAAGTGGAAGCCTCCCATCAACAACAAGATCCAAATATCTATGTATCTATCTCAATCGAGCCTCTAAACCCTTCAGAGCTGTCAATTTTTCCACTAACCTGTTATGCACAAAAGTCAAATTTTAGAGTTATGTCACCACTAAAAATAGAAGAAACAGAGTTTTGAAACCAAATCCACACACAACACAATTTGGTATTCATACAAAGCCATACAAACAAACTAAACTCAGAACATTAGAATGGAAACAACTTCAAATTATGATGCAGAGCATGGATTCAGGGTATAAAGAATCATTTTTCTGCCACCATAGTGAAAAGTTAGCACTTTCTTTCATCTTTGCATATTGGTTTGATGCTTCAAATGATGCATTTATTATATTGAAAAGTGCATTACCTTATTGAGCTTCTCTTTGTTTCGAGAATAGTTTAATATTCTCTACTTAACAGGGCCAACCATGTGACGGTGGAAGCTCATTCCCCCTCACATCACTCTCAATTCCCCATACCCAATCATATAACATTAATCATTTATTCATCCATGAATAACATATAACATTCATTCATTCATCTATTAATAACATATAAAATTCATTCATCCATTAATAACATATAACATTCATTCATTAACATATAACATTCATTAATTAAAATATTCACATTCATTCATTAACATATAATATTCATTCTTTCAGTTTTTACATATTATCAAAAATATGGTTGTCATGATATGATTACAATCACTTTTTTTGTTTCTTTTTAAAGCTAAAAAATTGAAGTGGAGTATCATTTTCTAAATCATTTGTCCCCCCTTTAGTTGTTATGCCCTCTGCTCGTGATCTTAATGTATGCCTAGTCGTCTGCCACGTGGACACCGCAAGGGGGGGTCTGCAATAACAAAGAAATGTTAAATTGATATGTTTTATTATTATTGTTACAAGTATTTCATTAATTAAAAGAAAATTAGAGTGGTTCTCTTTACCTGATGGGTCCACATCATGTTCCTGAACTTTTGTTATAGAATCATGCTCAACATGCTGAACAACCTCTAAATCCTGATCTACAGTTGAAACACGAAAGGTTACATTAATTAATACACCAATTGAAATTAAACATGTTTAAAGAACATGAGAGTGGTCCTCTTTACCTAATGGGGCCACATCATGTTCTTGATCTTCTCTAGCCTGATCATGCTCAACACGTTGATCACGCTCTACATGCTCTAAAGTTGAAACACGAAAGGTTACATTAATTAATACACCAATTGCAATTAAATATGTTTAAAAGAACTTTAGAGTGGTCCTCTTTAGCTGATGGGGCCACATCATGTTCCTGATCTTCTCTAGCCTGATCATGCTCACATGTTGATCACGCTCTACATGCTCTAAAGTACCGGGATGCACACCATGACCTTCATCTGCAGGTTGTGCTCCACCCTCACTAGGCTGCATTCCAATGTCATGTGCATTATTATCATTGCTTGAATGTTTAAAATAAATAGGCATGTAATTACTTTATGGTGGAAATTAATATTGAATAGATTGCACAAGTATTCAATTTTAAATAAACTTTATTGAGTTTACTTACCTACGTGTTAGATGCAGTGGAAGATTGTGTTTTCCTAGTCAAGACTCTTAGGCCTTCAACCATGGCTCCATAGCCTTGCTGGAAGGAAATCTTCAAGTCATCTTCTGTGGGAACTCTGTTGAATTAAGAGCCCTACATTTTTGCATAAGATCATAAATTTTACTTCTATGGTGTAATAAAACCAAAATTATTTTCAATTTTTTATTTGGATACAATATTTCATTTATTGATACTTACAATTCGTGCGGCTAATTTCATATAACCACTAGAGCCAAGTTTGTGTTGCCCGTGTTTTTCTAGTCTTGCCTTTGTTTCCTTTGATGTGTCGAGTAGCCTATGAAAAGTTTGAAATACGTTAGATTATGTAAAAAGAAAGAGTAATCAGTACATAATTACATTGTTGATAGTATCACATACCTTCCTTGGCCCAGTGGTGTCTTTCCTTTTTTCCTTTTAGCCTTCTCCTTTCCATCTGACACCAGGTCCTTCCATTCCCTCTCTGGAATCATGGGGGGGTGCTCGTACTTTTTATTCTTCTCTAAATGTGACCTATATTGGTCCCTCACATACTTTAGATAGGTACCAGCTTTCTTAAGGACCTTGGTTCGGTTGAATGTTTTATCACCGAAGAGCACAACTAAACGATTAATGAGCTCATCTTTTAAATCTTGATTTTGGGCATTCCACTATGTACGTATGGTGGGCCCGAAGAGCTCTAATTTAATATCACTTAGATGTTTATAAAAAACATCATTTCCTACAAAATGATCATGGGATCAATAGTCTAAAAAGAGCGATCAATAAGTAAATTTCAATTGGATTATATATAATAATAATTAAAACATTTTAAAGTACCTGGGACCTTCTCTATCTTTATGGGAATTGTTGTGCAATTTTTCGCACACACACCCTGTTGTAAGCAGAGACCCTCTTTCGATTCAGTTTTGGTGTTTTGACCCTTTCTTTTTGAGGTTTTTGTCTTACTTAGGCACGTGCTTAATTGTTTATTTTGATTGCCTAAGTGTTTCCCCTAGGTTATCCATTAAAAATCTTAAGTTCTAGATGAATTTCAGACTTTTGTTGTGATTCGAGGATTTTTGGTATCCGCAGATTTCCGCGTGGTCCATACTTTCCCAGATTCCACCCCGTCATCAGCTCTCTAGGTTTCATGATTGTCTTATCGATTGCATTAATGGCTTCGTACGTGCTTTGAAGGCTAGATTTTACTTGATTTCTGAGATCTTTTGTGCCATTATGTTGACTATTTGCCATTGTCTGAGTCGAGAACTACGTCCTTAGAGTTTGTTCGTTGAACTGTTGGCTTTGCTTTGGGCTATTCAGGCAAACTGTGACGGTTTCTTGTGCCTTCCTACGTCTGTTCATTGAAGGCTAGATTTTACTTGATTTCTGAGATCTTTTGTGCCATTATGTTGACTATTTTCCATTTTCTGAGTCGAGAACTACGTCCTTAGAGTTTGTTCGTTGAACTGTTGGCTTTGCTTTGGGCTATTCAGGCAAACTGTGACGGTTTCTTGCGCCTTCCTACGTCTGTTTTGGTGTTTTGACCCTTTCTTTTTGAGGTTTTTGTCTTACTTAGGCACGTGCTTAATTGTTTATTTTGATTGCCTAAGTGTTTCCCCTAGGTTATCCATTAAAAATCTTAAGTTCTAGATGAATTTCAGACTTTTGTCGTGATTCGAGGATTTTCGGTATCCGCAGATTTCCGCATGGTCCAGACTTTCCCGGATTCCACCCTGTCGTCAGCTCTCTGGGTTTCATGATTGTCTTATCAATTGCATTAATGGCTTCGTACGTGCTTTGAAGGCTAGATTTTACTTGATTTCTGAGATCTTTTGTGCCATTATGTTGACTATTTTCCATTGTCTGAGTCGAGAACTACGTCCTTAGAGTTTGTTCGTTGAACTGTTGGCTTTGCTTTGGGCTATTCAAGCAAACTGTGACGGTTTGCTGCTTCTGAGATCAATTCTTGCTTTATAATGGTATGTGTCTGATTGCTCTGCTTTGAATTGAATTATGAATGGCACGTTGGTATTGTGAGGGCTTGTGGGATTTGAATTCCTATGTATTTGTTTATTTCATGCTAGGGTTGTTCAGTATTGCATCCTTTGTCATCTCCCAGGCAAGTTTTGAGTTCATGTGTCCATCTGCATTTTAATGAATCTTGCCTGAGAGTAATTAGTAAACCCTAGTGATGACTCAACAGTGGAAACAACTAAATTCTGAGCTTGCCTATGTGCTAATGGCAGATGAATAGGGTTCAGACCTAGGGCAGTGCCATATCAGGTGATTTCATCTTAAGATTGACCTAGAATGCAAAGGAAAATTCATGAAAGGTCCGTTCCCAACTTGCCCTAGGTTAAACCTTTTGAAATCCATAGTTGGTTTAGTGTCTAGATGAAATCGGGACTCTCCATCCCTTCCGGATTCCCTTCACTGTGACCATTCGAGATCGCTGAGGTGTCATATCGATCACCCTGTAGTTCACCGATGAAATCTTTTATGCATATCAGTCGGTGAGACCTTTGATTTTGCCGAGACCTCACCCCGCGAGGAGATGTCTCATTGACATGTTGTTCATACTCGCTTTCGGCAAGACAAGTCCTAGTCACCAGGAGGTCATAGCAGGATCCAGTAGCTTTACCGATATTCGTTTGCTTCGCCAAGACATCCGTCCTTCGGCGAGACCTCCCACCAAGCACTTTCACTTTTTCTGAGCTTTGTTCTTTTCAGTCGCTATAACCATTCAAAGTTGGGGAGATGTCATGTAGGTCATTTTGTGTCTCGCTGAAGCCCTGCGTAGGTTTGTAAATGGTTGTCAGGACACTATGATTCTCACACCGAAAGCCTTTCTGTCGGCAAGAAAAACCCTATCGCCAGGAGGTCATAGCGAGCTCCTTTCATCTTACCGATCTTTCGTAAGTTCACTGAGACCTCCCCCTTTCAGCAAGACCTTTCGCTGAACGTATCCTACTCTTGTCGAGTGAGCTTCTGTCGGAGACACATTCATGCTTCACTGAGACCTTACCGCGAGCTCCCTACTCTTGCCGAAATCTTTGCTTTCGGCGAGACTCCTAATGATCGCCAGGACTTCATATCGATAAACTCTTTTCTAGCCGAAGTGATTGTTTAGACTCTACCAGTCGGTGAGACATGGGGATTCGCTGTGACTTTACCCCAAAGAAGATCTCTCATTGACATGACTTTCATATTCGCCTTCGACAAGACGTGCCCCATTCGGTGTGACCTCTTTCCGAATGAATTTGTGCGGCCGAAATACACTCATTTGCTTCGCTGAGACTTCCCCCTAGTTGCCAAGATGTTACACCAAAACCACTAAGTCTTAGCGAAACGTATCCTAGTGACTTCCTTTGGTGAGACTCTCGGGAGTCGTCGAGACTTCTCGGTGAAATGATTAACTCTTGCTGAAACCTGCGTTCTGGGAATCCCCATTGGTTCAGCACTTGCCTTAACCGTGGATGTCCGTCAGGTTCGGATTTCTCTGAAATCCGCCGTTTCCTAGATTTCTCAAAAATCCTCTTTGGCCTGTTCTTCGTGAAAATCCGTCCCTCGTGGATTTCCCTAAAATTCGGTGAAACATAAAGAAATGTGAGATAATTAGATCTGTTTACAATTTATGATGCATTTGATGATTATTTCATGCCATATTTGGATCTCCCATGTGATTTATTGATTACAAATGATCAGGTTTGATGGCTAAGTAGGTGTTTCTTGGTCTTTTCTATTAGAATCCGATCGGTCTGGAATTTCCCAAAATTCCTCTCTGGCTCAGATTTTGTGGATGGTCTTGAAACCCAAAATTTGTTGTGGTCATTTTATATGAATTTTAACAACACCTTGACTATATGAGATGCATTCTAATGGTGTTTTGATGAATTAACATGGCTCTTTCCTGGTTTTTACTATGATTTTCATGTTGAGTGAAGGCTGAATCAAGCAAGGTAGCAGTTGGGTCTTCATTGTTTGATGCAGAGAGGGTTAAGCTGGACATTAAGGGCAAGGTCCCTAAGAGTAAGATCACTTCTGTTTGGTCAGAAGTCACTGATATGAATGTTGGCCTCTGGGACTATGAGGAATTTAAAGCAAGGATGGCAGCCAAGGATCCTCCTTTGGTGACTAGAAGGATGATGGAATCGGGCTTGTCCCATGTAGCCAATTTCCCTTCTATAGTGCAATGCTATGAGCTGGTCCTTGAGTGTGCTAGGCACTATGATCAGGATACACAGAGGATTATTGGGCCTCAAGGGAGAGTTGTTTCTAATCTCAAGCTAGTCTCCATTGCCCAAACCTTCGACATGCCAGATAGATCTCATGTGGTGGGGTTCACCATTGAGGTAGCTCAAGAGTTCTACGATGACCAGACTATGAAGTCACATCAGCTAATCAATTCTTGGCTGGAGAAGCCCAAGTCTCACTACTCCAAATTGCCAAAGTAGCTGTTCAGAGAAAAATTCAAGGAGTACTATGATGCCATCACGTTTCTTAGTAGGGTGGTTGGATTGAGGAGTGCAGGTACATTTGAGAATTGGATGTGCCATGCGATTGTAAGGATGGAACAAGAGAAAATTGACTACCATTCGGCAGGGGTCATCAGCCAAGTAATTCACCAGCAATTGTCTAATGTGTTGCAGATAAAGACCTTCACAATGACCTCATATTTGGTCTATGCACTTGCCAGATTCCATCCCTACAGAGGATTGGATACAAAGGGAATTATTGGAAGGGACATTATCTATGAAGTTTTCCCTCAGTTGTATTTAGGAAGCTCAGACTATAGGAGGGAAAATGATGCATTTACCATGCATATCACCAGAATGCTTCAGGAAGCAGAGCATGTTAGAATTTCAGATCAAGCAAAGGAACTCATCAAGAAGTATGGAGTGTAGTTCATCAAGTTCCCAACTTTCTCCTACATTCGGATTGATGGCTGTCAAAGGGCCCCATACAGACTTCCAAGGTATCCCACTGACCACATCATATTGTTGGAAGTAACTAGACAGATTTGTGATTTTGATTCCATTGTCAAAAAGGACAAACATAAAACTGGATTCGGTGGAGACTTCCACTTGAGGATTGGCACTAGAGAGGTTTGTCATTCCATTGGTTCTACCCAAGCTTCAGAGGAAGAAATGAGTTCTCTTGGTTTGTCTTCCCACTCCAAGAGATCCAGATTTGACATCACAGGAGAAGCTCAAAAGAAGTCCAGTAGAGAGTATGGCCATAAGGTTAATTTAGAGGACTACTGGGCCAATTGTGGTGATGAATATGAGGTTAGAAAGAGGAAATTCTCTCAGCTTCTAGTGGATGCAGTCCGATTGTATAACGTAAGGGCAGTTCCTGAACAATTGGAAGATGATGGGAACTTGATCCAGGATCATGCCTATGAAGCAGTAAAGGACAAACCAATTGGTGATGTGGATTGGTTGGAAGAGGAGAAGAGAGAACCAAAACAATTGATGGATCCAGTCCTCAAATTTACTAGGATGTGGCTCAAACACACGGTATGGGAGTTGGAAAACAAGGGAGTAAAATGCACATACAACCTGATGGGAGACTTAGATTCCCATTCCACCTCTGAGGAGTGCACAAGGCAACAAGATCCTAAAGGTAAAGGTAAACTGGACTCTCATGTCAAAATTAAAATTAAAGGTGTACAAGAAACAAAGGTCTAGGAAACAGAAAAATAGAGGAGGCCAAAGACCAAGAAGAGGACAAGGACTAAGAAGTTTGAGTAGAGTCTTGAGGCTGATGCTCCTGTGCCTAAGAGGAAAAGAATTGTCAAATTGACAAAGAAGGCTAGCTCCAAGATTGGGGAGGAAGAAGTTGCCCCACCAGTGATAAATGTTGAAAGCTCAGAGGAGAAGGCCAAAGTGTATGCGAGGAAGTCTAGGACTCCTTCTCCCAAGGACAGTGTGCCTAAGGCTGACATTCCTCTGGTGGTTTCTCATGAGGAGTAGCATGATGATGTGCCTCTCGATCACGAAGCTCAAGGTGAACCAAGTGAGGAGGAAAATGTTGTGGATCATCCAGATACTGAAGGTGAAGAATTTCATAAAGGTGATCTTCATAGTACAGAGGAAGAAATTGAGAAGATAATGCAGTCCCCCATGGTTGTTGCATATGCAGATTCCCCTATCAAAACTAAAGAAGTTGAATCTCCGCCGAGGGAGGTGGAGGCAATAAAGGTTCTCTCACTTACACATGAAGAGGATCATGTTGAGGGGAAGGAAAGTGAAATGAATGAGACTCCTGAGAAACATAATTTGAGTGAGGAGGCACCTAAGGATCAGCGGGAAGAGGAAATGATGCAGAGCAGGGTGCAATTGGAGTCTACTGTCCCTAATTGGCTGGAGAATGAAATTAAGAGAAAACAGGTAGTAGTGGAGGATAGTCCACCGAACTGGGATGCACTACTAGCTAGGATTGGAAAAGATAAAGGTAAGAAGAAGGCTAGGGTGATCTCACAAGTTGAGAGAGATGAGGCACATAACAAGGTTGTCCGTATTTCTACCCCTATTCCAGATAAAAATAGAGATGATGTGGCTAGAAATGATTATAATATATAGACTTTTAATCTTGGGCCTACATCAGTTGAGCAGGATATTGAGGACTATGAGGTCTCCAGTGGGGTTATTGTGGATACATTAAGAAGGGAAATGAAGACCAAGCAAGAGCTGAAGAGAGAAAATGAAAATCTTAGGAAGTGCTTGGAGGAATTAATGAAGCCACTGCAGTCCATTAATCCTTCTTCCTCTGCTACCAATCCTCTGCCTCAGGAGACCATAACTGAGCTAGAAAAGATGAAAGCTTCCACCCTTGCCACTGTGAATTGGTTGAAAGGGGTGCAAGAAAAGGGTGATGAAGCTATTAAGGAGATTTTATCAACTGGGAAGGATGCTATCATGGCGACTGAATGGTTGAAACAAGTGTTGGCACAAGATAAGGAGGATACGGACCTCCTTCTGCAGAAAACCAAAACTCTAATGGAATAAACCCAGGATAGGTTGGTAAGTGACGAGATTCTTCCTTCCTCTAGAGCTGCCGAGCCATGGGAGTGGTTTGAAGCATTGCAAATCAGGCAGAAGGTGTTGAGGAAGGTTTACAAGCAAAGAAGGTAGATTGATGACACCCTAACTGGGGTTTACAAGGGTTCCATTGCCTTCTTTGAAATCATGACGGGAAGAAGAAAGATCGCGCCCAAGTACTTGAGCCTGGAACAGTTGAGAGAATGTGGCATGATGTGTATGCACCACTTGATGATGGTTTTGTTTCTGAGCACCAACTGGATGATGCGGCCACTTACCTCGCAGTTATTGATAAGCATTTGACATATAAGGTAGATTGGGATAAGTCAGTCAAAAACTCAAGGGACGAGATTGCGTCCATTGAGAGGCGACTTAGGGTTCTGCTAGTACCACCTGTAGCCGACTTAGATGGAGCATTCTTGAAGCTACATGAAGAGTCAGATCGACGCCAAGATAATAGGGAAGTGAGCTAATGATGGGCTGCGGTGCAATTTGTGCTTCCCTATTATCTTCCCACGAATCGTTCGAGCTGCATTGCGGATCTCGGGCTAACCTCGATGGAACTTGCATTTATTGCTTGTTTGACCCATTTCGAAGACTCTCCTGGCCGGGGTTGTTGTACTGAGTTATTGCTGTGAAATCCTTTCCTGACTGACGGATTTATGGGGAATTCTATATATTGGGCATGTCGCCTCATTTGTAAAGGTTTAGAAATAGTTAGAAGGTTAGAACTTGTAACTAGAATATAGAGCAGAGCTAGTTAGAAGTAGAGTAAGTTAGTATGTAGTTTCCCTCAAGCAAATATTGTAATAGAATGCTAGAATTGTTGCTATAGTTGACAATTTGAATACAAGAAATGACATTGTGATTTGGTGCCATACTTGTTCTTTTGTTTTGCATGGTTCTTGTTCTATCTTTAAAGTTTCTTTGAGAAGGTTAATGTTTAGATTATATTTGGATTCGATAATGTTTGTGATTCAATACTTGAATGTTACAGCAATCCTTCAGTCCATACTTTTCACAACCAACTGATTGTTAGTTGCTTTGTAAAGTTAGCCTGGACTTCATATTTAAGTATGCTTAGTTCGATTGTGAGGATTTGTTCATTTCAATTGTAATAGGGTTGTTGAATAAATGTTCATGATTTGAAAATCTCAACACCTCAGAAGATTGCACTATTTTTTGTGAGATTGTAGATTTATCTTGGTCAAGCAGAAATCGGTTTTGAGGGATTGGTCCATTTCGAGTATTGGTTACTTTCATTGTCAATCTTAGGTTTAGTATTAAGTTTAGAAAACTCTTCGAAACCCTTACCCTTTTTTTATTTCTTTGATTATTGGGTGTAAACCAGGATTGTAGCATCATCAAATTGTTAGATTTGATAAAATTGATTCAATATTTTTCTTGTAGTAAGGTCCCATTGTGATTACCAACATTTTCACATTTTGTTATTGAGTTGTTTATGCACTGTCAAGACTTGACATTAGAGTCCTTGGGGTTATCTCTTGAGGCTTGCCGATAGAGATTTACCTTTCAAGAGAGATAGGATATCATATTCTTTTTGGCTGTTATTGTGCAGAAAACACGATCAATAGGAACTGGCGCTAGAAGGAGGGCCCGAATAAGCAAGCTAGATCAATTTTTGAACACCATATCTCCTAAGAGATTTAGAAGAAGAACAAGATCTGCTCATGGAGAGGAAGAGTTTTAGGAATTACTAGACCCTACTAGGTCAAGAAGGACCGACAGAAGAAGGGAATCATCATCCTCGTCCCATCCACCTCCCACATCTCCATCATCCTCATCTTCATCGGGTTCATCTGAGTCTGAGGCCATTCCCAGTCCACAACCTCAGCCAGTCATAAATCAGCCATTACCACCCTCACCTCCACCAATGGATTTCTTGGCAACCAACCCATCTCCATTAAGTTTTTCCATCTACAATTTCATGCCCAAAAACCCTGAACACTTCTGTTCGAAGTTCCATGTCAATGACCCAAATATGACTGCTAAGGAGCACATTAGAATCTTTCAGACTGGCCTCAAAGATAGAGGGATAAACCATGAGGATGTAGCATGTAGGTTATTTCCTTATTCACTAGGGGAAGATGCATTTTATTTGTACAACCACTTACCTGCTGGATCTATCCAACATTGGACTGAGTTAGAAGCTGCCTTTTCACAAAAGTTTTGAATCCCCATTAGTTCTAATGAGCTTTACCATCAGTTCACTAATGTGAAGAGAGAGGTCAATGAGCCCATAGGATCTTTCAACAATAGGTTTCATCGTGCCTATACCAGATTACAGGCCCCTTATGCTGTTGATGAACCCACTACCTTAGAAGTCTATTATGAAGGACTTGATAGTTTAATAGCTACTTTTATGAAATGGAGTAATAACCCCCTTGAGAGTTTACTAGATGCATATGCAGAGGCTGTAAAAGTCAGCACAAATCTAAGACAACATCTGTCTGGGCCTTTACCCTCATTAGGACCCGTTGCTCACCCTGGACAAGTTCCAACTCTCAATCAAGCTTTTGTGAACCATACTCCGATCATGAACCAGGTACCTCAGTTGCCTCTGGTCCCTTACCCAGGACCTCTTGGCAGACAAGTTTCATCCACAATTAGTTATCCTCAACAAAAGGTGAATCAACCTCTACATATCCAGCCTCAGGCTAGTTATCCTTCATACCTGCAAAATTCTGAAGTCCTGAACCAGTCACTAAATCCCAATGCTGCAGTTGGGTGTTCCCAAAATAATGCGAATCAACCTTCATACAGTAATCCTGACAAGGAAAGATTGGATGAATTTTTAGAACAAATAAAGAAACTGAATATGGAGGCAACCTACTTAAGAAATTAGAACAGTCAATTGCAAGCTACTCAGAGAAACATGCAGTCTAATCAGAATAGAGAGACTCCATAAGGACAACACTTTGATAGAGGGCAACGTCAGGACAGAGGGTATAACAATGATAGAGGATACAACAACAACAGAGGATATAACCAGGATAGAGGTTACAATAATGACAGAGGATATAATAATGAAAGAAGGTAGAATTATGATAAAGGGCAATCATCAGGTCAGAACTTTGACAGAGGGCAAGGTGGACAAGGATTCGAGAGAAGGCAACAATCAGGACAAAATAGGACTTGGAACACAGGTCCCAACAATGGAGGAGTTCCCACCCCATTGGATCAACCAATCAATCAACCTATTATCAGTCTATAAGTCAGCCGATTAATCAAGAGAAGCCTCCTAGCAGTGTATACCTAGTTGAGGCTGCTTTATCGGGGTGGTGTAGGCTCCACAAGACTAGTCAGCATTCTGAGATGGACTGTCAAGAGTTCCAAACAATAGCCTCAATTTTCCAGTATGAGGTGGAGAACAATACAAGTTATAACGAAATTGTACCCTCTATTCCTTATGATTCACCAGTGTTGGTATTAAACCATGCCCCTTTTCCGCAAAGTGAGGAAAATGTACTTGAAGAAGAATCTGACTAGTAGGAGGATGAGGCAGACCAGGTGTGCAATGGAGATGAAATGACACAAGTATTTGATGAGAATCCAGTGAATGATAATGGTCCCAGAGATGAAGAAGAAGCTTACATTGAAGAAGTACAAACCTTCCAGAGACCTGTCAAGAAGTATGACTTGAGGGAGTTGCCACACAGGTGCCCACAGGCTGGAGGCCCCTTCACTACTTCCATTCCACCAAATAATTTCAACATGCCTCCAGACCCCAATACTAGTAACAATCCCTCATTGCCCCTTGGTTTCCAGGCAATATTTATCTCAAGGAGGACATGCCGATTCGCAAAAAGGAAGAAATGTTGATGCAAGTAAAGAAAAGATGGTGGAGTACCCAAGGGAGACCCCCACTGATTTAAATGAAGAATAATTGGCCATGTATGTTGCTGAAGAACTCCAAAAATTGAAGGTAAATCTATCTGCAATTGAGCTATTAAGAGTTCCATCCATTAGGAATGCAGTCTTAGGTTCTTATGATGCAAATTTCATGTCGCAAGATAAATCAGTTAGCAAGAGTGTCAACAGAGTACCTAGTCCTCAGTTGGTAGGAGGACAAGATTAGTCTCATGATCAAGTCCATATGCCCCCTAGAGACACTAGGAAGGAAAGGGACAAATCTCAAGTTGTTCTAGTAGACACTCCCTTAATTCTGTTTCAAGGGAAAACAAATACTCCCCCATTCTTGATTTATGTCGGCGTATTTGGCAAGAATTTACATAATTGTTTGCTAGATTCGGGTGCTTCAACCAATGTTATGCCCCTTGGTGTCTGTAGAGCTATGGGTATCACCCCTACTGATTCTCAAAAGAAAGTCACACAGCTAGATAGGACTGGAGTCAATGTTGTAGGAGAGTTGAATATGATTCATATGCAAATTGCTTTTGATCCTAGGATTCAACAAGTTATTAATATTCAGGTAGCTGACATACCTGACGTTTATGGCTTAATCCTGGGAAGAGACTTTACCAGGGCCTTGAATGGATATGTCTCCACTGATCATTCCCATATGTGGCTTCCCTGGAAGGGAGTACCTAACAAGATTAGAATTGAAAGGGAACCTAGGATGAAATACATGATTACAAAATACCAGAAAACTTATGCTGAAATTCTGGTATCAGAAGTATGGGTAACTATATGCTTGCTGCCCCTTTTGAGGGGTTAGATCTAGAGGAGGTACTCATGTTTCACACAACACCTGTTGACCTTACAAGAGGGTCTAGTGGTACTGAAGCCCTAGTGGAACCAACTGAAAGTAATGATGATCCAGAAGATAATCAGCTGGCTTTGCTAGATAGTTTTCAAGAGTTCATTCAGAAGTGCATTGAAGATCAAATTCAGTTAGGAAGAAGAACGGACTTTGGAGAACTGGTTTTTCCCAATTGGTGTAGGGTACACAATGCTGCTCATTCAGAATTGGATTGCTGCTTATGCCAGGTTGTAGTGGAACGGATACAGAAACATACTAACCCCATTCCTGTAGCTAGAATTGATAACATGAATGTCCCATAAGATCCTAAAGGAAAAGGAATGATTCCTTCTGAAAGGCCACCTAGCAGTAACAGTGCAAGTAATACAACAAGAGACTCTACAATTGCTAGATGCTGGACTCTGAGATTTGATGGGTCTAAATCAAAGCAACGAGCTAGAGCTGGCTTTGAGCTAATTAGTCCAAGAGGTAAAACATTCTCCGCTGCTCATAGACTTTAGTTTCATTGTACAAATAACGTAGCCGAGTATGAAGCATTAGTGCATGGATTGTTGATGGCCTTGAAGAAGAAGGTTAAGATCTTGCAAGTGTATGGAGATTTTGAATTAGTAGTCAAGCAAGTTAGAAGGAAATACTCTTGCCATGACAGAAGAATGACTAACTATAGACACATAGTATGGAACCTTATTGAAGGATTTGACGCCTTTAACATTCAGCGGATTCTATGAAATAAAAACCAGATAGTTGATTCCTTGGCCCAGGCAGCCAACACTTTGCAGCCTCTATCTCTTTCTGGGTTGAAGAAGTTTACAGTGGAACTGACCCTAGTGCTCTCAGTCCCTGATAATGTTACCAACTTCTAGGTGTTTGAAGATGATAAGCATATTCTAGACTTTATGACAAACACAGATGTTTTTGCTTCTCAGATCATTGATGAAATTGAGCCTCAAGAGGCATAGATAGACTTGGAAGGGGTAATCAACCTGAAGACCAACACAATCCCTAGGGGAATGGTGCAACTGGAGAGGATCTTTGATCTGGACAAGATCAGAAACCAGGATCAAGACACTAGGAAAGAGTCCATAATTGGATAATGTGACAAGTATAATGTGGGATCCCAGGAGGATGTAAAAAATGTTCTTATTGGAAAAGTATGCACCCCAGAAGAAAGATGAAGAATCATTGATGCATTGCACAAATATCCAGATGTGATAGCCTGGAGTTATGAGGACTTGAAGACTTATGATACATCAGTCATAACTCATACTATCCCTCTCAATCTAGGAGTGAAACCTTTCAGACAGAGGCAGAGACCTACTAATGCTCTGCTGGAACCTGTAATACAAAAGGAAGTGCATAAACTATTGTCTGTGAGAGTCATATTCCTAGTTAGACACTCTACTTGGGTTGCAAACTTGGTTCTTGTACGAAAGAAAAATGGCGAAATTAGATTGTGTGTAGATTTTAGGAACCTGAACCGAGCATCAGAGAAAGAAGATTATCCAGTGCCTTCACTGGATGAAGTGCTACAGATCGTCAACAGATCCTAGATGATGTCCTTCTTGGACGGTTATTCAGGGTATAACCAAGTTATGGTGCAATATGAAGATAGGCACAAGACTGCCTTCACCACCAAGTGGGGTACTTTCGCCTATAGAAGAATGCCTTTTGGCCTGATTAATGCTGGAGCTACATTCTAGAGAGCAATGGACATAGCCTTCAAAGACATCATTGGTAAGTGCATAATCATTTATATGGATGATCTGTCTTTTCCAAAAGGAGGGGTGATCATATTTTAGATTTATGCAAAGTTTTTCAGAAATGTAGGGAGTTTGGGATATCCCTCAACCCAAAGAAATGCATCTTTGGAGTAACTGAAGGTAAGTTATTAGGGCATATTATCTCTGAAAAGGGGATTGCAATTGATCCAAAACATATAGAGGCTATTCTCAAGATCCCACCACCTGCTAGTAAAAAAGAAATGAAGTCGTTCTTTGGAAAAATCAATTTTGTCAGGAAGTTCATCACTGGGTTTGCAGAGATAGTCAAGCCACTGAATGCAATGTTGAAGTAGGAGGCCAAGGTGGAATGGAATGCAGAAGCGAAGGAAGCATTTGCTGAAATAAAGGGGGCTATTGCTGAAGCCCCAGTCTTAGTAAGTCTCGATTATGCTAAACCATTCGACATATATTCATTTGCTTCTGACCACTCCTGTGCTGCTATATTAACTCAAAAATCTAACCAAGGCAATGAACAATCCATAGCATTCATGAGCACACCATTGAAGGATGCGGAGCTGAGGTACCCAAATTTGGAGAAGCAGGCTTATGCCTTAGTTAGGGCAGTCAAAAAATTTAGACATTACATCCTCAAAAATAATATCTTTGCTATAGTTCCTGATCTTGTAGTCAAGCTGCTCTTGATATAGAATGAACTGGGAGAAGGAAGAGCCAAGTGGTTAACTATGCTACAAGAATATGATATGGAAATTCATCCCATGAAGCTGGTAAGAGGGCAGGGGCTCACAAAGACAATGGTAGAGACAGGCCCTGATCTTACAACTTAGGCTTATACTTTAGAGGATGTTTCTCTTGGTGAGTGGTATGATGATGTTGTTCATTATCTCCTAACTCAGAGGTTCCCTAATCATCTCAATCTAGTACAAAGAAGGGAATTGCGCTTAAAGAGTGATAGTTTCATGTTAAAAAGGGTTGTCTTATACAAGAGAAATCACGAGGGTGTGTACTTAAGGTGGCTAGGAAGGGCAGAATATGAAAGAATGATGTCGAAATTCCATGACATATATGGTACAGGCCATGGGTCAGCACCATCTACAACAAGCTAGATTCTCAGAGCTAGTTATTACTGGCCTACATTGTTCAAAGACACCCACAGTCGCATCAAGACATGCCATGTGTCTCAGACGGTGGCCACCAAAGAGAAGTATGCAATGCTCCCACTTCAGTCAGTCGTCGAGGTAAAACCTTTTGCACAATGGGGGATGGACTTCATTGGCCCCATCAATCCACCCTCCTCCGCTGGTCATAGGTATATTCTCACCATTACTGATTATTTTATACAATGGACTGAAGCTCTTGCATGCGAGCAGTGTACTTTTGAGGTAGTGATTAACTTCCTTAAATCTGGTATTCTTAATCATTTTGGATGTCCTATGTCTTTGGTTTGTGACAATGGTCCTACGTTTTCATCGTTAAAGTTTTCTAACTAGGCTTTTGATCATGGGATCATTATAAAATTTGCATCCAATTACTATCCGCAGGGTAATGGGTTGTTTGAGTCATCTAATAAGAATCTTTTGACTATCATCCACAAGTTATTAGGAAGGAACCCTAGAGACTGGCATACCCAATTCAGATTTTCTCTTTGGGAAGATCGTACAAGACATAAACCCTCCATAGGGATGTCACCCTACCACTTGGTTTATGGATTAGAACTTGTGTTCCCTATACAATTGAAAATTCCTACCCTTTAGTTCATTAATGAGTATTATGATGAGGGAGACAAATGTGAGGCAAGACTTGCTGAACTATTGCACCTTGAAGAAAAGAGGGATGAAGCCCTGTAGAACTTTGCTAAGCATCAAGGGGTTGTCAAGAGATGGTTTGATAAGAGAGCCAAGGTTAAAGCTTTTAGGATTTCTAACTTGGTTCTTTCCTGGGATAAAGCCCATGATCGTAAGGGAGAGCATGGAAAATTTGATAAACTTTGGCTTGGACCTTACCGGATCTCAGAAATTTTGGGAGATAATGCTTTTCGTTTGAAAAATCTCACTGGAGAGGATATCCCACTGCCTGTCAATGGGCAGTATTTGAAGCATTATTTCCAGTCTTGAGCTGTTTTTAGCTCTGGTCTTATATATAGTTAGATTAGGGTTTCCCTTTCTGCTTTGCTTTTGTTTGTTTTGGTTAGTGTAGGTTTGCTTTTGGTTTGTTTGTTTTTGCTCTACTCTTGCTTTGGGGGTTTCTCTGTTTTCGCTTGGATGTGTTGCACCTGCATGGAAAATCTATCTTCTCTGGAATTGTTCTAAGTATTTCATTGGTGAACTTCAGTCTTGCATCTTGAAAGGATGGGTTGAAGTCTTTGCTATTGCCAACAGTCTTAATGTCAGATTTATAGAAGATTGAGTCACTGGTGTGGATTTGAATCTGAAATACTCTAAAATCTTATATCTCTCATATATCCTAAGAATCCCGAGGTCACTATAGGAATCCTTGTGAAGTCTTGTCAAGTGAAAAATCCTATTTCTGCTTCAGCACCACTGTGGTTCTCAACCCTGAGTGTGAACTTCATTGTTCACAGGTTGAAATGAAAATGAAATATAAAGAATATCAAAGGAAAGAAAATGAAATATTGAATATCAAAAGAATAAATTCAACTTATCAGGGGTACCTAAATATCTCTACCGGGGCTATGGATGCCTGGCTGGCAGTAGAGCTATGTTTAGGAGAGTCACAACGATAACCTCGTCAGGGCTATGGACACCTGACTGGCAGCGAGGCCCTATCCAGGTTGCTTTTGAAGTTAGAATCCTTATGTACCTGACTCGACTGAACTTGGTTTCTGTAGTAACTTAAGGAGGGAAATGAACTCATGTGTACACACTTGGATTTTCAATTTATGGAAGGTTTGGTCTATCCTTTGGTTCTGATTCTTTGAATCTTTGCATCTTGACTTGTTTGTTTGATGGTGAGATTGAAACCAGAGATTTTGGGTTCTTGATTCCTGTTCGTCATCAAATGCTCTGGAGCATTTTCCCTGCAGAAGTTTCCATTTGTTGTGCAATTTTTCGCACACATGCCCTGCTGTAAGTAGGGACCCTCTTTCGCTTCGATTTTGGTGTTTTGGCCCTTTCTTTTTGAGATTTTTGTCTTACTTAGGAACGTGCTTAATTGTTTATTTTCATTGCCTAAGTGTTTCCCCCAGGTTATCCATTGAAAATCTTAAGTTCTGGATGAATTTTGGGCTTTTGTCGTGATTCAAGGATTTTCGGTATCCGCAGATTTTTGCGTGGTCCGAACTTTCCCAGATTCCACCCTGTCGTCGGCTCTTCGGGTTTCATGACTGTCTTATCGATTGCATTAATGGCTTCGTGTGTGCTTTGAAGGCTAGATTTTACTTGATTTATGAGATCTTTTGCGTCATTATGTTCACTATTTGTCATTGTCTGAGTTGAGAACTATGTCCTTAGAGTTTGTTTGTTGAACTGTTGGCTTTGCTTTGGGCTATTTGGGAAAACTATGATAGTTTCTTGTGCCTTCCTACATTTGTTCGTTGTAGACCCCATTGAGCTTCGTGTTTTTTGCTTCTGAGATCAATTCCTGCTTTATAATGGTATGTGTTTGACTGCTCTGCTTTGAATTGAATTATGAATGGCATGTTGGTATTGTGAGGGCTTGTGGGATTTGAATTCCTATGTATTTGTTTATTTCATGCTAGGGTTGTTTAGTATTGCATCCTTTGTCATCTCCCAAGCGAGTTTTGAGTTCATGTGTCCATCTGCATTTTAATGAATCTTGCCTGAGAGTAATTAGTAAACCCTAGTGATGACTCAATAGTGGAAACAACTAAATTCTGAGCTTACCTATGTGCTATTAGCGGATGAATAGGGTTTAGACCTAGGGCAATGCCATATCAGGTGATTTTGTCTTAAGATTGACCTAGAATGCAAAGGAAAATTCATGAAAGGTCCGTTCCCAACTTGCCCTAAGTTATTTTTTTTGAAATCCATAGTTGGTTCAGTGTCTGCATGAAATCGGGACTCTGCATCCCTTCCGAATTCCCTTTGTTGTGACCATTCGAGATCACTGAGGTGTCATATCGATCACCCTATAGTTCACTAATGAAATCTTTTATGCATATCAGTCGGCGAGACCTTTGCTTTCGTTGAGACCTCACCCCGCAAGGAGATGTCTCATCAACATGCTTGTTCATACTCGCTTTTGGCAAGACAAGTCCTAGTCACCAGGAGGTCATAGCGGGATCCAGTAGCTTTACTGATATTTGTTTTCTTTGCCAAGACATCCGTCCTTCGCCAAGACCTCCCACCGAGCACTTTCGATTTCGCCAAGCTTTGTTCTTTTTAGTCGTTGTAACCCTTCGAAGTCGGGGAGATATCATGTAGGTCATTCTGTGTCTCACCGAAGCCCTTCGTAGGTTTGTAAATGGTTGCCAGGAAACTGTGATTCTCACACCGAAAGCCTTTCTGTCGGCAAGAAAAACCCCATCGGTAGGAGGTCATAGTGGGCTCCTTTCGTCTTGCCGATCTTCCATAAGTTCGCTGAGACCTCCCCCTTTCAGCAAGACCTTTCGCTGAATGTATCCTACTCTTGTCAAGTGAGCTTCTGTCGGAGACACATTCATGCTTCACTGAGACCTTACCGCGAGCTCCCTACTCTTGCCGAAATCTTTGCTTTCAGCGAGACTCCTAACGATCGCCAGGACTTCATATCGATAAACTCTTGTCTGGCCGAAGTGATTGTTTAGACTCTACCAGTCGGTGAGACATGGGGATTCGCTGTGACTTTACCCCAAAGAAGATCTCTCATCGACATGACTTTCATATTCGCCTTCGGCAAGACGTGCCCCATTCGGCGTGACCTCTTTCCGAATGAATTTGTGCAGCCGAAATACACTCATTTGCTTCACTAAAACTTCCCCCTAGTCACCAGGATGTTACACCGAAACCACTAAGTCTTAGTGAAACCTATCCTAGTGACTTCCTTCGGCGAGACTCTCGGGAGTCACCGAGACTTCTCGGCGAAATGATTAACTCTTGCCGAAACCTGTGTTCCAGGAATCCCCATTGGTTCAACACCTTGCCTTAACCGTGGATGTCCATTAGGTCTGGATTTCTCTAAAATCCATTGTCTCCCAGATTTCTCAAAAATCCTCTTTGGCCCGTTCTTTGCGGAAATCCATCCCTCATGAATTTCCCCAAAATTCGGTGAAACATAAAGAAACGTGAGATAATTTGATCTGTTTACAATTTATGATGCATTTGATGATTATTTCATGCCATATTTGGATCTCCCATGTGATTTATTGATTACAAATGATTAGGTTTGATGGTTAAGTAGGTGTTTCTTGGTCTTTTCCATTGGAATCCGATCGGTCTAGAATTTCCCGAAATTCCTCTCTAGCTCAGATTCCGCGGATGGTCTTGAAACTCGAAATTTGTTGTGGTCATTTTATATGAATTTTAACAACACCTTGACTATATGAGATGTATTCTAATGGTGGTTTGATGAATTAACATGGATCTTTCTTGGTTTTTACTGTGATTTTCATGTTGAGTGCAGGTTGAATCAAGCAAGGTAGCAGTTGGGTCTTCATTGTCTGATGCAAAGAGGGTTAATCTGGACATTAAGGGCAAGGTCCCTGAGAGTAAGATCACTTCTTTCTAGTCAGAATTCACTGATACGAATGTTGGCCTCTGGGACTATGAGGAATTTAAAGCAAGGATGGCAGCCAAGGATCCTCCTTTGGTGACTAGAAGGATGATGGAATCGGGCTTGTCCCATGTAGCCAGTTTCCCTTCTACAGTGCAATGCGATGAGTTGGTCCTTGAGTGTGCCAAACACTATGATCAAGATACACAAAGGATTATTGGGCCTCAAGGGAGAGTTGTTGCCAATCTCAACCCGGTCTCCATTGCCCAAACCTTCGACATGCCAGACAGATCTCATGTGGTGGGGTTCACCATTGAGGCAGCTCAGGAGTTCTCGATGATTAGATTGTGAAGTCACAGCAGCTAATCAATTCCTGGCTGGAGAAGCCCAAGTCTCACTACTCCAAATTGCCAAAGTAGTTGTTCAGAGAAAAATTCAAGGAGTACTATGATGCCATCATGTTTCTTAACAGGGTGGTTGGATTGAGGAGTGCTGGTACATTTGAGAATTGGACGTGCCATGCGATTGTAAGGATGGAATAAGAGAAAATTGACTACCATTCGGCAGGGGTCATCAGCCAAGTAATTCACTAGCAATTGTCCAATGTGTTGCAGACAAAGACCTTCACAATGACCTCATATTTGGTCTATGCACTTGCCAGATTCCATCCCTACAGAGGATTGGATACAAAGGGAATTTTCGGAAGGGACATCATCTATGAAGTTTTCCCTCAGTTGTATTTAGGAATCTCAGACTATAGGAGGGAAAATGATGCATTTACCATGCATATCACCAGAATGCTTCAGGAAGCAGAGCATGTTAGAATTTCAGATCAAGCAAAGGAACTCATCAAGAAGTATGGAGCATGGTTCATCCAGTTCCCAACTTTCTCCTACATTTAGATTGATGGCTGTCAAAGGGCCCCATACAGACTTCCAAGGTATCCCACTGACCACATCATATTGTTGGAAGTAACTAGACAGATTTGTGATTTTGATGCCATTGTCAAAAAGGACAAACATAAAACTGGATTTGGTGGAAACTACCCCTTGAGGATTGGCACTAGAGAGGTTTGTCCTTCCATTGGTTCTGCCCAAGCTTCAGAGGAAGAAATGAGTGCTCTTGGTTTGTCTTCCCACTCCAAGAGATCCAGATTTGACATCATAGGAGAAGCTCAAAAGAAGGCCAGTAGAGAGTATGGCCATAAGGTTAATTTAGAGGACTACTGAGCCAATTGTGGTGATGAATATGAGGTTAGAAAGAGGAAATTCTCTCGGCTTCCAGTGGATGTAGTCCAATTGTATAACATAAGGGAAGTTTCTGATCAATTGGAAGATGATGGGAACTTGATCCAGGATCATGCCTATGAAGCAGTAAAGGACAAACTAATTGGTGATGTGGATTGGTTGGAAGAGGAGAAGAGAGAACTGAAACAATTGATGGATCCAGTCCTCAAATTTACTAGGATGTGGCTCAAACACATGGTATGGGAGTTGGAAAACAAGGGAGTAAAATGCACATACGACCTGATGGGAGACTTAGATTCCCATTCCACCTCTGAGGAGTCCAGAAGGCAGCAGGATCCTAAAGGTAAAGGTAAACTGGACTCTCATGTCAAAATTAAAATTAAAGGTGTACAAGAAACAAAGGTCCAGGAAACAAAAAAACAGAGGAGGCTAAAGGCCAAGAAGAGGACAAGGACTAAGAAGTCTGAGCAGAGTCCTAAGGCTAATGCTCTTGTGCCTAAGAGGAAAAGAACTGTCAAATTGACAAAGAAGGATAGCTCCAAGATTGGGGAGGAAGAAGTTGCCCCACCAGTGATAAATGTTGAAAGCTCAAAGGAGAAGGCCAAAGTGTATGCGAGGAAGTCTAGGACTCCTCCCAGGGACAGTGTGTCTAAGGTTGACCTTCCTTCGGTGGTTTCTCATGAGGAGTAGCATGATGATGTGCCTCCGGCTCACGAAGTTCAACGTGAACCAGGTGAGGAGGAAAATGTTGTGGATCATCCAGATACTGAAGGTGAAGAATTTCATGAAGGTGATCTTCATAGTGCAGAGGTAGAAATTGAGAAGATAATGTATTCCCCCATGGTTGCATATGCAGATTCCCCTATCAAAACGAAAGAAGTTGAATCTCCTCCGAGGGAGGTGGAGGCAGTAAAGGTTCTCTCACCTACACATGAAGAGGAGCATGCTGAGGGGAAGGAAAGTGAAATGGATGGGACCCCTAAGAAACAAAATTTGAGTGAGGAGGCACCTAAGGATCAGCGGGAAGAGGAAATGATGCAGAGCAGGGTGCAATTGGAGTCCACTGTCCCTAATTGGCTGGAGAAAGAAATAAAGAGAAAACAGGTAGTAGTGGAGGATAGTCCACTGAATTGGGATGCACTACTAGCTAGGATTGGAAAAGATAAAGGTAAGAAGAAGGCTAGGGTAATCTCACAAGTTGAGAGAGATGAGGCACATAACAAGGTTGTCCATATTGCTACCCCTGTTCCAGATAAAAATAGAAATGACGTGGCTGGAAATGATTATAATATACAGACTTTTAATCTTGGGCCTACATCAGTTGAGCAGGATATTGAGGACTATGAGGTCTCCAGTGCGGTTATTGTGGATAGATTGAGAAGGGAAATGAAGACCAAGTAGGAGCTGAAGAGAGAAAATGAAAATCTCAGGAAGTGCTTGGAGGAATTAATGAAGCCACTGTAGTCCATTAATCCTTCTTCCTCTTCTACCAATCCTCCGCCTCAAGAGACCATAAGTGAGCTAGAAAAGATGAAAGCTTCCACCCTTGCCACTGTGAATTGGTTGAAAGGGGTGCAAGAAAAGGGTGATGAAGCTATTAAGGAGATTTTATCAACTAGGAAGGATGCTATCATGGTAACTGAATTGTTGAAATAGGTGTTGGCACAAGATAAGGAGGATATAGACCTCCTTCTGCAGAAAACCAGAACTCTAATGGAATACACCCGAGACAGGTTGGTAAGTGACGAGATTCTTCCTTCCTCTAGAGCTGCTGTGCCATGGGAGTGGTTTGAAGCATTGCAAATTAGGTAGAAGGTGTTGAGGAAGGTTTACAAGCAAAGAAGGCAGATTGATGACACCCTAACTGGGGTTTACAATGGTTCCATTGCCTTCTTTGAAATCATGACGGGAAGAAGAAAGATTGCGCCTAAGTACTTGAGCCTGGAACAGTTGTGAGAATGGTGGCATGATGTGTATGCACCACTTGATGATGGTTCTATTTCTGAGCACCAACTGGATGATGTGGCCACTTACCTCGCAGTTATTGATAAGCATGTGACATATAAGGTAGATTGGGATAAGTCGGTCAAAAACTCAAGGGACGAGATTGCGTCCATTGAGAGGCGACTTAGGGTTCTGCTAGTACCACCTGTAGCCGACTTAGATGGAGCGTTCTTGATGCTACATGAAGAGTCAGATCGACATGGAGATAATAGGGAAGAGAGCTAATGATGGGCTGTAGCACGATTTGTGCTTCCCTATTATCTTCCCGCGCGTCGTTCGAGCTGCATTGCGAATCTCAAGCCGACCTCGATGGAACATGCATTTATTTCTTATTTGATCCATTTCGAAGACTCTCCTGGTCGGGGTTGTTGTGCCGAGTTATTACTACGAAACCCTTGCCTTATTGATAGATTTATGGGGAATTCTATATATTGGGCATGTCGCCTCATTTGTAAAGGGTTAGAAATAGTTAGAAGGTTAGAAATTGTTACTAGAATATAGAACAGAGTTAGTTAGAAGTAGAGTAAGTTAGCAGGTAGTTGCCCTCAAGCAAATATTGTAACAGAATGCTAGAATTGTTGCTACAGTTGACAATTTGAATACAAGAAATGACATTGTGATTTGGTGCCATACTTGTTTCTTTTGTTTTGCATGGTTCTTGTTGTTCTATCTTTAAAATTGCTTTGAGAAGGTTAATGTTTAGATTATATTTGGATTCGATAATGTTTGTGATTCAATACTTGAATGTTGCAGTAATCCTTCAGTCCATACTTTTCACAACCAACTGATTGTTAGTTGCTTTGCAAAGTTAGCCTAGACTTCATATTTTAGTATGCTTAGTTCGATTGTGAGGATTTGTTCATTTCAACTGCAATAGGGTTGTTGAATAAATTTTCATGATTTGAAAATCTCAACACCTTAGAAGATTGCACTGTTTTCTGTGAGATTGTAGATTTATCTTGGTCAAGCAGAAATTAGTTTTGAGGGATTGGTCCATTTCGAGTATTGGTTACTTTCATTGTTAATCTTAGGTTTAGTATTAAGTTTAGAAATCTCTTTGAAGCCCTTACCCTTTTTTATTTATTTGATTATTGGGTTAAAACCAGGATTGAAGCATCATTAGATCGTTAGATCTGATAAAATTGATTCAGTATTTTGCTTGTAGTAAGGTCCCATTGTGATTACCAGCATTTTCACATTTTGTTATTGAGTTGTTTATGCATTGTCAAGACCTAACATTAGAGACCTTGGGGTTATCTCTTGAGGCTTGCCGATAGAGATTTACCTTTCAAGAGAGATAGGATATCATATTCTTTCTAGCTGTTATTGTGTAGAAAACACGATCAACAGGAATGAAATCCTCGGTCACCACAAATGTGACCGGCAATGTTCCCATATTAGTAATACGTGAAGATCTAGGAAATGCTGCTAAAATATCACCAATACTAGTGGCCTTTGCATCCCTAGGTACATTTCTTGACGCATGTTCTGGCATGTGTTCGTTGCCAAAGGGTGCACTAACATATGCCTGCATGGTATGTGTTGCTGAAATTTCAGATGACAATATAGGCACAGATGATGGGGTCAGATGATGTGATGTATGCGCAGGAAGATCAGGATGGACACTTGTACCAACCCCTACTCCTTGAGCAGCACTTGTAGTACCCTGATCATGGCTAGGAGCATCATGAGGATGCAAAAAATCTTGTAAAAAGAACACATATTTTAGTTCATGACATAAAAGAGTACAAAATATAAAACCATGAATAAACTTATGTTATAATTAAAGACCTCATGACAACTTACTTGCAAGTTTTGTGATCTCTCAGTCAATATTTTAACCCTCTCTCTTATCTCATCTGTTTGAGGCACTATGAATAACAACTTAAGGATTTCTTCATTGCATTTTTTTTGGGTCTTCCTTATCATATCAAGAGGGTTTTTTGAATAAGTGATGTCATCATCACATAATATTGACTGCACCTCCCTATGGATGCTCTCATCTACTGCTGGTGCCTTTCCCAGATCAGTCGACTGCAACAAGAATATTAAAAACATTATCAAAATTAACCCAATAAACTTATGAGAACAACATAATAATAAAACATTTTGATCTTATCTAATTTGTACAATTACAATGAGGTAAACCTTTCAGGTAGAAGCACTTGAAGAGACATCACAATCTATGCTCTAGGCCAGAGCCTTCTCCGTATGATCAATGTCCCGCTGTGACAAAAATTAAATATAAAAAACATTACCGAAATGAAACCAATAGACTTATGAAAAAAAACATAAAAATAAAATGGTATATTGGAGTCATTAATTGGAGGCTGGGTAAAATGGTACATAGTACGTACCACCCCCATAGTAACTATGTTTGTAACTAAGCGATTCAAATTGTAATCGATTAGCATGTCTTCTCCTGCAATTATTGATTTTATCACACATATGAATGCACGGTTTCCCTCGCGTGCCTCGAATATGCAATTGGGTTGCTTATTTGTTGACCCAGGTCGTGTACTATTTATAAACCCTACAATATTCCCTGATGCTTTTTGCCTTCCGTCAATGTACATAGCCACTCCTTTATTTTGATCCTTATCTTTTAGCTGCATATAATTTGTTGATAGTGCATACCTATGCATACTTCGTGTATATTGAACTAGTTGCATCCAATCTTTGTAACTGTAACAGGGTCTGACATACTCTATCAATTTAGTAACTTTGTCATAATAGACCTTTATGTTATCCATGCAAAATAGGCCCAAACCATGTAATGATGATGGTGCTAGGTGATATATCCTCTTGTTGACACAAAAATCAGTGTTTATTGGAGGAAGTTCCTTGGGTACCCATTGTTTCCATAGATGTTTGTACCTCAAGGGCACCTCGACATCTCCTATGCTCTCATCATCATAAGAACATGACCCCCCTTCAACAAGAAAAAATTCCATGTGTTTATAGAATTTTCTTCTAATCTTTTGACCTCTAGTTGATCTCCCTCTTTTAGACATACTAAATGTCTTGCTTTCCTCTTCTCTTCCTAAATTTCCCTTACTTGAGGAAGACAGATCTGACAAATACCTATTTGGTGGTACTTGCCCTCATAAGGATGTTGGATGAAGTTCTTTCATGGTGATGTGATCCTAAGGTGACATTATAATTAATCTATCATTTCATCACTAGAATTTCACAGGTTATAAGGTAATCAAGTCTTGATAGATTGCAAGTTATTGTTACTACCGTCCAAATGTGTCCATCACAAATCAAATCAACTTAACATTTTAACTCCAAATTTTTTTAACAAGTGTTAAATGTGACTATGGTCCACCAGTTACACAACCAAGGCCTCAAATGTATTCTCTAATTGTAATCAAAGGAATTTTTCTCTTCATTCAAGTAAATAAACTTGAAGGGAAACACCACCAAGTGGTTTATTGGACACCTACATGACTAAAAATAGCAGCAAATTTACATTTAATTTCCATATGTCTAAGTGGTTAACGGGGAGGGAGTGTGTACTAGGCCTAGTTAAGTCATCATAAGTTTATGCTTTGGCAATAAATTTTTTTAAGTCATCTTAAATCTTCCTATGGTCTAATTGCTAGGAGAATTTTGGTATGTTTTAAGGTAGGATGATTGATGAAAGATCCCAAAGAGCCTTTCTCCATGGTATCCAGGTACACATAGCAGCAATCTTCTCTTATATAGTTGGAAATGATTTAAAGAACTTAGCTAGGAATTATTCATTTAACCTAAGGTTTTCTCATAATGCCATCATTGGAAAAGTATGATCAAATTCTTCTATTATGAAGAATTGGTCTATGTGCCTCTAGTAATCACTATAAATGTTTGTAAGGATAAAATGACTAATTGCATTAGGTAGCAGAGAATCAACTTTGAGTTCTTCAAAGATTATATTCCTCTATTCATAATTTTTAAGGGTTGTGTGTGGAGGAGGTTATCACTACCAAGAAGGGAGGATACCTTTCCTTGTGATGGAACTTCAAAAATTTTCTCTTTGTGTTCCATTTTTATCTTTCCTTATGTCTCTGGTCATCTATGGTGTTTGGGAAAAGCCTAAGGTTGGGGTTTTACTTTTGTCTTCATGTAAAACCATAGTGTTTATCTTACACCTTGGGTGGGATCTTTTGGGCCGTTACTTTTTGGAATATCACAAGGCTGTCCAATTGGCTGGTGACACGTGTGCTTTCTGGCCCGAGCTTGTTTGCTCCTTTTTCTATAAGAAGGATTTCAAGGCCAGAAATACGGGTTAGCAAGTTAGATATTTTTGGTCGAGTCTAGATGAAGTTGCAGAGAAAATTGTAAAGTTTGATGGTTTTAGGGAAAATGCAATTTAGGTTTTGAGTCATTCTGTAGTAGGTTTTGAATTCATGGGGATTTGATGTTGTATGACAGTACTGGCATTTGAATTGATATGATTAATTTGAACTCATGACAGTACAAGCATATCTGAATTTTGAATAAAATTGATCAAGGGTTGTTTCATTCATCTCACTGTTGTGGTGTGTATGATTCTTGTTTTAGCTTTAATTCAAGGAATTAATTAAACTGCTTGAATGGGATTGTAGGTGGATATGTTCTGTATAAGGATTTCATAAGTAGTATTGGGTTAGAATACATATTGATAAGATTGTAAAGCAATGTTATGAAGGATCTTATATGCTATGTGTTAAATCTGTCATAAACCCTTAGATGCTTATAAATTTGACTCCTCCAATGGATATATGGCACTGATCTAAGTTGTACTTATTTGTATGGTTCATTATTTGTTTTCCTTTACCTAGAGCTTGCTACAAATTGCAAATCAATGACTATCTTATACTGTGAAATGTTGTTATAGTTATCTCATGCTGCAAATAGTTGATATTATTGATAAACAACCAATTCTATTCGATATTATCCTATTATGTTGAGCTATTAAATGAGATTATTTGTTGTTGTTAATGTTGTTTATGATGATGGTGTAGATTGTAAACGAATTAAGGAATCACCCTCCCGGGTCTTGCAGAGCCCAAAGTGTAGGAGGTCTTTAAAATCCTCGTCAGTTGGTCCAGTCCTTTGAGCTACCCTTTATTGGAATTGGAAATTCCATAGGTAGATTAGAAGATCAAACTGCTTACCATAAAAACAACCAACACCTTGCATATGTTTGTGGTGGAGGTATTAAAGAAGAATTGTATGCCTCTATTTCCATTCATTAGATCTACCTTAGCCTAGCATATACTTGGGCTAAGTCTACAATTGCTTCGAATTGTGATGAAATCCTAGACCTCAACCAAGATGTGGGTAGATTATGGGAGTTTTTCCAAGACTGAGGCTGGTCGATAAAAATGTGAAAGACTAAGCTATTTTATTTTTTGTCTTATCTTATACCATTTTACAGAATGGGGGTGCCAATGTACGAGAAGATCTTTGGAAACTAGGCATGAAAATTGTAGGTTAAAGAGAATGGGGGTACCAAACTTACAGTACTCATTGCCCCTTGGTCGTCGATTTTCCCTGAGTGCCCTCAACCTCATCCTCGGTGTTGGTATTGACCTTGTTTTCACTCCAAACTCTTCCTCGGTGCTGATATTGACCTTGTTTTCACTCCTCCAAACTCTTCGTTGGCGCTGGTATTAACCTTGTTTTAACTCCAAACTCTTCCTCGACGCTGGCATTGACCTTGTTTAAACTACTCCAAACTCTTCCACAGTGTTGGTATTGACCTTTCACTTCTCCAATTTGATGAGCTACAACCTAGTTTCGTTAGGTTTTATAGTATGCTAATTGAATTGAAAATTTTGGCACCATTTAGCTAGGTTTAAATATTCTACAATATAGTTAAGTATATATTAGCTATATTTTACATAATAAATAATATAATTATTCAACTTATTATAATTATATATTATATTCTTTAACAAAATTATTAAATACGTATAAAATTATTATAATTAATAATTAATAATAAGTATATTTTTATATAATACAACATATAATTAATATAATATATATTTAATATAATAGTAATATATATTAATATGGGAGAGAGAAACTAAATTTTTATTGGTTGTTTCATGTCAACAATCCAAGGATGGCATGTGTCTTTGGGGAGTTATGCTCAAGGTAGCATGCCATTTGATTAAAGATATGATAATTCTCCTTTAAGACCTCTTCAATGTACCCATTGCACACTTAAGGAGACAAAGATAAATATAGGGAAGAAAATATAGAGAGAGAGGGAGATAATGACAGACATACAAATAGAAAGGGAGACAAAGAGATAGAGAGGTAGAGAGATAAAGAGATAAGGATGAATAGATAGAGATATAGGGAGGGTGATTGATATATCTCTCCCTGTCACTCTCTATATCTCTATATCTCCCACTATCTATGTCACTCCCTCTTCCCCCCTCTATCTATTGAGCTATCTCTCCCTCTCCCCCTTTCTCTCTCATTCAATCCATCTCTCCCTCCATCTCTCCTACTCTATAGTTCTATCTCTATTTCTCTTTTTATCTCCCTCTCACTCCTCTCTCTATCTCTTTCTATCTATATCCCTTTCTCTCCCTACCCCTCTCTATCTCCCCCTCTCTATCTCTCACCATCTCTCCCTCCCTATCCATCGACTCTCTCTCTCCACCTCTCTTCCTTTCTCTTCCCATATATCTCCATCTCTCTTTCTCTTCCCATATATCTCTATCTCTCTCTCTTTCTCTTCCCATCTATCTCTATCTCCCCATATATTAACTAAGAATCCATGCAAGCATACAATAGTATATTTTGGTAAAACTATAATAGTGTTTTATTAAACTATAAGTAGATTATTGTCACCACTCTTCATTCAAAATGAAATGCCAAATGTAGCAGTTGTTTTTTTGCTTTTGTCAAGTTTCATTAACCAAGCTATTTATTGGGTTGAATAAAGTTGTGTTATGACCCTTCATCTCTTTAAAATAATTAGACAATATCAGCGAGATCAGGAAGGGGAGAAAACTAAACTCCTTCAAAATAGGGGTAGTTGTGGGTTTGTTGGTTTTCCTTGTATACTATATACTTATTTCCTCTAGGATAAATAAGTCACTTTAGATCATTTTCTTAGTTGTGTATCCTAACTAATATAGAGTAAGCTTTTCCATTTTAATTGACTACTACATAATAGTTTATGTGTTGAAAGAATTGTTTCCATTCTTTGTAGTTTTTACATTGGAATACAAATCATATTTAATTTCATGCCAATATACTTCTTTCATAAAGATATTTGTTTGAAATAATTGCTTCATAAACCATCTAATCAAATCATAATTAACCTATCAAAAAGGCAATAGGAATTTTCTAAAGAAAATAACACTTGACCCAATCATAAGTGTATGGCCTTCGAAGAAAGGAGTGATCCACTTTAGCAATAACAACTACCTAATTTAGACCTGGGTATGTGTAGGATCATGATGGGCCAAAAAGTGGCAACATGAAAAAAGTAGTGTTTTGAACTTGCCAAAAAATGAAATCCTAAGTTGACTTTTTTTTTTGGTTTGGGTGTCAGTAAATTGCTCCATAGCAATGCCCAAGCCAAATTACTACAAATCGGATATCCGATTTGTTTTGGATATCCAATTCGTGTCTAATATCTAATTTGAAAAACATTTTAAAATGGAATAGTTTGGTCCTATAAATTGGATATCTAATTTTTGCACACATATACCCAAGAGCACTAGGAGGGATAAGTGGTTATATATAGAGAGAGAGAGAGAGAGAGAGGGGGGGAGAGAGAGAATTAGGAGGGGGAAGGGAGAGAGAGGGGGAAAGGGAGAGGGAAGAGGGAAAGAAGGGGAGAGGTAGAATGGAGAGAAGGGGAAGGAGGGAAGAGGGAAAGGATATGGAATGGGAGGGAGAGAGGGAGGGAGAGGATAAAGGAAGGGGAGGGTGGTGGAGGGGAGGGTTTGCCAGGTCAAGGGAGAGACAGAGGATGAGTGAGTCAGGGAGAGATGCCCAAGAGAGGGAGAGGGGCAGGACATCCAAGATACCCCCTTAGAGAGAGGAGGGAGGGAGAGAGATAGAGGGAGGGAGGGTTAACTGTAGAGGGTAGATGGTTTATGGTTTAGGGGTTGAAGGGGTGGAGGGAGGGGTAGGAGGGAGGGAGGAGTGGAGAAAGACCCAAGAGAGGGAGAAGGGGTAGTGGAGACTGGAGATGGAGTGGAGTGGAGGAGACATGGAGAGGGAGTGGATAGAGAGAGATAAGGGGTGGTGGAGAGGGGTGGAGGACAGCCAGGAAGGGTTTATGGAGGGGGGAGGGAGAGAGGGAGAGAGACAAAAATGGTGGCTGGAGGCTACGGGCAGAGGCAGAGGGTTTCATGGGGTTGGCTGGCCTAGGCCTAGGGAGAGAGATAGAGGGAGTGGAGGAGAGAGAGAGACATAAGAGAGGGAGAGTGGGGTGGTGGACATTGGAAGGATAATTTGAGAGAGAGAGGGGAGGGAGTGGAGAGAGATAGAGGGAGGGGTTAAGGGTGGATGGAATGGGAGGTTGGTGGATGGAGAGAGGAGTGGAGGAGAGAAAGACCAAGAGAGGGAGAGTGGAGAAGGGGAAGAGGGAGAGACGAAGATAGAGTGAGTGGAGAGAGAGGGAGTGGAAGGAGGGAGAGAGAGATAAAAGGAAGGGAGGGTGGAGGGGTGAGGGTTTAAGGGTTTAGGGGTTTGCCATGGGGGAGAGACAGAGGAGGAGTGAGTGAGAGAGACAATCTGAAGAGAGTATAGGGGGCTTGACATTGGAAGATACCTTGGAGAGAGAGAGAGGGAGGAGGGAGAGATAGAGGGAGGAGGGTTATGGGTAGAGGGTAGATGGTTTAAGGGTTTAAGGTTAAGGGGTGAGGGGAGAGATAGGAGGGGAGGGAGTGGAGTGAGAGAAAGACCCAATGGGAGAAGGTAGGAATGGAGATGGAAAGGAAAGTTAGTGGAAGAGGAGTGGATAGGGATGGAGATACTTGAGATGGAGGAGGAGGGAGTGGAGAGAGACCCAGAGAGGGAGGGAGGGAAGATAATGGAGAGAGAGATAAAGGAAGGGAGGAAGAAGGTAGTGGTAGAGGGTTGGTGGAGATAGAGGGGAATGGAGGAAGAGAGGGTAGAGGGAGGAGTGAGTGAGAGAAATACCCAAGAGAGCCAGAAGGTGGAGGGAGAGACTCTGAGACAGAGTGAGGGAGGGAGTGAGTGGAGAGGACCCAGAGAGGGAGGAAGTAGGGAGGGAGAGACCTGGAGAGAGAGAGAGATAAAGGAAGTAGGTGAAGGGTAGAGGTAGAGGGTTTAAAGAAAATAGGGGTTTAGGTTTAGGTTGGTGAGAGATATAGAGGGAGGAGGAGTGGAGAGAGAGACCTGAGGGAGAGAGGGGGTGGATGGAGATACGGAGAGAGAGAGAGGGGAGGGAGGGAAGAGAGTGGGGGGGGTTACATGGTAGGGGTAGATGGTTTATGGTTTAAGGTTTTAAGGGGTTTAGGGGGAGCCTAGACATGGGTAGAGGGAAGAGAGAGGGAGTGAGAGTGGAGAGACCCAAGAGAGGGAGAGGGTGTAGGGAGGAGAGAACTGGAGATAGATTGATCTCAAGTGAGTGAGAGAGAGAGAGAGACCGAGAGAGGGAGAAAAGTAGGGAGGGAGAGGACTTGGATAGAGAGAGAGAGTGGGAGAGAGATGGATATAGGGGTTATGTGAGGGTGGAGGGGTTTAAGGTTTAGGTTAAGGGAAGGAGTTATGGTGGTGGAGATGGGAGGGAGAGAGAGGAAGGGTAGAGGGGAGGAGAGAGAGAGAGAGAGAGAGAGAGAGAGAGGGGTGAGAGAGAGAGGGAGGGAGGGAGAGGATATGGGGTTAAACGTAGAGGGTAGAGGGTTTAAGGGTTTAGAGTTTAAGGGTTAAGGGTTTAGGGTTTAAGGGTTAATGGTTTAGAGTTTAAGGGTTAAGGGTTTAAATTTTAAGGGTTAAGTGTCTAAAATTTGACATTTTAAAGGTTCGACCAAAACTTAATCATGGAACCCCAAATAGTTGAACAAAAAAATATTATTTGTTGCTTGTAGAATATCATAATTTTATTTAAATTAAAATTAATATACAAAATAAGTGGACCAAATACTTATTGATAACCATAAATCTTTGATATCTCTACCTTTTATATTCAACACATATGGACTAATAGTTGAACACAAAAAATCTATTTGTTGTTATAAAAACAACACATAATTATTTCTTATATTGAACAAAAATGGACCAATAGTTGAACACTAAAACTTTTTGAAAATCCTTGACATTTAATGGGAAAATACATGTTATTTATTGTGCTCACCTTTTATATTTGTGATAGGACAAACTATTAATATAAAATTATCCAATGCTTGTACATTGCTACCCCAATTGTTGTACACATAAGAACAATATTTTTTCACTATGATAACAATACTTGTTTAAATGAGTGTCTTATTTTATTAAATGAGCATTTTATTTTTTAAATGATATACTTATAGTGGAGTTATGATATTTTATTTGAAACAAAAAATACTTATTTCACTTCTTCATGAATGTATTTATGTTTTTTTCATATAACATTTAGAGGTTCTCATGTGTTCAAGTATGGGTCCATTTTTTATCAACATTTGGTTTTTTCTTTATTTACATTTGGACTGTTAATTTACAATATATATTATAAATATGTGGTAAGACTGGGTCTTATCATCATGATTGAGTGCACAACTATTGGACCCTGCACGACTACTTGGCCCTCTCCCCTAATAAATGTTTTTATTTTGTAGAGGGACAAGTTCGCATGGCTGTAGATCAATCGTCATGTGATCTTAGCCGTTCCTCGCTATCCCGCGATGACCCCACCACACTGTCTTTGTTGATTGTGATATCATGAGTGAGCACCACGCGTCTCATCCGATGAAGCTGAAGGAATGATAAATACTTTGATGAATCTTTAATACATCATGTCGTGGGTTACTAAAGCAGTTGTAAGATGCACGTGTTTTAAATCAACGAAGATGTTCTAATCTCGGTATAAAGGTGCTCGATGGTTAATAACAAGGCTGGCAACTATGTTGAATGAACATGATTTCCAATGGTTGAGATCCATGGTTGCCCACCATCACGTGATGAAAAGTTATGAGGTATTTATTGATTGTGATATCACGGGTCGGCGCCACGTGGATCTCCTTGGAAATGAGTAGTATGGTGGGCCCCTTATTTCCATGATGGAGACTATGCCATTTTTCTTTCAAGGCAATCATTCGATGATTTGACCAAGGTGAAGGATCAATGACTAATATTTGAATTTGCATCAAATGCGATTAGAGTCGTTCGTGCAACACGTGAGTAAGATTTAATGGCATCAATGACATCTATTGCCATGGTTTGATCGAAATAAAGCAACTATTCTTCTACTTTTGGTATCACAAAGTATTCAAAAACATCTTAAATGGGGATTGTAGGTGGATATGTTCTGGATAAGGATTTGATAAGTAGTATTGGGTTAGAATACATGTTGATGAAATTGTAAAGCAATGTTCTCAAGGATCTTATATGTTATGTGTGAAATCTGTCATAAACCCTTAGATGTTTATGAATTTGACTCCCTCAATGGATATATGTCACTAATGTAAGTTGTACTAATTTGTATGGTTCAGTATTTTGTTTGTCTTGACCTAGCACTTGCTACAAATTTCTAATCAATGACAATTTTACACTGTGGAATGTGTTGTAGTTATCTCATGCTCCAAATAGTTGATATTACTAATGAACAACCAATTCTATTCAGTATTATTCTATTATGTTGAGCTATTAAATGAGATTATCTGTTGTTGTTAATGTTGTTTATGATAATGGTTCAAAGGTTGTAAATGCATTAAGGGATCACCCTCCCGGTTCTTGCAGAGCCCAATGTGTACGATGTCTTTAAAATCCTCGTTAGTTGGTCTAGGTCCTTCGAGCTACCCTTGATTGGAATTGGAAATTCCA
>VDFB02281492.1:159305455-159422571 GCA_007258455.2 Sequoia sempervirens
GCAATTCTTAACTCTCTACCTCTATCTCTCTCCCACTCCCTCCCTCTCCATTGAATCCCTCTATCTCTCTCCCTCTAGCTGTTGGTTGTTTTTACTATAAACCGTGTTGGTCTTCTATCTCTACCTATGGAATTGCCAATTCCAATCAAGGGCAGCTCAAAGGACCTAGACCAACTGACGAGGATTTTAAAGACCTCCTACAATTTGGGCTCTACAAGACCTGGGAGGGTGATCCCTTAATGCGTTTACAACCTCTGCACCATTATTGTAAACAACATTAACAACAACAGATAATCTCATTTAATAGCTCAACATAATAGCATAATACTGAATAGAATTGGTTGTTCATCAGTAATATCAACTATTTGGAGCATGAGATAACTACAACAAATTCCACAATGTAAAATAGTCATTGATTTGCAATTTGTAGCAAGCGCTAGGTAAATACAAACAAAATACTGAACCATACAAATTAGTACAACTTACATCAGTGCCATATATCCATTGAGGGAGTCAAATTCATAAACATCTACTGGGTTTATGATAAATTTAACACATAACATATAAGATCCTTGTGAAAATTGCTTTACAATTTCTTCAACATGTATTCTAACCTAGTACTACTTATCAAATCCTTATACAAAACATATCCACCTACAATTGCATTCAAGAATTTTAATTAATTCCTTGAATTAAAGCCAAAACAGAAATCATACACACCACGAGAGTGAGATGAACGAGACAACCCTTGATTATCTTATTCAAAATTCAGATATACATGTATAATGGAGAGACATGAGTTTGAATTAATCATTTCAATTCAAATGCCAGTACTGTCATAAAACATCAAATCCCCATGAATTCAAAACCTACTACAAAATGACTCAAAACCTAAATTGCATTTTCCTTAAAACCATCAAATTTTACAATTTTCTTTGCAACTCTACCTAGACTCGACCAAAAAATATCTAACTTACTAACCCATACTTCTAGCCTTGAAATCCTTCCTATAGAAAATGAAGGAGCAAACAAGTATCGGGCCAGAAAGTACCTCTCATTTCACATGCTTTTCTTCACAAAACTCTCGAGGACAACAATTATACCTTCTTTATTTCTCATCCTACACCCTATTCATGCATCCTACAATTACAACAGTATCTATGGGGTCTCTTACACAAGCTACAATAATCACAACAAGTGTAAGAGCTCCTTTATATCATGTTTGGACTACAAAACCCTCAAAAATAGGGTAACTAGGCTGTATGCAAAGAAATAAAGCTTTCTAACTCAAATCAACACCTTAGGCCCTCAAATCAGATTCAAATAAAAGCTAACACATATCTTCATGACCTAGAATTGATTTCACATCAAAATATGGTTGCATGTGACTATACAATGCTACATAACAGGAAAAATACATAAATTTTGAAGAAAAACACAGATTTTTGAATGTCAAGAGCTTGTATTTTAAATCCTCAACCATCAATAACTGTTACAATGATCACTTTATGCCTTTTAAAGGCCTTTACACATCAACCACTGAACAACCACCTCTACAACTGACTTTTTAATCTTTTATGATCACATGAAACATAAAACACACTAATTTCAAGGTTGTTAACATCACTATTGAAATGTTTTAATTTTTTGACCTTTCAAACATTAAAAAATACATCATTAAATTAATTATGTAATGGCATAAAAATTAAAAACATCATGAATTAATTATGTATCCACATAAGTCAAATATAATTCTATCAAGAAATTAATATCAAATAGATAATATAATCCCATAAATCATACATTTCAATGTCATTGATCTTCTTCTTCATCCAACTCTTTGTCTGTATCATCCGATCTAGATTCGACATTGTAAGGATTGGTCATATCATCATCATGGTCATCAATATTAGTTTCGATAATGTCATCATCCACACATATATCATCTTCATGAACATTAACTCCTACATCATCATGATGTAGTTCCTCCTCTTTGACATCTTCGTCAGGGACATCATCAACTAACTGTTGATCCTGATCATCATCTACATCATCTTCTAGTTCTTTAGTATCTTCTTCTTCCACCACATTATACTTTACTGGCCTTCCTCTTGGATCATGTCTAACAACAAATGACCAACCCAATTTACCTGGAACCTCTGAGTAAAATACCTACTCACATTGGCTTGGAAGAACATAGGGCTCATTTCTAGCTCGCTCAATCAACCTTGTATTTACCATGGTAAATCCATTATCATGTTCAATAACAGTTTTCTCAGGATAATTTTCATTCAATCGTAGCAGTTACCATAGGATGACGAACAAAATTAATCTGAAGGACTTAAAGTCACACTCAAGTATATCATCCAAAATCACATAGTATCGATTTTTTGAGACTTCCGGATGTATGTCACTTCTAGATGAAACATTAGTCACCTGAAAGACTACAATTATACCAGAATCACAAGTTTTCTTCATGTCATCCAACATTTTGATTTGAAATTTACGACCATTACACCACATAGCCTTGTGGTGTTTCATCTTCAATATGTCAAACATGTAAAAATTATTGCAATATCGTCAGTTGATAAACATATTTATTCTTAGTTGAATGTATGCAAAGAAAACAATCTCAACATATATATACATCAATATAATTGAAAATAATTAAATAATATGGGTGATTAATATATTTATATGTACCTGTTTATCTCTTAAACCATATGCTAAATCAATTTCCCTTTGTGTAACATTGGAATCTCCATTACGATGAGCTTCTTTAACCAATGAAGCCACACCTTCCCATGTTAATGCATGACTAGATTGTTGACATCGTCAATCCATACGTCATCCAATCAAGATTGTTTGTGACATAAAAATGTAGTGCATCCCACTCTGACCAACTGTATAAAAAAAATTGAAATTCACAAACGACGTATAATTAGTTAAATACCACAGTATACGACCTTAATTTATAATTGATGTATATTGAAGATTAAAAATTAAATAAGTACAATATACATAAAAACTATATGTAAAATGTATTCCAATTAATCTCCATGACCATCTTATAATTACCTCTCACTTTCCTCAATCTACCTTTCCCCATTAGGCACTCCCCTTTGAATTTGTTAATGGAGTTGGGATCCCAAATGTGATCTACATGGATCTTAGCTGCAAACTTAGGAAGATACTCACTAATGTACACCATGGTTTGGTATACCATATATCCCTCCACCATAGAACCCTCAAGATGTGCTCTTTGTCTAACCAAAGCCTTAAAAAATTTAAAGTGCCTCTCAACCATCCACACAATTCAATCTCCTCAACTTGGTGTATGAGGTAGTGTTCTTGTGCATTGAAAAATGTTGAAGGTAGACACTTTTTCATTTCACACATTAGACGGGGAATTTTTCTCTTCCAATAATTTATATCTTCTTTATAGATTTCTTTAGATGACAACCATCTACAAGTGATTCAAGGCACAAATATATTAACGATATTTAACAAAAATATACAATATATTACATAACAAGTAAAACAAATGGTAATTATAAGATGTATACAATGAATTGAATAAATATCGCTAGACTTACCTCATGTATTTTCCAAGATCATATATAACTTGCTTGACATTGTTGTCAAAGTTGTCTGGCAGAGATAGAGGTAGAACATACTGCAACAATTATAAAATGATCTTTTCATTATTTTTCCAAAAGTAGTAAACATAATACACTGAAAAAGTACATGCAATAGACAAGTGTATATAATATACCAGAATAATTACCTTAATGAAGGTATTCCAATCATGCATTTTCATCCTTGACACAAATTCACCTTTCTTTGTTATTATATTGTTTATGTTCGCAGCAAATCCTGTGGGAAATCAAATTTTTTGTATGACTTCTTTTATAGCATTGCTTTGTTGCTCTGTTAATAACCAAGGAAGGGCACTTCTATTAATTTGGTCTCCATTTCTATTTAATTGAATGACATTTTTCATTGCATGATTGGCTTCTTGAATGTCACTACAAATTTTGACAATTTTTTCTTTGTCATGTCTTCCATCCAATATTTTCCATAACGTTTATATTATATTCTTTCTGATATGCATTGTATCAAACAAATGTACAATTTGTAGCTGCTCATAGTAGGGCAACCTAGTAAATTGTTTGGGATAACTTTTCAGTCCCTATGGAAGTCGGCCATTAATGCCTTGACGACCTTCATGAAGCATATAAGTTAAACAAATTAACAATGACAATCATTGTCAATTACAACATGAGTAAACACAACACAATATAAAAATATAAATTCAAAACATATCATATATGATAGATAAAATATTTGATGTAGTCTCTTTTTCCCATTGAAAAGATGTTTTCAATAGTTCGATACTTATGATTTCTATGGAGGAAGTTCCTATACTCATCAAACACCTACTTTCCTAAACTTGTTGAACGAGATTTCATCTTTGGACCACAAATTGGACATGCAAATTTTTTCTTTGTTTGAAGACCTGCAAGATCATATATAATTGGATTAAATATGTCAATTTTTATAATTATATATAATGAATAGATTATTTTAAAAACATGCATGATATCTACTTCATAAAATTAAATATTGTTAAAGTGAGTCGAACGTTATAACATACCACAAAATTGTGTTAGCCCTGGGGCATCATGAATTGTCCATACAAGCATTGCATGGAATTGAAATTGTCTTTGTCTTATTGGTCTAGAGATGTCATACATAGTGATGCCATTCCATAAATTTAGTAACTCATCGATAAGAGGCTCGATATATACATTCATATCTTTAACTTGGTACTTACCTAGTTGAATGAACATAAGCATTACATAATTATTATAACCATTTTACTACAATATGTATAAATTAATGTACATGACTATTGAATGAAAAAAATATAAGTCATTATGCAACAAATAAGACAAATGAGATGCTACTACGTTAAAGAAAATTGATGTAAACAAATACCTGAAACAATCATTGACAACATTATGTGCTCCCTCTTTATTGACATCCATGGAGGAATGTTATTGTTGATAACAAAAATAGGCCACACCGAGTAAATAGATCTCAACTCTCCAAATGGATTGACACCGTCCGCTCCCAATGAAAGCCTGAGATTACGAGGTTCTTCTTTAAAGTGTGGCCATTTTTCCTCCATGTCCCTAAATGCAGAACCATCCGCAGGCATTTGAAGAATGTCATCTCCACTTCTATTTCGTGCATTGTAATCCATAAATTGCACTAAGCTTTCACACCTAAATAATCGTTGCATATGTGGAATAATGGGAATTTAACGAAGAACCTTGCGAGACACCTTTTTTGTTAGTTGATCTGTTTGATATCTACTGATATGACATTTTGGGCATTTTGTTACAAATTCCTATTGTTTATGATATATAATATGATCATTGGGACATGCATCTATTGCTTGATACTCAATTCTGATATATTTCATAATGCCAAATAAATCTCAGTATGAGTGAGGTAAAATATTTGATGGTGGTAACAAAAATTCACCAATCAATCTACAACAAAAGATAATTTGTTAATATAAAGAATATTAATGGTACATATTTCATCATTTATTTACTATTGATGAACTAACAATTAAAATAGATGAAAAAAGATGACATATATGACATACCTTAACATCCATGAGATTGCTATGTTTGATAAACCATTCATAACCTTCAAATTCAACAACAACAATACATCAGAGAGAAGAGTTGTTTGAGAGCCTTCATAAAGGGGCTCGTATGCCTTCTCAAGTACAGGTAAATCATGAACATCATCAAAGTCATCTTAATCATCATGATCAACTCTGCCACTAAATGTGTCATGGATCAATGTATTTGTACCATAATCTTCAACTATGGTTTTTGGCGCATGATCATCTTCTTCCATAGGATCATTAACTTCATCTTTGATATTCACAGCTCCATGTTCGTCCACTTGCAAAACCATATTCTCTAGGCCATGATAATCCATATAATCTTCCCTAGGGTGCCCCACCTTTATAATAATGATAAACACAAATAAACCATGATCATGATCAAGTGATTATATATATATATATAAAATGTTAAAATGATATAAACATTTACAAATTCAATCAATATAAACACATATAATGAACAACTTACCAATGGACGATAATCATACCCCCTTCAACGTGACCATGTTGCCTACAATGTTTCTCAGTTGTTGTGATTAAAAGTCATCTCGTCTTTAAGCCCTTGCAATTATTGCAAGGACAATAATATTTCCCATCACCCTTTCTTTTCAATCTAGCCCACAATCTATCAAGTGTCTCTTCATTTTGTTCTGGACTAATATTATCTTACATGATTTTTTTTACCAAGCTTGACTATTTAGATCTTCAAAAAATATCAAACTCACACTCTAACAATTTTTATTCATAGACAGGTAACAAAATCTAATACTTCTAATATTTTACACCAAAAAAATTTGGCATGCAACCACCCCTGCAAAAGAGAAGATAGTCTGAAGTTAATGACCCCAAAAAACACTTTAAAATGCTAATTCCAAAACTTATTAAATTATGATTTTACTATGATTTCCAACCGTTAGACTCCTAAAATCAGAATATTGAACTTGATCACAAACTTCCTACAATGATTGAGGTAGTGAGCTAGTAAGAACAAGTAACCCATTCCTAAGGAGCAACAAGTCAGAATCATCATTGCTAATGTCAATACAGATTTATCCTTTTAGTTAAAGATGCAATGTGTTACTTCTTATGACGAGCTTATCCCTAGGGCCCTCAACATTGAGAGAGCCCTAATCGCACAAGGAAGCACACACTAGTAGAATTTGGAAAATAAATGACTAGGTGACTCAAAATTTTAGTCACAACAACTAAAAATGACTAAATTCTACTAATTTTTTGCAACTTAGCTATAAATGAGTAAATAAATTACTAGTTTGGTCGTTGATTAAAAATTATTTAGTCACACAAATATAAATGACTAAATAGTTAGTCATTTATTTAGTCACAATCCATTTGAATAAATCATTTAAGGAATCAAGAATATAGCTTGCCAAAATACTCTAAAACTTTAATAAACATACCCTAAATTTTTTGTCAAAATCTTATTTTCAGGCATAGCCCACTAGAATGGAGTTTTTATTTTAATAAACATACTCTAAAACCTTCGTCAAAACATTATTTTCAAGCATAGACCACCGAAATGGAGAAGTGCTTTAGTAAAGAATGACAGAGAATGGTGAGGAGATGTGCGTGAAAGGAGGCATAGGATTCATTGTTGTTTATCTCATTCCTGCTTTTCTCAACAAATCTTACATTATTCCCACTACTATTTGTAATCTAGGTATTTACTTGAAATATATTTGCATAATCTCAAATTCCTTCAGAGGCTTTTGAAGTATCAATGTATCCTATATAGGGTTTAGAATGATTTCTTTTAATTAAAAAAATAAATAAATGATGTATTTCCATGTAATTAGATAATGTGGAGATCTCCTAAATCTACCCCAGCACACTATCCTCTTTGGCACTGTATTCATTACTCTAACTACTAGGGTTTTGCATGTGACATCTTTAATATCTTCATGATCGTGGATTTTAAATAGATCTCAGTCTTTGCTTTAATCCTTTTCATGGTAACCCTTGATTTCCATAATCCACCTTCAATCTCTTCTAAGAACGTTGTCTTAATCTAGACTGCATAGTATGCATATAAAGCAAGTCCTTCATACCTACCATTGTTCCAAACCACCACTCACTACCTTGCTTAAAATGTTGCCTCCATAAGCACAATAGCATATTTTAAAATCATGGTTGCCAGTGATTGACCATTAAGGTCACCACTTTCATCAAGATACAATGAGATTTTTGTCCTCAAACTCAAGGCATTATGCAAGATAACATTGTGAATTTTTTGTTGTGTACGATTTGATTTTCTTGCACATTTACTGCTTTGCTAACTTCCTTTAAGACTGGGTATTGCACCCTTAGCTACAATCTCAAACAACTCACTCACTATCACTTGAAGATTCCTTTCATGAGCATCCTTCTATAAAATCAAACTATGCCCTATAGACTGCCTACTTACTACAGGGGACTCATTGTTTCATGGTATTGTAGATCTTAAGATCCTTCAACCTTATTAAAACTACTTCATAGTCCACAAGGTATTATTCACTATTCTCCCATCTTTGATGAGTCTCAAAACACTGCTCAAACATGCAATCCACTACCTCCATTATATATTAATGGCTAAGAAGAAACAATGAACCTATGATTACCACTGTTACTTCATTTGGAAAGTCATTCCTTGATTGCATTTTCCTTGTCTAACACTACCAAAAGAATTTAAGAAACCCTTAAGGTTAGCAAGGGGGTAAGGAAACTCACTGTTAAAATCTCCACTTTACTATGCAAGGTTTGAGCTTTATTATCTTGTCATTGCTCAACCTTTTTTTGACTGTCACATCTCAAGTGACTGTCATTCTTCTTACTATAGATTGCATTTTAAAACTTCACTAAGCTACATAGTGTGCTTGTTATTGGCTACAATCTTTAGATTGCAAGATTTTGTTATTAGCTACAATGTCCCAATCTTTCTAGTATTACAACCTCACTAATCTACTAGAGTTATTGTTTATGTTTCTACAGAGGCCTAGGGTTTGTACCCTAATCATGCTCTTACCAATGCTTTTGTTGGTATTAAAAAACAACCTTAAATCTTGAGTCATCTTGACAAAGTTGTGGTATGATCTTGGATTGTATCCTAGAGTGTGTGGGAAGCTTGTGTTTGATCATTAAGGTATGTAAACCTAATCAGGGAAATGTATCCTATATAGCATGGGTCTTGCTTTAATAGTTTCCATAATGGTTATTTGCAGATCACATTATTATAGTTTGCAGTAACCCAAGATTGCATTCAAGTATGTAACAAACTTGGTTTGTAGTTTAAGCTATACACTTTTAAGTAACATTCATAAGGTTTAGAAAATATTGATCACTCTTTAGAATAGCCCATTAAACATGGGTTGTGCTTCAACGCACTACATAATTGATATAACACAACCACTCTGCATATCAACCAGAGTTATAGGCTCTTTATTGCAGCAAGAGGTAATCACTCTTGGATCATGCTATAATTACATCGTAACCTGTTAAACTTGAGACAACCTGAATGCACCCAATGATGATTGACACCTACATTATATGAGTGCCTCCATTTCTATCACAACATAGCCATATTAAACTTGGGTCACACATGAATGCATCCTATATTTTTTATAGCAAAACTATGCCACATGACCAATAGAGTTATGGATCACATAATTATAGTCACAAGAATATGTTCCTTGGTTGTGATCTTATGGTGATTCCACACAACAAAATCTAGACATGAAATTCTCAAAACCCTAAACCTCTAAAAATGAAATATGATGAGATGTTGGTTTAAAATATGATTTTCAAACTTGGAACTACAAATATGACTTCACAACTAATTCTGCAAAAAGACAATGACTACCCTCAACCTGGCGATATCTTCTTGAATTTTTTCTGATTTTTCCCAAAAAAATCGTCCTTAGTTCTCCACAAACTGTCTCAAGTAGAGAAAAACACTGTCACAATAAATCAACAAACTCACTTTTCTTTATGTCGGCCACAATTTGATTTTTTTCTTATTTATCATGTTTGTCGAAATTTCGATGAAACTGATAGTCGAAATTTTGACGAAACCCAGGTTCGTCAAAATTTCGATGAACGTCGGGGATAAACTTTTAAAAAATTGAAAATTACACATCAAATTTTACAAGCACCCGACAATACACCAAATTATACATATTTTGTCAGATATTTTCATCAAATTTTGTAGTCAAATGAATTAGTGTCAAGGCCTCATTAAGTCCATTTTATCATGAATTATTCTTATATCAAGCAAAGGGTACTTTTTTCTAGGGCATAGATTAATATTAAATACAATACCCCAGTATTAAAGTAACTATATATATATTATACTTATATGGAACACTCGTTTTGTAGATCTTGAAAAAGTTTTAATTTGAATAGTTAATACATAACAGTTTCACATTTAAACCACAAGCAACCAGATTGTCTCGCAGAGGCATTGATAAGCAAGAATGGAAAGAAACGGGTGCAAGATCCTATGGGTAAATCCTACACAAACCACAGTTCAATGGTAATGTTTTAATTTTCATTTGGGTACACTATGCAGAGTTGCATACACGAAGATAACTTTAATAGATTCGGTAATTTACAACTGTAACTGTAAGCAATATATTCATTCCCAGTGAAAGAAACATCTGATGATAAAAGTAGAACACAATATTGGATATTATTTTTGCCATCAGAGTATTAACACTAGAGTTGAGTTACTAATCCTAATGCATGGTAACAGATGATATCAAGGTAGATGTAGTGCGATGACATTGAATAAGAAAGCACAAAGTTAGATCTATAATTAAACACACAAACTATGAACCAAACAACAATGACTTTTTAAAATGCTTCAAATACCAAATTTATGCACAAGAAAGATGACTCATAGTTGAACTGTTGGGAAGTCAAATATTCACAAATTTGACACAAAGCATTTGATAAACAAAACGATGTAGAAAGAATTATGCATTGTCTATTCCCATTTTAAGATGGCACATAGCAACTACATTTTGAAACGTCGTAGAGAAAAATAATTTTTTGATAAAAGAAAGCAATGTAAGAGAGAAACCCTAATAAAAAGAAACACGAGCATGTAAAACCAAGATGAAACACATCTAAGAATTTTCTTAAACCTAGAACATCAAAATTCACTCTAGTAACAAGAGATGAATCTTCAGCACCAGATAGAATGGGAAACGACATGTAATGTCATAGTAGTAAGGTTTACAATACAATCATTTTTTTGATATACCCGCATTAAAAAACTAGTAAAAATCATTCTTTGAATTCACAACACAATTCACCAGGATTGCAAATATGAAAACAACTAATAATGTTAAATAAGAATAGAATAGCACAACCTGAGAAGACACTAAGAAACAAAGCGATGGTCACAAAACAAGCAAAGGTGGAAAATTTTCCATGATTACAAAGTAGATTGTAGCGAATCCCATAGAACCGCCTATTTGGGAAGTAAAGCATATAGATTTAGGATTGTTTCTATGTAATTTCTTTGTGCAATATACTCAAAGATTTGAAGATTTGTCCTAGCCGATATGAAAGTCAATAGTAAAGAAAAGAATCAAAGATAACACTGTTGTTCAATGAACAATTTTCCCACATCGTTTCCAAACATCATAACACTACTAATCGAATATAACTCAATAGCCATAGAATAGCATAGAATTCAGATGCATGGGTCTGCAACTGTAGTCAATACTAATTACAGCTTCTTGGCTCGGCTAGCAAGCCATAGAAGGCACAAATATAACATGCAAAGGGTGGCATCGATATAAAAATGGATTTTCTCCAATCATAGGTTTATGGGCTCACGCGAAAGCCATTTGATTGGCTCAATAGAAGCACATGCCATGGTTATACAAGGGGTGGCAAAATCACAACTTACAAAGAATGACAAGTTCAACTTTCAAGCCTCTGGCGAAACATAAACAAAGCATATCGGAGCAAAGAAAGGACGATATAGCCATGCTCACAATAGTAACCTTTATTTAAGTCAATCAAAGATTTGCATAAGGAAATCGACGACAAATTTAATATGATTTCTATTGAGTCGTTAATAGAACATTTAGATTTTTGCATTGAGATTAAAATAAACATTAAAGAAAAGCAAACATTTCAATGTAAAATGTTGAAATTACCTATGTATGCAAGGATTTTTCCCTTCTGATTTTTCCCATAATGCTCGATGATCAGCTCATTCTCTCTGAGTTGGAGTCGATGATAATCTTTCAAGAATAACAACTTTCCTTCATTTTTTTTCCCATCCATTATGGAGCCATTTCAAATGATAATGGGCATTAATGTTTAGCTGCCCCATTCTTACAAATTTGTAAATTTGCCTTAATTTCAATGGCAGCCCACTATCTCATGAGATGTTATTTAAATTAGATATCAATTCGATAGTGATAATATCAGTTTCAAATTCATTTGATAATGTACCTTCGAGATATATATATATATATATGTTTTTGCATATAGATGTTTTTATGTTCATATTCAACATTTAAATAAGGATGAACTTTTATTTTCATTCTAAAAAAAAATGTTTAAATACAATGTATTTTTTTTTAATCTTTTAAATAAGCCTTTGTGTAATACATACATTCATTTTCATGTCAAGTCGCACTATCATTTTCTTTTAAATTTTCAAATGCAAAATCAAGATAGAAAACTAAATAAGAATTTTCATATATATTCCATTTCACAAGTCTATCTTTTCAATCACTGAATTATTTCAAATCAATTTAATATAATCTTCTACATGAATTTTCAAATGTAGTCATCATGCTTTTGTGGTGTGTGAACCTAGATTCCATCAAGCTTACTGTTCGATTCAGCTAAACGATCCTACTTCAACCGTGTTCTTGTCCTTCAAACTGTTATCCTACAATTGCATACACTTGCACTTACACAATTCATTAGTAACGTTCAATTTTGATAAGATATAAGATAATTCAAAAGATCGCATAGTCAACAACAGTCAACTTTTTTCAATCTTTCCAAAAATATCTGAATTTTCATTCAACATATTAAATTTCCTCAATAATTCAATTTATCATATTATAATTAAAAATGCAATAAAATTTGGGTAATGACATCCTTCCCCTCTTGGAAGAGACATCGTCTCAATGTCTATTTAACCAAAATTTAAGCATATATGTTTATTTCAACATCACATCAAAGTGTTTCAACCCAAACATCATAATATTTCAATCCAAAATTTTCAAACAAAATTATCAGTCTCTTTCTTAAGAAAGCAAATGTGGGAAGGAGCGTTCTATTTCTTCCGCATCCTCCCAAGTAGCACTTTCTTTAGAATATTGGTCCCATTGGACCTTAAGATGAGAAATATCTATGCTCCACAACTTAATGCTATATCTATCTAGGATTCTAATGGGCTCCACTAGCACCACTCCTAGATCTTGTATCTACAAGGATTGCCAATCAAGCACATTAGCTACATCAGGATGATATGGCTTAAGCAAAGAAACATGAAACACATTATGAAGTCAAGCTAGAGCAGGTGGTAGAGCAAGTCTATAAGCAACTGGGTTGATCACTTCCAAGACTTCAAATGGACCCACATATATTGGGGTCAACTTGGAAGACTTTCCAAACATAATGGAGTTTTTATGTGGCCTGAGTCTTAAGAAGACTTTATCCCCTATTGTAAATTGTTTAAGAGTTGAACTATTCTTGTCAGTATAACTCTTCTATTAGTCTGTCACTTCCTTCAGTCTACTCTTAATGATTCTCATTTGTTCTTCCATCTCCTTGAGCATTTCAAGTCCTACTATGATCCTGTCCTCTAATCTATCTCAACTGATGGGTGTATGACTATTTCGCCCATAAAGAGCTTTGAATAGTGCCATACTTAGAGATGTGTGATAAGAGTTGTTGTAAGAAAAATCTACCAATGGTAAATATTCTTCCCACTTATACTGTTGGTCCATACAATACATTCAGAGGAGGTCTTCGACTACCTGATTTAGCCCATTTATCTAACTATCAATCTAAGGATGATAAGTTGAGCTGAAATTTAACTTGGTTCCCAATGTAGCATTCAGGATCATCCAAGAATCTTTAGGTCATCTGAGTGTCTCTATTAGAAATGATAGTCTCTGGCACTCCATGCAAACAAAAGATCTCCTAAACAAATTTCTTGGCCAAGGTCAACGATCCATCCTTAAGGTTTCTTGGCATGAAGTGTGTCACCTTGTTCAACTTGTTAATCACAACCAAAATAACATCGTGTTGATTCTTGCTCAAAGGAAACCCCTATACGAAGTCCATACCGATCACTTTCCATTTATACTCAGGTATGTCATGAGGATACAATATCTCAGTTGGATGTACATGCTCAACCTTGACTCGCTGGTACTCTAAGCATCTGGCTATGTACTCCACTACATCCTTCTTGAGTTTAGGCCAAAAGTATAGAGTTTTCAATTTTATGATCATCTTGGATACTTCAGGGTGTCCTGAATAAGGTGCATTATGAACCTCCTCTAAAACCATCTTGCTCAGCTCTCCAAAGTCTAGGACATACATTCTTCTTTGGTATCTTAGAATGCCATCTAGTTTGATCTCATACCCATTGAACCAATTATCTATAGGATTCTCTGCTAGGGTTCTCTTCACTCTCTCTTGTAGTGCTCATCCCTTGGCAGGTGTTGTATGATCACCTATTGTCTCAAATTAGACCATGTCGAGATCATGGCTACTAGATGTATTCGTCTACTAAGAGAATCATCCACTCTATTATCTTTTCCCTTTATATACTCAATTTTGAAGTCATACTCACTAAGGAATTCCAACCACCTTCTTTGTCGTGCATTATGGTTTGGTTGGGTAAAATGTATTTCAATCCCAAGTGGTCTGCTTGGAGTTCAAACAACTTTTCCAAGAGATAATGCCTCCACATATATAAGGCATGAACTATTGCAACTAATTCTAAATCATGTGGTGCATAGTTCACCTCGTGTTGCTTAAGCTTCCTTGATTCATACACTACCACTTGTCCATCTTGCATTAGCACTGCTCCTAATCCCTCTCCTAAAGCATCTGTGATTATTGTGAATCTTCCATTAGGATCAGGAATGGTCAGCATGGGTGCTATTGTGAGCCTCTCCTTCAGGAGTTGGAATTCCTATTCACATTTCTTGGTCCATTCAAAGCACATTCCCTTCCTTTGAAGTGATGTAATCAGAGATGAAATCTAGGAGAACCCTTGCAAAAACTTTCTTTAATATCCTGCAAGGCCCATGAAACTACAAACTTCTAACACATTTTGTGGCACTGGGCATTCCTCGATCACCTTGATATTTTTAGGGCCTATAGAGACTCCCTCAATTGATATAATATGGCCTAGATAGTGTACCCTATCTTGATAGAATGAACACTTGGATAGCTTCCCAAAGAGTTTATTTCTCTTAGTTGTTGCAAGCAAGGCTATCCTTGACTTCTTATCATGCTCTTCAATGAACTTTGAATAAACTAGGATGTTGTTAATGAAGATCAATTCAAAGTAATCCAAACAATCTTGGAATACACTATTCATGAAGTTCATAAAAGCTGTAGGTGTATTGGTCAAATGAAAAGGTACCATAGTAAACTCGTAATGTCCATATCGAGTTCAAAAATTAGGCTTTGGAATATCTTCTTCCTTATTCTCAACTAATGGTATCCTGACTTGAGATTGATTTTGGAGAACACTATTGCTCCCTTCATCTAGTCAAACAACTCATCGATCCTCGGGAATGGGTATCAGTTCTTGATGGTTGCCTTGTTCAACATCTAATAGTCTATACATAGACACAAGGTTTCATCCTTTTTCACAAAGATAACTTTTTTTCCCCATGGAGGCACACTAGGTCTAATGAGCCCTTTGTTCAACAATTCATTTAATTGGGCCTTCAACTCATAGAGTTTAATGGTGGTCATTCGATAAGGTGCTTTGGATTGAGGCTCAACTCATGGTACAAGGTCAATAGAGAAGTCAAATTTCTGTTTTGGAGGTAACTCCATGAGTTCATTAGGAAATACATCTTGGAACTCCTTGAGAATAGGATAGTCATCGAGATACGGTTCCTTGCTATCAGGGTTACTAATATGCACAACATAAATTGCACATCCCTTTCGTCGAGCCTTTTTGAGCTACATAGTAGAAATATTTCTAAGCTCAAGGGTCTTTGCATTCCACACATCTTGACTGGGTTATCATAATCGTCAAAATAATTAACTACCTTATCCTCATAGTTCACTATAGCCTTATGCTTAGTTAACCAATTTATTCCAAAAATTACATCATATGAACCTAAAGGTGCCACATACAGGTTGATCTGGAGTTGAAAGGTTGGAAGCTCTAACTCGCTGCAAAAAAGACAGGTATTTACCCTTCGCTATGCTTAGTTACCATACTAGACTGTGCATGAGTTTTTTATGTATCTAGGTCTAATAGGTATTTTGGATATTACTCTAGGATGTATGAAACATTCAATAGCTCCAATATCAATTAAAATAGAGACAATTTTTCTATAGAGCTTACCCATCAACTATATTGATGAGGCCTGATACTCTGCCTGCTTGTTATCCACTACAACATGGATTTGATGATACTAAGTCTACTAATAGTATTCATCTTTTCACGACTTCGACTGCTGTGGAAAATTTGAGGCATAGTGATCACCTCCACAAGTATAGCACCCATCACGAGTCCCTTTGCAACCTCCTGGATTTCCTCCCTGAAGCCTTTTTGCTTTTGGTCACTTTACCTTTTTTTTTGTTTGCCTTTTTGTTATTTCCACCATTACCATCTTCACCTTTCTCCTACGACTCACTTCCACTCTTGAGATTTTAGATCTAATGGTTCTTGTCTCCTTTATGATACTTCTTGTTACAAAACCATGACGTAGGATTTGCGTTATTGTGAAAATTGGACAACTGCTACAGTTTCTACTCCTATTTAGCGACCTTTAGGAAGACTCCGTTCATGGTGAGAGGATCATGCATGCCCACTTCAAGTCCAATGTGGGGTCTCAGACCCAATATGAATTTTTGGATACGAAAACATTCATCTCCTTGATAGTGGGGCACATACTTTAGCAAGTTGGTGAACTTTTCCCAATACTGGGTCACAATCATGCTCCCCTAAGTTAGGTTTTGAAATTTTGTCACCTTCTTGTTGAAAAAGAGCTACAGTAACCATCTTTTCCTAAAAATATTGGAGGAAGAGTTCCCAAGTAATATCAGCAGGTTGAAGATTCATTTTTTACTTCTCATTATCCCACCAAGTCATTGCTTCACTTGAAAGTTGATATGTAGCCCATGTTGCTTTAGTCTAGTCGAATAGGTTACAGAGCCCAAAGTATTTTTCCATCTCAATGATCCATGCCTCTACTCTTGATCTGATAGCCTTACCATCAAACTTAGGTGATGCTACTCTTTTTGAGATCCTTTCCAAGCTCTTCCTCAATTAGACCTCAAGAGCCTTCTCTTGGACCACCATCTCCTTGATTGACTTCTGCATTCTTGTGGTCTTGGTACTCATGTGCCACTCAAAACTCTTGTCCTATGTGGTCCATGCGAGCCTCTTGATTATTCAGAAGCTCTAAATTCTATTCCATTCTCTTGTTTGGTTTGTTGTCTGACCCACTTCCACCCATCTCTTTCTTGGTGATCACCATGTTGGCTCACACTTGACCTGCATCACATTTCACATCTATCGCATCTTAACACTGGGTTCCAAGGAAAACTTTAGTGGAAAATCTTGGCCAATTAGCGAATAATTAAAATCGAGACCTCCATAAATGGCGAATAGTACAAGCTAAAAATGATGTTGAATTGCTAAGTTTTTACAAAAAAATAATTTTGTCTCAATTAATTCGCCTATGTAAACGATGCATCATTGGAATTGATTCGCCAGTAGTTTATACTATAATTACAAATATTAATTAAATTTGCTAGTAATATTATATTACTACCATTAATTTCGGGGCAATATCACCACAATAATAAATTACCATTTAATTTTAGGGATATTTTATCCTTGAATAGGGATTTAATTTATTCTCATCAAATCATCGATTAGCTTTTTAATCAAATGGTTGTAGCTTGATTTTGCGCCCTAATACGCACATGCCTTTTAAAAGGCTTGTTGAGGCCTAGAATTTGTTTTGGCCCCCTCAACCCCCACAAGGGGGCTCTACCCCCTTGACTCCCGCAAGGGGCACTACGCCTTGACCCCACTGGTGGCTGTCGCCCCTAGGCCCCTACTTCAATATTACAAAAAATAAAAAAAATATGGGGGAACTACACCAACCAACTATGCAAATTTTTAAAGGGGAGATTTTCCATTGTAATTAATCTTTTTAGTGATTATTCGCTAGAATTCGCCACTGTGATTATTATTTTTACCAATTATTCATTAAGATTCACCAAGATTTTACAATTTTTTTTAATAATGTGCATAGATTTGCTAGGAAAATTAATATATTTTTTCAAATAAAAGGAAAGATTCGCTAGGGATTTACACCTTCGCGAAGGGGGGGTTTCTTAAATTTATCCCTACTGGGTTCGACAAATAAACGTTCTTGTTCTACATCACATTACATTCACATGTATATATCCCTTATTTATGGAAAATATACACATTCATGCAAATTAAACATATTTTGGAGCTCTTCGTTTGAACACACCAAAAATATCATCTTGTTTTATTTATATTAAAATGTGGGTCAATAGACCCTTATTTACAAAGGATTCTTGTTACATTATTCAGTTTTCTCGTTATCAGAAAGAGGACATTCCTCTGGTTCCTCATCAAAATTTACATCAAATGTTTTGGAAGAGAATGGTTGAGCATCTAGGCTCTCCTTTTCCTCCTTAGTTAACAAGGGTGCATTTGGTCCACTGAAATATGCTAACCAATTTTTTCAAAGGAATTACACAACATAACCAGCAATAGTTAACTAGATTAGCGTTAGCATCAAACTGAAAAACCAAACTGGAAAGAACTACTCGACGTCAAGAATGTGCACTCAAGATCCCATTGCGGGTGAGGTGCTAACATATGACGGAGTGTTGTATTGAAACTAGAAATTATTAGGCGGATAACCAGCCATGAAGAGCATTTCCACACTACCACCAAACAGTGGGGGGAAAAGATTACAATTAAAACAATTCGTCCGCTGCGGCGGGCATCCACAGAATTGTGGGGATTCACCACTTGAAAGTGGGTACAATGATATAACAAAATATTTCTCCGCATTGGCGGTAAACCGTCCAGGGGTAATTAATTAGAATTTAATCAAGTAGTTGCAGCAATAATAATGGGTTAGATTAGTACTACTAATCAAAACCTTACAATTCAAAAGACTGCAAAAACATGAATTACAATGATAGAGAAATGAGATAAGAAGATAAGAATGAATTCCAATAATGTTCTTTGCTTTCCAATGACAGAAATATGATTAAAACAGGAAGCTTATAAATCTGATGTAAAATCCTGAGTTCTGGAAATTCATATTAGCAAACTGGAAATTAGGAAAATACTCATAACTCACTCATTTCACCTCCGAATTGATTGAAGTCTTTTGCAAAGGTTTCTCAGGACGTAGGCGCCCAAAAACCAAGCACCAAACAACAAAAAATTCCAACTTATATCAACTTGCACAATTCCCAATGCTCTTAGAAAGGTACGACCCTCCTTGGAGGGGCGATTTTCATTTAAAAATTAGACATTTGAAATTAAATTCCCAAAATTATCATGAAGGGTCGCCCAAGGTCAGCAAATAGATTGGTGAAGTACCCAGAACCAATTTCAAACTGGAAAATAAACTATGAATAAAAAATCACCTTTAGCTGTAGATGAAACATCAAACCAAAATTGCCAAAATCTCCAAAATTCTTCAATCAAATGAGCTCAATCTGCTAGTCTGATGTTGAGAAGCAGCAATGTAGCCAACTAGGTGTTATATTGCAAACACGAAATTGGACGAAAGGCTAGGAGGTAGACATCCTCAAAGCAATATATCAATTGTCATTCCGACAGCGTAACTTTAGCATAATTTTCATGGATGCAAAGCTAGAGCAAAAACCTTCATTAAATAAGAGCTCATAACTCTCCAAATTCCTGAGAAGCAAATCAAAGGACAGAGGAGACCTTTCAAATTCCCAAAATCATTCAACTTCTCAAGATGGCGTCCAAAATGCTTAATAAGAATTTCACTTTATTTAAAAATTCTCTTTTATTAAAGTGGCGTCCACTTTTTCCAAGGCATAATGTTCTTGACAAAAATTATTAAAACTCCTCATGAAGGCATCACCCTTCAAAGTCCCCTTTTTAAACACAACTTAAAGTTGTTCAACTAGGCCAAGGGGTCAACTGCATAATATAACTTTGATGCCTTTATTCATCATAAAAATGCCTTAAGAGGATAAACATGAACTGCAAATAAATGCTCCAATTGGACATGAAGTACTGAAAGCTGACAACCTCCATACTGCTTAAAATAGAATTTACTATAAATAGTAAACTCTCAGAAAATGCCAAGGAACCTCAAAACTGGAAACCCTAATTTTACCTCATACACGCCTATAGGCTTCCGAAAAAGGCTGATGAGTGTCAGAACAAATTACTGATGAGAAGGGGACATTACAGTCCGCCCTCCTCGAAATTGCTTGTCCTCAAGCAACTGAAAAGATGGATGCAACAAAATCTGTTCTCCTTCCCACGTGGCATCTTCAATAGGCAAATTCCTCCATCTAACCAAGTATTCTTTGATTGTCCTTCTCCTCAAAGAACGCTCTCTAGTATCAAGGATTTCTTCAGGAATCAACACCAACTGACCTTCCTCATCCAATGGAGGTAATTCTGAAGTAGCCACCACGTTGTGTCCAATTTCCTTCTTGAGGAGTGACACATGAAAGACATTATGTACTTTGCTTCTAGCTGGAAGCTCCAACTCATAAGCAACTTCACCAATCCTCTTGGTGATTTTGAAAGGACCATAAAAACGTGGCTTCAACTTTTCTACACCACTTTTCTTGAGAGAAGATTGTCTATATGGCTGAAGCCTCAAGTAGACCATATCCCCAACTTCAAAAGACCTCTCAATATGCTACTGATTAGCATATAACTTCTGCTGATTTTGAGCTTGTTGCAGATTTTCCTTGAGAGATTTCAAGATATCTTGCCTCTGTTGTAACATATCCTGGGCTTGTGGAGCTCTACTATGACCAAACACTAAGTCAACAAAATTAGTAGCTTCATAACCATAAAGAGCCATAAAAGGTGACATCTTAATTGACATGTGATAAGAAGAGTTATAACAATACTCTCCTAAATGAATCCATTTAATCCAAGCTCTTTGTTGTCCTAAAACATAGTTTCTTAGGTAGCCCTCTAACCATTTGTTAACAATTTCTGATTTCCCATCTGTTTGTGGGTGATAACTAGTGCTTGGAGTAAGCACTGTCCCACTCAATCTGAATATCTCTTGCCAAAAAACACTTAGGAACTTGTTGTCCCTATCACTGACAATAGTTTTAGGCAATCCATGCGAATGGAAAACCTCTCTAAAAAACAACTCAGCCACTTGAGCTGCTATAAATGAAGTGGTAATAGCAAAGAAATGAGCAAATTTCGTTAGTCTATCAACCACAACAAACATACAGTCACGTCCTTGCACCTTGGGTAACCCCGTGATGAAATCCATGGCAATACTTTCCCATTTCTGATTCAGAATGGGCAAAGGCTGAAGTAGACCAGCTGGATAAGAGTGTTCATTTTTACTTCTTTGGAAAATCGGACACTCTCTAATGTAGTTCAAGACTTCTTCTTTCAACCCTTTCCAAGTGAATCTTTCACGAATTTGCTTATAAGTCTTGAAAATCCCTTGATGACCAGCAAGGGGAACATCATGAAAAGATTGTAGAATCTTCTTTTTAAGCTTAGATTCTTGCACTAAAAAGATTCTATCTTTGTAGTAAATTATTCCATCAACCAACTTATACCTTTCATCAACCAAATGACCTTCTAGCAAGCTAGTTGCAAACTGATTTTTAACATAATCAACAGCAATTAACTCCTTCCAATCTGCTGATAACTCACAAAGTGACTGCAAATGAGGCCTTCTTGAAAGAGCATCAGCCACTATATTATTTTTCCCTTTGACAAATTCAATGTCAAAGTCATATGCTTGGAGCTTACTTACCCACTTCTATTGCCTTTAGTTCAAATCCTTTTGGCACATAAAATGTTTAAGACTATTGTGGTCAATCTTAACAACAAATTTACTTCCCACCAAGTATTGACAGAATTTAGACAAAGCATGCATGATGGCAAGCATCTCTTTGTCATAAATAGAGTAAGTTTTTTCTGCCCCTCTCAACTTCCGGCTCTCGAAGACAATAGGATGTTTGTCTTGCATTAGAACAGCTCCAACACCTTCACCTGAAGCATCACACTGTAATTCAAAAGGTTTTGTAAAATCCAAAAGTGCCAACACTGGACACATACTCATGATTTGCTTAAACTTATCAAAAACTTCTTGTGCCTTCTTAGTCCAAAGGAAAGCTCCTTTCTTTGTAAGATCTGTGAGAGGTGCTGCTTGATGAGAATATCCTTTCACAAATCTTCTATAAAATCCACATAACCCTAAAAATCCTCTCAAATGAGAAATATTCTTTGGAGTTGGCCAATCAAGAATGGCCCTTATCTTTTCTGGATCCATTTTCACACCCTTTGAACTAATAATGTGGCCAAGATATAAGAGTTCTGTCAACCCGAACTCACACTTTGATTCTTTGGCGAACAAAAATTCTGCCTCTAAAATACTAAGCACTTCTTCCAAATGCTTAAGGTGCTCTTCCCATGACTTACTGAATATGAGAATGTCGTCGAAGAAGACAAGCACAAACTTCCTCAACTGCTGTCTAAAAATCTTGTTCATACAAGATTGAAATGTAGCTGGAGCATTTGTCAAACCAAAAGGCATGACAAGAAATTCAAAATGCCCAAAATGGCATCTAAACGCTGTCTTCTCTATATCTGCCTCCCTCATTTTGATTTGGTGATAGCTTGAATGAAGATCAATCTTTGAGAAGAACATGGCTCCATGGAGCTCATCAATAAGCTCATCAATCCTAGGGATAGGATATCTATTCTTGATGGTTTTCTGATTCAATGCACGATAGTCAACACACATATGCATTGTGCCATCTTTCTTTTTGACCAGCACCACTGCAGAAGCAAAAGGACTCTTGCTTGGTCTAATGAAACCACTCTCCAAAAGCTCCTTGATAGCTTTTTCAATTTCATCTTTCTACTTCTTTGGATAACAGTAAGGAGTAGTCATGGCAAGCTTTGCTCCTTCTTCTAACTCAATTATGTGCTCAGAACCTCTTTCAGGAGGTCTTCCAGGAGGTAGGCTTCCAAAGACTTTGCTCTTCTTCGAAAGTAAGGCTTGAATATCAGGGTGATACTACCTTTTCTCCTCTACTGTCAACTGGTAGAACCAAACATTCAGCAGCCCATTCAACCTGATCGTGATGGATCAGCCTTTCCATTCTCTTCAAAGACACAATTCAAGGGCCTCCATTTGACATCCCTCTTAGAACAACCTTTCTTCCATTAGACTGGAATTTAAGCTCCATAGTTTGCAAGTTCAATGTGATCTCACCAAGAGATCGCAGCCATTGTATGCCCAACACAACATCAGTGTCTCCAATTCCCACCACATAAAAATCATCTTTAATCTCATAATTTCCTAACTGCATAGAGAGGTTAGGAATCTTCCTCGTGCAAGACATAGTAAACCCATCTGCAACCATTACTTTGAAGCCATCAAATTCCTTAGTCTTCAAACCCTTCTTAGCAACTAATCCTTCATCAATAAAATTATGAGTTGCTCCAGTATCAATTAGGGAAACAATTCTCTGTGAATTCACAACTCCATGAACCCGAAAGGACTCATTTTTTTGAAAGCTTGATAGTTTTGCACTACCATCTCCCACCTCATCAGATTTCTCTTCTGGATCTTCTTCACCTTCACTACCTACTGATTCATATTGCTGATCAGACGAATCAGATTCTGATCCATAATCAGAATAGCCCTCCATTCGATTTTCTTTGCCTCTTCCATAGCATCGGTGACCCTTAACCCAAGGCTCATGGCAAGTGTAGCAAACTCCATCTTTTCTAAGCTGTTCTTTGAGCTCTTCTGACAATCTTGGTGGAAACTTCTTGGGCAGATTTGAAGAATGTTTTTTATCTTTCTTATGCCTGAATGGTTTTGAGTGAAACTTAGGCCTTGGGGCTGCCAACTCCATGCTCCTAGCTTTCTTGATAGCTTCATCTAACGTTGGTGGATCAAAAGCTTTGACCCAACCCTTCAAAGGCACCATTAAACCTTCAACAAAAAGTACCACAAGTCTTCTTTCAGTAATGTTAGGCACCATTACTGATAACCTCTGAAAATCAGCCACATAGTTTTCAAAAGATCCTTGTTGTTTCAATTGTACCAATTCTCTGAATCTCAATTCTAGATTTTTGGTATCAAATCTTTCAATCAACTTATTTGTAAACTCTCCATATGTGCGAACGAGGTTATGGCCAAGAGTGACCAAACCATGAGTCCACCATTCATGAGCTATCCCATCTAAATGCAAGGTAGAAAATTTGATAGCATCTTCTTCCGGCATGGGTCTGAGAGAGAGGTAGTTATCTAACTTCTGTACCCATGATCTGGCTGTACACTTATTACTACCATCATAATGTTCCATAGTAATCTTTCCCAATGCTTGGTAGAAATCATTTCTAGGTGCCATAGGACGTTGTTCAGTCCTTCCTCCATTTCTTCGACTCCTTTGATTCATGAATTGGTCAAAGGTCCAAGTACCTCTCAAATCAAGAGGTAAAGAAACGTACTCCATGTAAGCTTGACGTGCATCATCAGCAAAGTTTGGAGTAGCTTCAACCGGTTGTTGCTCTTCCCTTGGTGTGAAGACGAGAAAAAGGGGTCTAGAGGATGACCCACTAGGAATTGCAGCATGCTAACCCACAATTCTGTCTCTTGTATTCACCTCAGGACTGCCACAATTGTTATTCCCATTAACTCCACTGCTTTCTCCAGTTGAGTTATTTTGGGGCTGAATGATATTCTGAGCTGCTTGCTGGTCCAACTTGGACAATAATTGGGACATCATGTCTATCATCCCATAAAACTTCTTCTCAACTCTGTCCCTCTCTTCATTATCTCTCCTTACAATGTCTGACATTATTACAACTGTCTATTCAACTACTTCCACTGATTTATCTGAACCTTCCATTGTTTTACCAAGATCTCTTAGGACTCCTGAGAAGGTCTCTGCCTCTAGAATGGGCGGAAACTGATGCTGATTTCTAGCCTAACTTCTGGTGTATGGCCTAGTGTCTCTTTCACTCATCAGATAACCAACTACAAATTGCCATAGGATGGCAGGGTCTTCTGCCCTGATACCATTGAAATATGCTAACCAATTTTTTCGAAGGAATTACACAACATAACCAGCAATAGTTAACTAGATTAGCGTTAGCATCAAACTGAAAAACCAAACTGGAAAGAACTACTCGACGTCAAGAATTTGCACTCAAGATCCCATTGCAGGCGAGGTGCTAACATATGACGGAGTGTTGTATTGAAACTAGAAATTATTAGGCGGATAACCAGCCATGAAGAGCATTTCCACACTACCACCAAACAGTGGGGGGAAAAGATTACAATTAAAACAATTTGTCCGCTGCGGCGGGCATCCACATAATTGTGGGGATTCACCACTTGAAAGTGGGTACAATGATATAACAAAATCTTTCTCCACACTGGCGGTAAACTGTCCAGGGGTAATTAACTAGAATTTAATCAAGTAGTTGCAGCAATAATAATGGGTTAGATTAGTACTACTAATCAAAACCTTACAATTCAAAAGACTGCAAAAACATGAATTACAATGATAGAGAAATGAGATAAGAAGATAAGAATGAATTCCATTAATGTTCTTTGCTTTCCAATGACAGAAATATGATTAAAACAGGAAGCTTATAAATCTGATGTAAAATCCTGAGTTCTGGAAATTCATATCAGCAAACTAGAAATTAGTAAAATACTCATAACTCTCTCATTTCACCTCTGAATTGATTGAAGTCTTTTGCAAAGGTTTCTCAGGAGGTAGGCGCCCAAAAACCAAGCACCAAACAACAACTAATTCCAACTTATATCAACTTGCACAATTCCCAATGCTCTTAGAAAGGTACGACCCTCCTTGGAGGGGCGATTTTCATTTAAAAATCAGACATTTGAAATTAAATTCCCAAAATTAACATGAAGGGTCGCCCAAGGTCAACAAATAGATTGGTGAAGTACCCAGAACCAATTTCAAACTGGAAAATAAACTATGAATAAAAAATCACCTTCAGCTGTAGATGAAACAACAAACCAAAATTGCCAAAATCTCCAAAATTCTTCAATCAAATGAGCTCAATCTGCTAGTCTGATGTTGAGAAGCAGCAATGTAGCCAACTAGGTGTTATATTGCAAACACGAAATTGGACGAAAGGCTAGGAGGTAGACATCCTCGAAGCAATATATCAATTGTCATTCCGACAGCATAACGTTAGCATAATTTTCATGGATGCAAAGTTGGAGCAAAAACCTTCATTAAATAAGAGCTCATAACTCTCCAAATTCCTGAGAAGCAAATCAAAGGACACAGGAGACCTTTCAAATTCCCAAAATCATTCAACTTCTCAAGATGGCGTCCAAAATGCTTAATAATAATTTCACTTTATTTAAATTTCTCTTTTATTAAAGTGGCATCCACTTTTTCCAAGGCATAATGTTCTTGACAAAAAATATTAAAACTCCTCATGAAGGCATCACCCTTCAAAGTCCCCTTTTTAAACACAACTTAAAGTTGTTCAACTAGGCCAAGGGGTCAACTGCATAATATAACTTTGATGCCTTTATTCATCATAAAAATGCCTTAAGAGGATAAACGTGAACTGCAAATAAATGCTCCAATTGGACATGAAGTACTGAAAGCTGACAACCTCCATACTGCTTAAAATAGAATTTACTATAAATAGTAAACTCTCAGAAAATGCCAAGGAACCTCAAAACTGGAAACCCTAATTTTACCTCATACACGCCTATAGGCTTCCGGAAAAGGCTGATGAGTGTCAGAACAGATTACTGATGAGAAGGGGACATTACATCCACACCCTAGAGGCCAATTTCTGATTGCGGAAAACTTCTTGATCTTAGGTGATTGCTTCTCCTCAATCTTCTTTCCTCTCTCCATCTTAAGTCATGTAAGGTCTTGAGCTAGATTCTCGTCATTGGGAATCTTGAGTTGAACCTCAGTCTTAGTGTTTTCTTCCATTACAACTTCCTTGTGTGAGGTCCTAATAGTTTTCCCTTTCTTTCATCTTGCCTTTGACCTTCCCATACCTACATTCAATCCAGGCTTGATCAATTCTCAGGACACTTAAATTTGGTCAAGGGTCAACTATCCCCTAGTCAAGACTATGGTAGACTCAAAAGGCCTAGAGTTGAACCCTAAGCTCTAATACCAAAGGGTGATCCCAAAATATTGGTTTACAATTTTTGGCCAAACTGGACATTGAACTAAAGTTTTTAACTAAATCTTCTCTTTGGGGCAACTATAGCGGCTAAATTGTGAGGAATTAGAAGATAATGCAAACTAGAGATTTCTGAAATTTTGTCTGTAGATTCTAAATATATTTTTTTCAAATTTTTTGGAATCACATTGCACTTCTTTTTCCATCTCCTTCGAAAACTAGTTTTTAACAGTAAACACCATTTTTAAAGATTGACGTGTACTTGCTATCACATAACTTTTTTCTATGAAGGATAAGATTTTAATTTTTTCAAATTTAGATTCGTAACTACGATATCTAGTGCATGGAATTGGTTTTATTGCATTTCATTGAATATTTTTTTCTTAATTAAGTTTTGAAGTAAAACTTGTTACAATTTAGACATGATTTACTTGCTAACACATAACTTCTTTTATATGTATCGAAATTCAATTTTTTTTTTGTTGGATCAAGGACATCAATATCTAGTGCATTTACATTTTTTATTTTTTTTTGATAATCTGCTATTTTTCCACATGTGCTGAACATAGAGCTTGATTTTTCGGTGAAAACCTATGTTTAATTAGACTAAAAAAAATAGATAATTTTTTGAATTTAGATTCGTAACTATGATATCTAGTGCATGGAATTGGTTTCATAGAATTTCATTGAATATCTTTTTCGTAATTAAGTTTCAAATTCAAACTAGTTACAATTTAGACATAATTTACTAGCTAAAATATAACTTTTTTGTATCAAAATTCTTTTTTTTTTTGTTGGATCAAGGACATCAATATCTAGTGCACTGATATTTTTCAATTTTTTTTATAATCTACCTTTTTTCCACATGTGCAGAACAGAGAGCTCGATTTTCAGTGAAAAACGTATGTTTTATCAAACTAAAAAAAATATAATAAAACCAAAACATATTAAAATTATATTTGATGGATAGCTCGTCTCAAGGACTACCAACATCCAGTTGGGTTTGTGAAGTCTCCATTTTCATCCTCAACCTGAGCTTTGAAAGGAACTTTTTTGTAGAGATTTGGTAGAAGGGGGAAAAAGGGGGGTTTGAGTGAACCCCCCTTGACCCTTTCGAGCGAAGAGAGGTTCGCACGAACCCACCCTTTTTTTTGAATTTTCCCTTTGTTTTCTTAAAAAAGTGTCATAATATGGTTCGAGAGAATGCAACATGGAAAAGGTAGTTCACTTGAACTAGGGATTCGAGCAAACCATTTTTTGGGTTCGTGTGAACCCCTTAGTTCGTGCGAACCTTTTAAAACCCAATTTTTTGATCGTGGGAGTGTTTTTGCAATTTTCCTTCCTCAAAAAAATTGTAAACCAGTATTATGGGTTTACCCCAAATGTAATAGCCCATTCTAAATTATTACTTAAATTATATTATTGCAAATGACATTATGAATATTCAATTTAAAAAGACATAACTAAGTAGCTATTATCAATCATAGCAACACATGTCTAATTATAATGAGTCAAACATTTATATATTCAATTTGAATGTCAATTACAATATCCAATTTTGACTTGGCTTATAGGACACATAGTCAATACAATGTAGTAATTTTACAACAAGTTACATCAAGATTACATTATAGAACAAGATAGTCTTGAAACACCCAAGGTTTCCTCTTGATGCTCGCCTCCACTGGTGGATAAGCACATGGTTGAAGTGCTTTATTGCCCAGCCACAAAGCTGATGCTTCCTCAAAATTCTTCTAACTTGAAGAATACCCAACCCTGCATAGAAAATTTAGCAAGAGAACAATCTACAAGGTGGAATTTGGTGTGTGTCCATACATCAACATGCATCTCTATCTACAAGTTAGAAAGGAAAATGCAAGATCTATGCTAGGAATGGTAGAGAGTGTTATCACAGAGTCCATACATACGTAATGAACTAATCTGCTTGGCCACACATAAGAATACTGTTGCAACAACAAACAATAGGTTTTGGTAAAAGAAAAAACCTATACTCTCTGAACTCCATTTCAACACCTGTCTTGGAAGGTAACTCCCAACATCAAGTTATCTCATAAATCACATATTTTTAGAAAGTATAATGATTTAAGCCTTGAAAAGTTCCATTTAAATGATTCCAATTGAAGATGGTGATAGAGCTCCTAAAATTCTACAGAATTTTGAGAAAACCATAATTTGAGTCATGATTTTTGAGCTCTATAATCAAAATGGGCTAAGGGTCTGGTTGTAAACCCTAATTTCATAAGTATCCCATTTTGAAACCCTTCAATGTTATAATTTTGTAGTGACTTGTTCCTACCAGTCACTAGTCAAGTAAGTCATAACCTAAGCCTTCAAACACGTCTGGTTACTAGCCCCCTTCGATTAGAATAGTCGGTCTCTCCACACTTAGTCTTGCACCAATTTTTTATAAAGTTAGGCTAAGTATTTTAATGGGCTTAAGTTGTCATCCCCAAGGGTCCTATTATCATCGGCCTAGTCATGGCCCCTCTTTTTGAATAATGTTTAGCATGTGCAGGAAGGTGAACCGTTGGTTATGGAGATTTAATCCCCACTGCGCATCACACATTGTGTAGGAATTTATGGAGAGTCGTCATGAAATGTGCGAGGTCCACGAGATGTTGATGCATGTCCCTACCATATGGAACCCAACCCATGTACCAATACCCAGTAACCAATGACAGTGAGATCGATGATCATCGTGCAACTTACGGGCTTAATTTGAGTCATTCATTGCACACCTCGTGGTATTTCATTAATGCTTGCTAGATAACGTTTGAGGTACGTGAATATTTGACACATGGTGTTTTTCGACCACTGTGCAGAGTATGGTGGATCCGGTGGAGTGAGTGATTTAACACCCTCACCGAGAACCCTAGAGGAAAAAACCTAAACAACTGAAAAACATATAATTTTTTTTTTAAAGTGAAATGTTGCACAATTGAAAATGAACATAAACTTAATTACTATCCTACATCCTCTAGGGTGCACGACTACATTACTTATTTCCCATTATCCAAATTTACAAAACCATATAGCTTAGTAATAACCAAATTCTAATCATCATTAAGTATCACATTTACTCATCACATATAATCAAATGAACCATGAGATACAACCATATTATAAAAGATTAATTGATTACATTCATCTCAATTAACATGTACAATATCACTGAATACATAATTCTTCACATATATGAGATACATCACTTTCAGCTTTACAATTACATTTGGTACAATGATACTTCCTCATTACATGTGAGGAGTACTCAACAACATGTTGCCTGATACATAATAGAGATACAATACAAAGAAAAGTACATTGATCAAAATCCCAAGAGTAGATGTAGTGCAGAAGTCAACGGATCAAGTGAAGTTGCCACAACACATACAAGGAAGGGAACCCAATGGAGAACGTAACACATTCCACCCAACCATGTGAACCCAAAGGTTCACCCCCCATGCTAGGAAGTAATAAAGGGCCCCACCATAACTGATAGAAAAGGGCTAGGACATCACAAGACTGACATGACTCACATGAGCAAGCAGAACAATAACAAATTATAGAGACTATACATCCATAGGTTCATAAATGACCAAGGTAAATCAGAATACAAAAGGATACATGGTTGTCGTAGGGGAAGTGTCATCACATAATTGGTCATAGGTTATCTTGGTGGCCTCTACCGATTTTCGGCCCCTCATGCCAACTTATGTTGAATCAACTTACCTCTCATGGAGACGAGGTAGTTGATTTGCCATTCCAGGCCTTCCCATCTCCCCTCAAGCCTATACGAGTGCTTGAGGATCAGTGAGGTATTATCTTATCTTGTTTAATATTATTGCTACCCTTTCCCCCTGGTTTATTTTTTATGTTTTCACTTTTTTACAAAACTTCCACATGGGTTATCCAGACACCCCTTTGTGCGCCGACCCCCATTGGAAGCCACTCCCCTACTGACAACAATCAACCAAAGAAACAAAAAATATCACCACTTGCATAGACTCCAGGTTTAAGCAAATCTCAAAGTGAGGCAACATCCTTCCCACTCACAATTTCCATAAGACCAATCACAAAGGAAAACTTAATGTGCAAGGTAACGACTATCACAAACATAAGAAAAATAAAATTCCCCAAATCAAGTTTAATAAATAAATCCATCAAGAGGACAAACCTAGCCTCTGGAAGACTCAAGATTCATCCCACTAAAAGACATAATCATTTGAACAAAAATCTCTACCATAAACAACTTATAAAACATTCACTTGATATAACCAGTACTCAAGTAACACTTAATTATGAAGTCTAAGTGGATTGCATGACATTCATCGTAAGCTTGCAAAAAAAATATTCAAATTAATTACAATCTCTTCTAATACACTAGTTTCTTGTTTATTTGATACTAATTACATCAATTCTTATAATGTTAATATTTCTCTTCCAACTATGCTAGATAGCCATGATTAAATATTAATATGGACGTCTATACACTCTAAGATTCACCTATACAATTATATAAATATAAACCTATATATATATTACTATATATAAACATATATATTTTACATCTAAGCAATTTGTTTAAACCAGACTCTCTTAGGAATATAAAGTAGAGAAATTAAGTAGACTAATAATAGTTTGTATTAATATATATGAATATATACACATATATACGTATATATACATATACATATACATATACAAATATACATATACATATACATATATATATATATATATTAAGATACACATGGTAACTACAGATCAAATATCTTATCATAGTTAAAAAAACCAGTAAACAAACACATGAACATCAAAACACCATCAAATCACATATATTGGATAATGGAGGAGTTTAAGAGAAATTTTCACTGGCACAAGAGATGATTTCCTGTTGATCATTGTTTAAACTGAAAGTGGCTTGGTCTAGATACAATTTAACTTAATGTAAACTAAGATTTTGAATCCAAACTTGGCCGATATCACCAACAGGGATTAGACTAAGCTAAAGATAATAAGATCAAATTGGTTGCACTCTAAGATGCGCCTAAAGGGAAATGGTGATATTGAAATATGTTTTACATAGATTAGATGCTAAATACAAATTGAACTAATTAAAATGTGAATAACCAACAAGAAAGAGACAACAACGACCAAGTAATCATACAAACTATAACATGTTCAGGAATTCATATGCCATGTAAGGTTGGGAAATATAAAACTTATGAAATTTTAGATATAAAGCTTTTCTAGCCATCGATTTAACATAGAAACCAGTGTATGTCATGTAAAAACATGAAAATGATTATTTCAATTAGTCAAAGCAAGACAAAAACATCTGCTTTGATACCAAGAAGCTAATACATGATTTGTGAAGAAAAAGATACCAGAAAAAAAGAGGAAAATAATATAGGCGGTGCCACATCTAAACTTTTTTAGAAAATATGATAGATAAGCACATAATCCTGAACTTAAGAATTTGAAGGCTGGAAAGCTAATTTGAATACCAGGATTGAAATCACCAAACAGATGAAGCCATGATTAAGGAGACTGAAGTCAAATAAAAGAAGTTGAAAAGAATAGGGGTGGTGCCCTTTTTAATGTTTCAAATTGTCTTTAGAAAGACATATGCCTAAATCAAGCATAACATACAGAAAACATAAATTTGGTTCAGACCGAGAGTCTTTGACTGGTAAGAAAACAAGTTCAAGCATAAACGATAAAATATTGTGTGGTTCTGGTTTAAACTGAACCCAACATTGAATAAATATATTGGTTTCAGGCCATGCAAATTTCACAGGAATTTGCATTCCCTCAATTGAACTATAACATAATGATTTACACAAATAGGCCATAGACTTTGGTTAAGCCATTTTGGCACAAATACATATTTAGATCGACAAGAAGGAAATTATATACACACTAACTCAACCACAAGAAAATATTGCTACTGCTATTTTTCTAAACATTCTTTCTTTTTAAGTTTTGTTTTAAAATCAAATCAATTAAGCAAAAATCAATGATTTACAATATTTGTATATTAACATTCATTTTCTAAACTGAATGAAATAGGAGAGATAATGGAGGAACCTGTATTGATACACAAAACTAAGCTGAGAATGATTGTCGGGTTCAAAACTCCAGGCTGCAACTCCAAATTTTCCAAGGATTCCACTCTACAACTCAAGGAACTCCAAACCCCATAGCTACTATTAAACCTCCAAGATTTCCAAGAACAACCTCAAAGCTTCACCAATTTCAAGAAGAATTTCAGGAAACAAAGAAAGTTTTTTAGAAAACCCAAGAAAGACATTCACGACATGCCCAAAAATAAGAATTAGTTTTTTTCCCTCCGAGAGAAATAAGGCAAATTTCCCCTGTGGAGTTAACTCCACTTCCCTTTTAATTATTATTTTTTGTAACTACATTTCCACTCCTCCACAATTTTCAATTTCTTTCATTTCAAATTTTCATTTAATTTTACCTTTCAATTTAACTTTTAACCCTCTCTTTCACTTTTCACACTATGTGCCATTAATTTATTATTTTATTATTTTAAATTCATATAAAGTTTGTTTACACAACATATTAATATATATATATATAAAATTTAAATATCCTATTTTGAGCAGTCTATTAAAATTAAATACCATATTTGTTTAAATTTTATTCTTTAATTTAATTAGACTTTTATTTTCATTTACTATGCCTTCAATTTTGACAATTTAAATGTAAGCAAATAATCGAATAAAGCATAAGTCATAGACATGACTCCATGATCAGTCAAACAATTATCAACCAAAAGCATGATGAAGGTAAAATGACCACACGAAGACGAAACAATACCAATAGACCTCACAGATGGGATAGAACATTAGGGATTCATCCTCGATGAGGACGATGGTTCAAAGTGGGGGATCCAGTGTAAACTCTTAAACAACTAACTCCATTGGGATTTGGCACGCTCAGACCTGATAATCAGGTGGAGTCCGTGCCCTATACCTGCAGCCTGCAACAAAACATAGGGTTGAACATGTGCATAAAGAAATAATCACTCACACCGTGATGGGGAAATCACAGAGTTGTAGGGCACTCGCAAGTGAGTGATATGACACTGTTCCCCATCACCAACACATAACAACTAATATCAAAACATGATAATGGATACATCTAATAATACATAACATCATATCCATGATACTCAAATAAGCAATCGACTAGTCTGGTAAACATGATATAAATAAGAAGCATCAAATACCACAATCTCATCACATTAAGCATCATAGTATCATCAAATAGCCACAAAATCTAATTGTCAAAGTATTACAGTGTCTAAATAACATCCAATAGTAACATAGTGTCCAACAAATAGTAACATAAATTCTAGCAAACAACATCATAAAGTCTAGATGCAATCCAAGTAGTTGTCCAAACAAAATCAAACTGAGGGGGCATCACATCCTCCCCCCTAGGACCAAGCTTACTCCTGGAAGCCTCTAAACAGATACGGATAAAGCTTTCTCATCCTGGAAGCATCCTCCCAGGTAGCTGAAGACTTGTCATTTGGATCCCACTAGACCCTAACCTGCTCTATGTCTCATCCCTTGAGTGTGAGTCTCTTGTGTTGAATTACACCTACGGGGTCCAAAGCTAGTTGCCCGTCCTCTACCTGTAATGCATTCCAATTGATGATGCGAGATATATTAGGATATTATGGTCTAAGTACTAAAACATGAAATACATCATGTATGTGTGAGAGACTGGGCAACAAAGCAAGATGGTATGCTACAAGACCAATTCTCTCCAAAATCTTAAAAGGTCCAACAAATCACAGTGCGATCTTAGAGCCTTTTCTGTAACAGATCAGACTCTTTCGTAGACACACATGCAACAATACCTGGTCACCAACTAAGAACTAATGATCCACTTTGTGAGTATCAATGTATTTCTTTTATTTGTCCTGGGTTGCCACTAAATGCTCCGTAATCTGAACCACCTGCTGCTTCATCTCTTGAAGCATCTTCAAACCAAGAAGAACCTTTTCCTCCAAATGGTCCCAACTCAACGGGGTCTGACATGGATGACCATATAACATGTGGAAGGGAGGCATGCCAATAGAACTTTGATAGCTATTATTGTATGCAAATTCTACCAAATATAAGTAGTCCTCCCAACATGACTGTTGATCCATTCTGTACATTCAAAGCATATCCTCGAGGACTTGATTGACCCTCTTGGTTTGTCCATCAGTCTCTAGGTGATAAGCTAAACTGAAGCTCAACTAAGTCCCTAATGCATGTTGTAGGGACGTCCAAAGAACTAAAGTAAACATAGGATGTATGTCTAAAATAATCTAGTGAGGAGTACCATGTAACCTAAAAATTTTCTCCATGAAAACTCTAGCCACTGATGAAGCATTGTAAGAGGAGCAGACAGGAGAGAAGTGTGGCACCTTCGTCAACCTATCCATAGTGACCATAATGGCATCATGCCAACGTGAAGAAACATGAAAACCAACAATAAAATCTAATGAAATAATGTCCCATTTCCATTTTGGAACCAAATGAAGCTGCAAAAGTCTTGTAGGATGTTGGTGTTCTGCCTTCATTCTCTAACACTCTAGACACTTTGATACAAAATCAACAATACCTCTCCTCATATCGACCCAAAAGTACAATTGTCAAAGATCAACATGCATCTTTTTGACACTAGGATGAGCTGAATACAGTGCTCGATGTGCCTCTGAAATGATCAAAGTGCGAAGATCTCTAGTGGATGGTACATAAATATGACCCAAATTCCTCAAAAGACCATCTGACTCAAGGGAATATCCTACAAATATACCCTCTAAAGCTCTACCTAACTCCACCTTAGTCCTCACCTCCTGATACCAACCATCTGAAGGAAGTGTTGAAAGTATCTGATTCCTCAAATCCACACCAAAAGTCACTGTCGATAACTCATGTCTCCGTCTACTAAGTGCATCCACGACCACATTCTCCTTTCCCTGGATTAATTTCACCTCAAAATCATATTCACATAAGAACTCCATCCATCATCTCTGCCTAGCATTCAGATTAGGCTATGTAAATATGTATCACAAACTACAGTGATTAGTGTGCAGCTCAAACCGATGCCCTAATAAAAAGGGCCTCCACCTCGTCAAATCATGTACCACAACAACTAACTCTAGATCACATGTGTGTAGGGTAATTCACCTCGTGATCCTTGAGTTTGTGAGACTCATAGGAAATCACACGACCCTCTTGCATCAACACAACTCCTATACCCTCCAAGGAAGCATTTGTACAAACTACAAAATCCCCAGAAGGATCAGGAATAGCTAAGATAGGAGTACTAGTCAATCTCTCCTTAAGAGTCTAGAAAGCTACCTCACACTGCTCTGACAAAACAAATTTCTTCCCTTTTCTCTGAAGGGAAGTGATGGGATGTGCTATCCTCAAAAAACCCTAAACAAATAGACGGTAGTAACCTACTAACCCCATGAAACTGTGAACCTCTACCACATTAGTAGGTGCAGGCCAATCAATGATAGCTTGGATCTTTGAAGGATCCACGACAATTCCCTCACAAGAGATACATGTCCTAGATATTTCACCTCTGTCTTGAAGAACTCACACTTTGACAAGTTAGCATACAACTGATTCTCCCTCAAACACTGTAGCACCTGTCTCAAGTGATCTTCAAGCTCCTCCATGGTCTTGGAATAGATCAATATATCATCTAGAAACACCAAGAAAAATCAGTCAAGGTAGGTGTGAAACACACGATTCATCAAACTCGTGAATACCGAGGGCACATTCGTTAACCCGAAGACACCATTGTGAATTCGTAGTGTTTGTATCGAGTATGAAATGTGGTCTTATGTATATCTGCCTTGAAGATGCGCAACTACTAATATCTCAATTTAAGATCAATCTTTGAGAACACCCTAGTACCCTTGATTTGATCAAATAGATCATCTATCCTCGACAACGGATACTTGTTCCTTATTGTCACCTTGTTCAACTGTCGGTAAACTATACACAATCAAAGGGACCCATCCTTTTTCTTCACAAAAATCACTAGTGCTCCCCAAGGAGAGACACTACGATGAATAAATCCCTTTACTAATAGCTCCTCAAGCTATGATAGAAGTTCCTAAAGCTCCTGCGTGGTCATCCGATAAGGTGCTCGTGAAATGGGCTTAGCTCCAGGTACAAGATCAATCTTAAAGTTGATGTCACGCTTGGGTGGCATCCTTAGAATCTCGCTAGGAAAAACATTGGCATACTGTCTGAGAATGGGATGACTATCAAGTGACACCTCCTCCTGACTCTCTCCAAACTCCAAATCATTGACTGTCGCTACAAATAACTGACAACCCTGCTGCATACACCTCTTCAACTACAAACATGAGATCAACCTCAAAGAAATAGGTCTCTGAATCCCAACTACCTCAACCTCACTGTCGAAATCATAAATGCACTTCACTGACTTGCGATGAAAATCTATGACTCCTCTGCGAACCTCTAACCAATCCATGCCCAATACAACATCATAAGACCCAAGAGGAATGATATGAAGATCAACCGTGGTGTTAAGAGATCCAATCCTCAACCTACAACCATAGACGAGGGACTCAACTGTGACCTTAGCATTGGAAGCTAACTCAACCTACCACCTATCATCCTACTTTATTGCCACCAATCCACATCATGCTACTACAAAGGGAGAAACAAAGGATTCTAAAGCACCTGAATCAAAGAGAGAAGAAACTCTACCATGCTATAACACACCTGATGTCTCGACCACAGTGCCTTGGTGCTCAACCTGGCGGTTATCAATCACAACAAAAACTCTGTGTGATCTACCGCATCCCCTACTATCAACTTTGAAGCCACTGGTCTCTATGTAAATCTAGAAGTACCCTTCTAAGGACACTAACGAGCAATATGACCCTGTTGTCCACATTAGAAGCACCCGGTACCTCTTCCAAATCCTCTACTACCTGGAGGTGCACTAGACTGCTGAACACTGCCCCTGTTAAATGTAGATTGTGAACTCTAGTCTAGCTGATCAAAGCAGTAACGCTTAATTTTCCTCCAATTCCTATCTCTCTTGGACTAAGACCTATCATCCTGATGGGATCGCAAGTTCTTATGTTTTGACTTAGAGGTCTATTGTTGCTACTACTGGCCACCCTAAAGGGTGCCTGCTGACTTCTAGATGGACCTGCTGACTATGTCTGACCACCACAAGAACTAAACCCTACCAGAGGTGCACTTCCAATCTAAACCCCCGTCTGTCCACCTAAAGCCATAGCTAGATTCTCCTCCACAATCTAAGCCTTTTCCACAGCTACCTCCATGGTTTTCAGCTTGAACACACAGAGTCCACCACTAATGTGATGTGGGCATTTAAGCCCCTGATAAAGTGTTGTACTAACATGCCCTCATCATCTCCAATGCCAAAATACTGCTTGAGTTCATAGTACCTATGCTCATATTGTTCCACTGACATTGCCATATGTCTCAACTCATGAAAATCATCTGCACGACGCTGTCACCAATGGTCAGACAAGAATCAGCTCTAAATCACTCAAGGAACATCTCCCATGACACTAAATCTATATCCAAATGGAGCTTTTGCTCCTCAAGATGCCACCACGTGGAAGAAAAACCTCAGAGATGCATGATGACACACCTGGCCTTGGTATTTCTACCATATGGGTGCATAGTAAAACATCGGTTCAGATCGATTAACCAAATCTCAGCCTCTAAACCATTGCCTATCCCATCAAATGTTAGAGGACGTGCTTGAAGAAGGTCCCTCATATGACCTGCTAAAATGGCATCCTACTCAACAACTAACTCTCTTCTCCTAGGAGACATCTTTCTCTCCTAAATCATTAACTACTCACCCCCTCCTTCAAACCAAGCCAAGAAAGAACCTCCTCTAGTAATTGGAACAACTGTGTGCCCTCCATCCTTGGCTACTCTAGATTTTTTCCTTCACCTCCCTGATTGTTCTGTGAACCCTGATGTTCCTCCAGATTTGACTCATGGGAACTCTCTGGAGGTGAATCCTGGCGATTGGCCCCACGGCCACCACCATGACCTATTCCTCACCCTCAACCTCTACCCCATCTCCTAGGAATGATCCTACACAGACACCACCAAGGAAAATTTCAGGGTATTAGACGAGTTCAACAAGGAAAAACTTAAACTTCAAACTATACTTCTAAGAAAAATTAATGGACTAATTTATATACCCAGAGCACCCAGTGTTTAAACCTGAGCTCTGATTCCATGTGTAACATCTCCGCCAAGAACCCTAGAGGACAAAACCTAAACAATTGAAAACAAACAAACTTTTTTTAAAAAGTGAAATGTTGCATTATTGAAATTGAACATAAACTTAATTACTATCCTACGTCCTCTAGGGTTCACGACTGCATTACTTATTTCCCATTATCCAAATTTACAAAACCATATAACTTAGTAATAACCAAATTCTAATCATCATTAAGCATCACATTTACTCATCACATATAATTGAATGAACCATGAGATACAACCATACTATAAACATAAAAGAATAACTGATTACATTCATCTCAATTAACATGTACAATATCACTGAATACATAATTATTCACATATATGAGATACATCAGTTTCAACTTTACAATTACTTTTTTTACAATGATACTTCCTCGTTACATGTGAGGAGTACTCAACATGTTTCTTGATACAATAGAGATACAATACAAATACAAGTACAATGATCAAAATCCCAAGAGTAGATGCAATGTAGAAGTCAACAGATCAAGTGAAGTCACCACAACATGTACAAGGAAGGGAACCCAATGGAGAACGTAACATGTTCCACCCAACCATGTGAACCCACAGGTTCACCCCTCGTGCTAGGAGGTAACAAAGGGCCCCACGTGTATGTGCAGGATCATCATGGAAAAAGTAGGCCCTTAAGTGGCAAAAAAATCAAAAAAATCAGTGCTAGGCAACTTGACGTAAAAATTTGAATAAGTTATCTATATTATTTTTAAAATATGTAAGAATAGAATTTGTAGAAAATTGAATGTAGTTTCTAAACTACTAAGTTTTTTTTTAAATCTATTTGGTGAAAATTTGAAATTTCAATGCAGTAGTACTTAAATTTTAGGGAAAAAATAAGTAGGTGTCTGTCTAACCACCCTAACCACAATAAAATGATAATATTTTTTATAATATTTTAGATATAATTAGAGGACTCATGTCTAGATGTGATGCATTTTTTTTGTAATTTTTTCTAAGTGAATATTTAATTGTGAATTTTTTATTACAACTTTTAAAAAATATAAAAATTCATATGTCTAACCACCTTAACTTGGTCAAAACTTCATGAAATTTAATTTTTCCTTTTTTAATCGTATAGTATGCGAAGCATAGAATGTGACACATGTTTCGGATTCAAAAAATGTGATACCATTTGAAAGTTATAGATGTTTTTCAACCAGCCTATCGATCAGGACTTTAGTCGTAATTCAAATAGAAAATGAATAATAATTATTTATTAAATTCAAAGTAAAGCATAATTTATATTGGTGGAAATATGAGAATCTCCTTTAAAAACCCTTTTCGTTTCATCAATTTTGGGTAAAAAAAAAGTCGTCAACCACATACCCTACGCATACCCATAATATTGCCACTTTTTGGCCCATCATGATCCTACACATACCCCCACCATAACTGATACACAAGGACTAGGACATCACAATACATGACTCACATGAGCAAGCAAAACAATAACAAATGATAGATACTATACGTCCAGAGACACATAAATTACCAAGGTATATCAAAATACAAAAGGATACATGGTTGTTGTAGGGGAAGTTTCATCACATAATTGGTCATAGGTTATCCAAATAGATCTTCCTAGGCCCCGGTCCCCATCTTGGGTTATCCTAGTAGCCTCTACCGATCTTCGGCCCCTCATTCCAACTTATGCGAAATCAACTTACCTCTCGTGGAGATGAGGTAGTTTATTTTCCATTCTAGGCCTTCTCATCTCCCCTCAAGCCTATACAAGTGAGGTATTATCTTATCTTGTTTAATATTACTGCTACCTTTTGCGCCTGGTTTATTTTTATGTTTTCACTTGTTTACAAAACTTCCACATGGGTTATCCAGGTGCCCATTTGTGTGTTGGCCCCCATTGGAAGCCACTCCCCTACTGACAACAATCAACCAAAGAAACAAAAAATATCACCACTTGCACAGACTCCAAGTTTAAGCAAATCTCAATGTGAGGCAACATCATTCCCGCTCACAAGTTCCATAAGACCAATCACAAAGGAAAACTTAATGTGCAAGGTAATGACCATCACAAACATAATCAAAATAAAATTCCCTATATCAAGTTTAATAAATAAATCCATCAAGAGGACAAACCTAGCCTCTGGAAGACTCAAGATTCATCCCACTAAAAGACATAATCATTTGAACAAAAATCTCTACCATAATCAACTTATAAAACATTCACTTGATATAACCAGTACTCAAGTAACACTTAATTATGAAATCTAAGTGGATTGCATGACATTCATCGTAAACTTGCAAACAAAATATTCAAATTAATTACAATCTCTTCCAATGTACACTAGTTTCTTGTTTATTTGATACTGACTACATCAATTCTTATAATGTTAATATTTCTCTTCCAACTATGTTATAGCCATGATTAAATATTAATATGGATGTCTATACACTCTAAGAATCACCTATACAATTATATGCATATAAATGTATATATATATACACACACACACACACATATTACATCTAAGTAATCTATTTACACCAAACTCTGTTAGGAATATAAAATACAAAAATTATGTAGACTAATAACTGTTTGTATTCATATATATATATATATATACATGCGGTAACTCAAGATCATATATCTTATCATAGTTAAAACATCCAGTAAACAAATGTATGAACAACATAACACCATCGAATCACATATATTGGATAATGCAGGAGTTTAAGGGAAAGTTTCATTGGCGCAAGAGATGATTGCATGCTGATCATTGTTTAAACTAAAAGTGGCTTGGTCTAGATATAGTTTCACTTAATGTAAACTAAGCTTCTGAATCCAAACTTGGCCGATATCACCAATAGGGATCAGACTAAGCTAAAGATAATAAGATCAAATTGGTTGCACTCTAAGATGTACCTAAAGGGAAACAATGATATTGAAATCTATTTTTACATAGATTGGACTCTAAATACAAATTGAACTAATTAAAATGTGAATAACTAGCAATAAAGAGATGATGATGACCAAGTAATCATACAGACTATAACATGTTCAGGAATTTGTATGCCATGTAAGGTTTGGCAATATAAAACTTATGAAATTCTTGACATAAAGCTTTCTTAGCCATTGATTTCACACAAAAACTGGTGTACATCATGTCAAAACATGAAAATGATTATTTTGATTAGTCAAAGCAAGACAACGACATCTACTTCAAATTCGATTCACTATGATAAAGGATTTATGATACCAAGAAGCCAATACATGATTTGTGAAGAAAAAGATACCAGAAACAAAAGAGGAAAATAATATAGGCGACACTACATCTAATTTTTTTTTTAAAATATGATAGATAAGCACATAATCCTGAACTTGAGAATTTGAAGGCTGGAAAGCTAATTTGAATACCAGGATTGAAATCACCAAACAAATAAATCCATGATTAAGGAGACTGAAGTCAGATAAAAGAAGCTAAAAAGAACAGGGGCATCGCCCTTTTTAATGTTTCAAACTGTCTTAAGAAAGACATACGCCTAAATCAAACATAACATACAGAAAACACAAATTTGGTTCAGATCGGGAGTCTTTGATTGGTAAGAAAATAAGTTCAAGCACATGCGATATAGTATTGAGTGGTTCTGAATTAAACTAAAGCCAACATCAAATAGGAAATATAATGGTTTCAGGCCATGCAAATTTCAAAGGAATTTACATTCCTTAAATTGAACTATAACATAACGATTTGCACAAATAGGCCATAGACTTTGGTTAAGCCATTTTGGCACAAATACATATTCAGATCGACAAGCAAGAAATTATATATGCACTGACTCAACCACAGGAAAATATTGCTACTGCTATTTTTCTGAACATTCTTTCTTTTTAAGTTTGGTTTTAAATTCAAATCAATTAAGCAAAGAATCAATGATTTATAATATTCATATACTAACATTCATTTTCTAAACTAAATGAAACAGGAGAGATAATGGAGGAACCAGGATTGATACACAAAACTAAGCTGAGAATGATTGTTGGGTTCAAAACTCCAGGCTACAGCTCCATCTTTTCCAATGATTCACTTTGCAACTCAAGAAACTCCAAACTCCACAGCTACTATTAAACCGCCAAGATTTCCAAGAACAACCTCAGAGCTTCATCAATTTTCAAGAAGAATTTTAGGAAACAAAGAAAGTTTTTCAGAAAACCCCAGAAAGACATTCACGGCAAACCCAAAAAAAAGAATTAGTTTTTTTCCTCCAAGAGAAATAAGGCCAATTTCCCTTGTGGAGTTAACTCCACTTCCCTTTAATTATTATTTTCCATAACTGCATTTCCACTCCTCCACAATTTTCATTTTCTTTCATTTCAAATTTTCATTTAATTTTACCTTTCAATTTAACTTTTAACCCTCTCTTTCATTTTTCACACTATGTGCCATTAATTTATTATTTTAAATTCGTATAAATTTTGTTTACACAACATATTAATATATATATATATATATATAATTTAAATATTCTATTTTGAGCAATAAATCTTAGTCTATTAAAATTAAATACCATATTTGTTTAAATTTTATTCTTTAATTTAATTAGACTTTTATTTTCATTTACTAAGCTTTCAATTTTGACAATTTAAATTTAAGGAAATAATTGAATAAAGCATAAGTCACAAACATGACTCCATGATCAGTCAAACAATTATCAATCAAAAGCATGATGAAGGTAAAACAACCACATGAAGACGAAACAATACCAACATACCTCATAGATGCGATAAAACATCAGGGATTCGTCCTCAACGAGGATGATGGCTCGAAGTGGGGGACCCAATGTTACCTCCGAAACAACAACTCCATTTGGATCTGGCATGTTCAGACCTGATAATCAGGCGAAGTCAATGCCTTGTACTTGCAACCTACATCAAAACATAGGGTCAAACATGTGCATAAAGAAATAATCAGTCACACTGTGATGGGGAAATCATAGTCACAGGGCACTCACAAGCGAGTGATGCGACATTGTTCCCCATCACCAACACATAACAACTGATATCAAAACATGATAACACATACATCTAACAATATATAACATCATATCCATGATACTCAAATAAGCAATTGACTAGTCTGCTAAACATGATATAAATAAGAAGCATCAGATACCACAATCTCATCACACTAGGCATCATAGTATCATCAAATAGTCACAACATCTAATCGTCAAAGTATCACAGTGTCTGAATAACATCCAACAGTAACATAGTGTCCAACAAATAGTAACACAAAGTCTAGCAAACAACATCATAACATCTAGATGCAATCCAAATATATGTACAAATAAAATCAAACTGAGGGGGCATCACAAGTGACATGGATCCTAGTCAGCATGCTTTCATTTGCTAAGAGGTGACGAGCCATGGTATCGGGTTGTCAAACATGATTTTACTGCATCCTAGTCGTATGATATCCCATCTCATCTTGACATAAATGACCAATATTCAAAATTAAAAAACACACATGTGATAGCCATTTTTGTTCTGCAACCATTGAAGCATTAATGGCATGATCTCTTCATAAATGATTGAATCAAGTCCTTTTGTGTACGAGGAATTAATTCCTAGTCATTATGAGGAACAATTTGTTGATCTCCTGGTACTAGGGTGATTAACGGTGAAGTAATCAACACTAGCAATTAATTGCTTCTTCAAGCATGTGAAGGAAAAGTTGATGAGCTAATACCAATAGGCTTGCTTGATAAATATAGGTGAAGTGTTAGTTATTTTCACCATTGTATTCAGTAATTGGCATCTCTCTGAATTCATGCAGAATAGGAGTGTGCGACTACGAGTTTTGAGAAGCTACTAAATAGTGAAAATGAGCAAGCCAGTTGCCTCCACGGTACCAGTTAGAAGGTCACCTAGACTTAATTTACAGAGGCTTCATGATGACATTTCTGAACACGAACAAAAGGTACTGGAACAAGCTCCATCTACAAAAGAGAAGGTTTCTGTTGAGAAGTTTCCATATGCTCTTGTTAGATGCAATAGTAGACTTAAGCACCATGGCGTTGCTCTAGAAAAAGTTGAAGAAAAGGGCAAGGAGCCTGCACCATTCACCTCTAGAGTCTACGGGAAGATACGATATGGACATGGCTCCTATGGGCGACAAAATTTTCCAATTGCTATTATAGATAGCCCTTCAGAAAGTGCTACAGAAACAGACTCTGGTTATATGCAATATCTCATGACACTTAACCAAACTGAGGTCCATGGAGTGGAGGTGCTATCGGTACCACCATTGTTCATTAAGACTCCAAGTGGACGCGATGGTTCTATTCTATACAAGGACAAAGAAGAGGAGGGTGTTGAGGTTTCTTCTCCACCTCCTGCAAAGATGCGGAGTGAGCATGTGCATCATGGGCTAGGTGTTGGTGATGGTTGTGCCTTTGGTTGAAAGAATTGGTCTATGGGTTTTACAAATTTTGTGTTGATTGATAAAGTTGTTGTGGTGGTTGCTCCTATTTCTCGTGCGTGGTGGTAGTTTTTTGGTTTTATGCTAATTATGGGTTTCCAAGGTTACGTGGATATGGACACAGAGATTAGCTGGCGACTAAAGAGAAGTTTTGGCGGTACTTGTATTCCCTTTTTTGATGATGGTTACAAGTTTTTCCTCCCCTTTTCAACAAGTAATTACAAATTGTCATGTGGTGAATTTTGAGATGAAATGAAATTGGTTTTGAAATGAAATATCTGAATTGTAATTGTATTTGAGTTGGATGCTTTGTTGCTCCCTTGCATTATAAAATGGATTTGCAAGGATGTTCTGGTCTCTAAAATTTTGAGTCTGATAATACTTTCAAGGTGGAAGCTAGACATAGAAAAATATCAGCAAATTGAACAACTGAATTGTCTGGGTTTTAAGTTATGCATATATTAATCTTAAAAGAGTTTTATGGAAAGAGCTACTATCGAAACAAATCTTATGCCTAAAGCATCCACTCTAATTTTGTAAATCTTATGCAAATTATGAATGGAATATCAAGGATAGCTTTGTTCATCATCAAATATTTGTTTGAATGTATGCCCTTGTCTTTGCTTTGGTTCAAAGAATCAATTAGATGCTTGAATGAGGTCATAGATTTGTGATAGCTTACATAGGATTCGGTAAGAAGTTATGTTTTAGGTGCAGTGAGTTTTCATAAATGTAAGGCATTATTTAAATAGTCCTTCATCGTCAGAATAAAAAAATTTCTATATTACTGGTTGTCATATAAGTAACTCTAATGCCCAATAGATAAGAAACTGGTTGATTTGCACATGGTATTTATATTTTGAAATATGATATACCCAATCATGGAATCAAGATCAAAATATAAATCATTTAAAATTTGTTAAACTATGAGGCATGTATTTGAAATACCTTCTGGTTTATAGTAAATGAACTATTGTTTGCTCGAAGGCTTGCCACCCTTTTAGTAAATTGTGTTTATTTACCCTTCATAGGAATCGATCTGTAAATTGATGTGTTCTGAACTAAATTAACCAAAATGAACACAAATGGGAACACCCTCCTAGGTCGCCTAAAGTGAAGGAGTGAAGCCTCTAAAGCTATTCACTCGTTAAGTTGGCCATTCCTCTTGGAATTCTTGAGTATAAGAGTTGGTTACTCTTTAGAGAATTCTGAGGGTGTACTAGAAAAAAACACCAACAGAGGGTTTGATCAAATCACCTTAGATCAAATCCCCTTGGATAGAACCCTACTAGTTTTAAACCATACCTATAACGGAGTCTCCTTTACACCTATCAAAATGCTGATAAAAAACCACTTTTGATTTACCTTTTGGGGGATCAAATGAATTCATTTAAAATTTATTTTTTGTAAGTATGTATTCCTTATTAACAAAAAGTATAATTTTAAATAAATTTAAGTTTATTATTATATATATTTTTTCTTAAAATGAATGTAGGTTTTTCATCGAAAATCAAGCTCTTTTTTTTGCACATGTGGAAAACTAGTAGATTATCAAAAAAATTATAAAAATATCAGTGCACTAGATATTGAAGTCCTTGATCCAACAAAAAAAAAAGAATTTCGATACATATAAAAAAAGTTATGTTGTATACAGTCCACCTATGTCTGAATTGTAATTGGTTTGACTTCAAAACTTGATTAAGGAAAAAATATTAAATAAAATACTATGAAACCAAATGAAAGTGCTAGATATCGTAGTTACAAATCTAAATTCGAAAAAATTATAATTTTATCCTTCATGGAAAAAAAGTTACGTTTTATATGATGAGCATCACTCCTTAAAAATGATGTTTACTAAAAAAAACTAGTTTTCGAAGGAGATGGAAAAGGAAGTGGAATCTGATTCCAAAAAAATTGAAAAATATATATTTAGAATCTACAAACAAAATGTCACAAATCACTAGCTTGCATTATCTTCAAATTCCTCACGGTTTAGCCGCTATAGGTGCTCAAAAGTGAAGATTTAGTTAGAAAAAATTAGTTTCGTGTCTAGTTTGGCCAAAAATTGTAAACTAGTATTGTGGGATCACCCAACAACTAACTACCCTCTAGCAACATCTACCCTTAGGTGCTATAGTCTATTAGGTGCTGTTGTTCTATTCTATTTAAAATTCAGAAAATAAATCAAATGGAGTTGATCAATACATTATCCGTCCATTTCAAGCACATGTCACATAATTACATTCATTGTAATACAATATTCAATTAAGAATAAAGAAAATAGGTAACAAAAGAAGGTATGCCACAAGTATGTGTATGCACGTAGATGAAGGTCTACGTGCATAAACATATATGTGCCTACTTAAGTTATAATTTTGTGCATACATTTTGAATTAAAAACCAATAAATCATATTTAACAACATTCAAATAATGTTTCAGATTGGCATATCATTTGTCAGACTACGAATAGTAAAAGAACTTAAGAAAAAGTTTGTTTGAACATTTTCCCACATACTGTTATGTTGTTTGTATCAAACCAAGCTATGATAGCAAACAATGTTGTTGTTGTCAAACAACTACTGTTTATACAGAATAATATTGTCTATAGCTAATCAAATTATAGTTTATAACAAAACGATGTTGTTTTCAACTAAACAAACATTGTTTATAAGAAAAGGATGTTGTTTATAGCTAAACAATTACAATTTATTACAAAACAATGTTGTTTACAAATAATCACAGTCTGTTTATAACAAAATGATGTTGTTTACAACTAAACAATTATAGTTTATTACCAAACAATGTTGTTTACAAATAAACAATTTCAGAATAAAGTTGTTTACATATTCAAGCTACTCTATACTACATTCTAAGAACAAAGTCTCCATCATGTTGGTATTTACATATAAAAAAAATATTAATTTTCCTATGTGCAATAAAAGTAATGGAACAACATATTTATCATTTAGAAACCAAATGAATCATGAGTCTAAAACAAGATCAATATTCCAAGGTTTTAGAAAGAAACCCATTTTCAAGGGCAAGAAAATAAATAATGATCAAGGCACTCATTGCTCCAAGAAATGACCTTTAGTTAGACAATGTATTAGTGTAACCTTAATCAACATCAATGGCCAAATAAGAAGATTGTTTCTTTAATGGCATGTAAATATATGTATATATATACATACCTATATATATAGATATATTGACATGCATGGTTTATCCTATGATCAATATTATACAACCCGTTGATCCTTTAGATCAATTCATATAATGTGAATAAGAATGGAACATTACCATCATTCCCCCATTGTTACAAAAGAACGATGTTGAATCATTTATGCTATACTAATGAGTTTCTACTACCAAAGTTAAAATTTATTTTTAACACCCTATGGGTGCAACGATTCAAGATTTGGCCTAGCCAATATGAAAGTCAATAGTAAAGAAAAGAATCAAAGATAATGTTTTTGTTCCCTAAGGGAACGATGACAAATTTTCCCACATCATTTCCAAACATCATAACATTGCTAATCGGATATAAAATGATAGCCATAGAATAACATAGAAAATTCACATGCATGGTTCTGCAATTGTAGCCAATACTAATTACAACTTCTTGCCGCGTCCTTGCTCAGCTAGGAAGTTTTAGAAGGCACAAATATAACATGCAAAGGGTGTTATTGATATAAAAATTGTTTTGCTCCAATCACAGGCTTATCGACTCACCTGAAAGCCATGTGATGGGCTCAATAGAAGCACATGCCAGATGGTTATACAAGGGGTGGCGAAATCACAACTGACAAAGAATGACAAGTTTGACTTTCAAGCCCCTAGTGAAACATAAACAAAGCATATCCAAGCAAAGAAAGGACGATATGGCAATTCTCACAACAGTAACCTTTATCTAAGTCAATCAATGATTTGCATAAGGAAATCAACAACAAAATTTATATGATTTCTATTGAGTCGTTAATATAGCATTCAGATTTTTGCATTGAGATTAAAAGAAACAATAAAGAAAAGCAAACATTTCAACGTAAAATGTCAATTACCTCTGTATGCAAGGATTTTCCCTTCAGATTTTTCCAACAATGCTCGACAATCAACCCATTCTCTCCTAGTTGGAGTCAATGATACTCTTTTAAGAATAGCAGTTCTTTCCTTCATTTTCCTACCCCTCCACTATGGGGTTGTTTCGAATGATAATGGGCATTAATGTTTAGCCACCCCATTCTTGCAAATTTGAATATTAGCCTTAATTTTGAGGGCATTAATTTTTATCTTTTCAATCACTGAATCATTTCAAATCAACTTAATACAATTTTCTACATGAATTTTCAAATACAATCATCATGCTTTTGTGGTGTGTGCACCCAAATTCCATTAAGCTTATTGTTTGATCTAGCTAAACGATCCTACTTTAACCATGTTCTCATCCTTCAACTTGTCATCCTGCAATTGCACACACTTGCACTTACACAGTTCATTAGTAATGTTCAATTTTTATAAAATATAAGATAATTCAAAAGATTGCACTATGTCAATGACGGTCAACTACTTTCAATCATTCAACATATTGAGTTTCCTCAATAATTCAATTTATCATATTATAATTAAAAATGAAATAAAATTTGGGTTATGACAATACCCCATACCCTTCCAATAAATAATATATTCCTTGTATTCACTTTTCCAAGTCCCCTTGCATATATGTGACTCCAAGATTTACAGATTTCCTCTTGATAATTGAGTTTCATGCCCAATTTATTCTATGAGGATCATTAAAATTGCTAAGGTGCTTTATGTAATGATCAAATGTGTTGTGCAACAACTCATGCAATCAAACTATATTTTTGAAGAGTGAATTATATATTCTAAATGTGTCATTTTACTTCCAATAGGGAATGAAGTGTAGTAATTTACAAACTATGTCCACCACTACGAAAATAGAGTTATTGAAACCCCAATTGCATGAAATTCCAAGAAAAAAATCCATGAATAATGTCTTCCATGATCTATCTAGTATGTAAACTGGATTAACAATCCAATGTTCTACATCATTCCTTTTGTTTTTAGGTACATATTACACCTAAATCAATAAAACCTAACACACATATGTGTGAACTTGGCCAGTGATACCTCTCCTCCAACATGATCCATATTTTATTTATGTCAAAGTGTCCTCTAAGTCCACCTCTATTCAATTATTTGATGAGATTCTCCCTTGTTAAATTCAAAATATTAATAATTTTTACCTCCTACACAAGTATCCCTCTCTTGTAAAGTAATCATAAACACCTCTATCTCTAGCCCGAGGCTATATCACCTATTCCATGTATCCAGAAATATAGATCTAAACCATACATACCCTTCATCATTTTCATGCCCATTATTTTAACCATCAATAAAAATAGTTCTTTACCTCTACTTAAGTTAGTTGTAACTTTGTTGATCTTTCCGACATGACGTTTCAATGAAAAAGAGCAACCCTATAGATAATATATGTTCCTCATGTGCCTTCAATTGAGACTTAGATATTCATGAACTTTAATGCCTAGTGATTTTTGTACAAATGACACTCCTTTGGTGGGAAATAATTCCTCTACTTACATAAATATTTCTATATGGTTCATACAATTGGTAGTTGTAGATGGAATAGAAATATCTAGCCTCATTCAAATTATCACGGTGATGTAAATGGTCTACTCTTCCAATTTAACACAAGGAGTAAATTTATTAATTTTTTATCGAGTAAATTTTCATGCTTTTCACTTTAATAAATAGATAACACCAATCCTTGAACTTATTAAAAAGGGATTCATCATAAAATGGCATATTTTCAAACTTGATTGGACATTTAAGATTTAGGAAATCATCCAAAACTTGGAGTAGGTGAAAATGATTAGACCTAGAACATGGAATAAAACATTTTATCTAATGATATCAAGATACAACCATGTTTAGGATAATATAAATTATCTAATAATTTAGTAATGTTATAGAATATTTGGCTACATTTTTTCATTTATAGGAATCAATCTTTATCATGATGTCCATTAGTTCATTCTATTACACAAAGGAGATCAAGTCAATCTATGATTGGGTTTTCCATTAAATGCCCCTATTTTTATCCTTTGTTCACTTAAAATGAAATTGAACTAACTAGAAATCATGCATTTTTCATTTGTGATTAGATCCAATATGTTGGGGATAACATTCCATGACTATTCTTTGAGAATAGGGCCCACAGAGCCATCTATGTCTATTGGGAAGAATTTGATGTTAGAGGCAATACTTTTCAATCAGGACACTTTCTAATTAGCTTATAATCATATTTTTCCCTCTAAATGAAATGACATATAGTCCTTTTGAAGCATCATTTTCCTTGAAAAGATCCCTTTCCATTTGTACTATTGCTATATTAATCATTTTGTTTCAACAAATTCAATATTGGTTACTTATAAATGTATACTATCAAAACTTTGAAGACCTAGTTATGCTTGATTAAGCATATTTTTTTGAGGGTCTCTAGGCTCCTAACATTCTAGGAAATGATCCTTATTGTGATAGTGGGGGGAGTTTCATTGCCTTTGGTATTACGATATTAAATTTGATAGTAGATTGTGATCTCCTCAATGGTGAATTCATTTGTCATCCTTCTTCCTTTATGAGCTTTTTACTTTTGTGATTCATGTTTATAAATTGTATGGAATCTTATTGTCATCACCTTATTTTCCAATTCATGGAGAGGAGAACCTCACCTTACAATGATTATGTTTTAATGAAAGGGTCCTTAATTATGAGTTCTTGAATCCTAATTAAAGACCATGTTTTTTTCTAGGATTATAAGAAAGAGAGGGTCTATGCGATAAAAGTTAAGGCATGGATGGTTGTACTATGAAGAGAAGAATTTAGGAGAAGAAAACTAGTTCACTCTAAGGGACACCCTTGATTATCTTATCTCTTTGTAAATTGAAGGGGTATTTCACTGGGTAGAAAACTTTCAATAGAAATTTGATTCAGAAATTATCTCCATAATTTTCTTTGATCTCTAATTTTCTATCCCCTTCTTAGCTAATCATATGTAATTGAATTTATTGATATGGGCCATCTAGTCAAGGGATAATTTTTCCTTTCCAGCATAAATTGATGAATTGAAACCTTAAGTGTTGTGGCACCTTTCTCATCATTATTTGGAATTAGAGTAGATTGATTTATAGTTGGTACATTGTGTTGAGGGATGCATTCTTTTTATTTTTATTTTTGTTCCTTTCTACCCATCATCTTTGTTTCCTCTAATCTGCTCTACCTTGATTTTTAATTCCCTCCCAATTTGAAATTTATTTTCTTTTGAATCTCCCTAGATATGGGATTCCCACTATTTTGGTTATTCACTCTTGTTGTGCCTATTGCAAGCTACACCTCTATATTTTTTCCTTTTGACATCTTGTTTACTACTTGTGCTTTGCCCTTTACCTTCTTTCTAGTTCCCTCCTACTTCTACTTCTCCAATTTTATTTTATTTTGGCATTTCTAAAACTGTCCTTTCTCTCTCTTAAGGATGAATGCTTGATCAATGATCATGCTCCAAAGTGTTATCTTTCCAACTCACATTGCTTCTTCTCGAGCACTTGCCATATGTGATATCTCCAACATTCATCATAAAAGTTTAAAATAAAATCGATTTATTAAATAACATTAAATTTGAATTTTTGTTTATTTTTTTTTTTAGACAAAGGGGAGACTAGACCTTGTGACCTCTTGCCTACAATAGGATGCTTTAGCCAATCGAGCTAGACCCACCACCCTAAATTATGTTCAATATTTAATATTATAAAATTTTAATTATTTACAATAATATATTAAAATAAAATTGATTTTTAACATTTTAGCGTTGATGTTTTTATGATCAGTAATTTATATTTTAAAAATTGTTAAATGTATTTATAAAATATTATTAAAAATTTGTTAAAAAAACTCTAAAATTTGTATATTTATCATATTTTATAATTTATTTAACGAAAATATGATAATTTTATTATTTTTTATGATTAAAAAACTGTATATTTTCTTTTAAATCAGTATTTTCTAATTAGAAAAATATATAATAATTCACATAATGTAATTCAAAATTTCACTAGACAATTTTCTAGCATAGCCACTTCTCCCGGAGGCATATTATTGGCGGATGGGGAACGAAACTATTTAACTCTGGAATGATTGTAGGGGAGCTGAGATGGCTCGCCACTGTAACCAGTGGTGATTCTGATGCCGGGCTTTATCAATCTTGCCAATCTAAGTATGGTGATGTAACGTATACTCTGGGCAAGGACACGAACTGACATAGGCGACGGAAGTATAAATTTTAATATTCAATTTTCTATCGCCATTAGAAAGGAATTAGAAACGAGGAGGGAGGGGAGTACAGGGATTGCGTGTGGATTAAGATGAACATGCCTCGGAGAGCCTCAACGCGCAGGAAAAATGTACGAGGAAGTAGGTGAGCAGTCATTAAAATGGAGGCCAGGGAGTGAGAAGAGGAGGTCAAGCTGTGTATCATTTTTTTTGCCAAACTGTTGCTCTCTTTCTTTCCAGTCAGACTTAGTAGAGATCGATAGCTTGCCAACATCAGTCATGAACGTTGATGTGGATAAACCTTAATTGTAGTTTGGTCAAGCTACAGTATCTGCATATGTGGGTGTGTGAGGAGCTTAGGAAAATACAAGGATTAGGAAATTGCAGTTCGTTAGAGATGTTGACGGTACATACATGGGTGGAGCTGCCAGGATATGGAGAGTTTGCGGACTGTAAACCTCGCAGCAGCATATCATATATCAGCTTGCCTTCAATCTTTAAATAGAGAGGTAATAATAGTTTCTAGATAATTGAGCTTATTAGTATGTAATATAAGTGTTTTGTGGTTGATTACATTGTAAACTTTGTGGCAGAAATTACCATCTGAATGTATAATACGTTGGAGGACAGCCCCAGGTGTGGAGGCGATTGTGAAGTCTTTTACCTTTCCTGGTCTCACTTTGGTTGCCGAGTGGATCAAATGGGAAACTGAAATGGTGAGGTGAGGTAACTGATCAATTTTTTTTGTCATTGATTGACGCTGGTTTGTACCTCCTTGATCTAGTGAATGATTATCCATCTGTGTCATAAATGGTAGAAGACGAGAGTTACTCCTCTTTCCTACGCCTTTGCTAGCATCAATACAACTCCCATCAGCATTCAAACTGTCCCAATACTGATCAACATGACGTGCATATTGAGTAAGCAGAACAGCTGGACCTCTGAATGGAAACAGAGAGTTGCATAGTGCTTCATTTTTTCGTGAAGCTTCCCTCTCCATTCTTTCATTGGATTCTTTATTGGAGCATCTGCTCGCTTGGCCTCTTGATGACACTTAAAATATATAATATTGAAGTGACTAAGAGTAGTATACACCCATTCCCCCCGTTTATGGCTTCTTGTTCCAATGCCCAGACGTACGAGCTTACTAAATGAGTATGCACCAAATACGTCCGCGGGCCTTAAGCTATACCCCTCTCTACACACCATACATGCAAGCCCTGCCTCCTCTTCTACTTATTCTAAACCTTCAATAACAAGTTGTGAAACAACTATTATCTCACACCCATCAGTGTACTTAACTCAATATGCTTGCATTGTACCTTGCTTATTAGTCAGTATACAAAGTCAGTCTATAAATTTGATTGCGTACCCAAATTAAAGAGCTTAAGTCCTAAGAAGAGTATATGAAAAATAAATTATACCCCTTTATGAGAGCTTAGAGGCCTAGTTTGACTTGCATCCACCATGTATTAATGTGTGTACAAGGATCCATGATATTAACTATAGATACGGGTACTTAGAGCACGAGATAAATGTGCAATGCCACTCTCTCGTATCTATGCATATATATGTAGAGTAGAAACACTCACTACATTATAACATTTCTAGAGAGATTATTAAAACATTATGCAATTTGAGAAAATAATCATTAATGAGCATATGCTACAAAAAAGTTTGAATAGTGAATAAATCTTAGGGCAGGTCCCCAAACAAGAAATGCATGCTTTTTCTTATGTAATATTTCATTATGTCCAATGGGTTCAATTAATCTAGAAATATTCATGTTGATATGATAAAGTTGTTATAGAATGCTTATTCTTTATCATAATTATATCTGCTACATGCTTGAGCATCTTTACACTTTACATTATATTTTGCACACTCTAAGATATGTGCGAGCTCAGCGTTTACACATTGCACATTTTGTCCATAAATTTTAATGGTATAAAATTATATAAAACTTTTAATTTGTGTAATTAAACTAGTGTAAATCATATGAAATAATTGATTTCATTTATGCATATTAAAAAACAAAAGACATTGTTTTACCTCTTTCTTTGCTAAAAATCATCTTTGAAATGCTCATTCACATAATAGATGAAACTTTGGTTGCTTCACTATGTTCACACATAATATTAGAACTTAATGTCAAATTCAAGACCATTTAATATTTCATATAGTATTTCAAAATAATAAATCAGTTTCAAGCCTTTAGCAAGTGTCCTTCCAATTGAATGCACATGCAATTCTAGAATTTCTTACAAGAGCGTGATTCATCATGTTCATGTGCAAATAGAAGAGACTAAATGACTCTAGTGATATACCATCCAAATTGTTACAAATGAGTGTATATGCTAAAGTTTAAAATTGGCACTGAAGCTATATCATGTTGAGAAAGCTATATGAGAGAGTTGCTAGTATGTTGTTGATGTAGAGGTTGATCTAGAGATTTTAGAAAAATACCCAACACATAGCCAACAATTAGAAGAAATATGTGTTGTGCAGATTTAATTTCAAGGTGGAAGCAAGTCTGAAATCAAAAGTAGCAATGAATATTAATCCCAAAACAACCCAGAAAAGGCATTCAATTGCTTTAATAAAAGAAAATAGAAAAAAATCACAATGAATTGGGATTCAACTTTGCTGTTGATTTTTTCTGCAAAATAACACATTCTTTTTTAAATTTATCAATCAACCAATAAAATTTATTAACAATTCTTATACTGCTCAACACATAAAATAAGAAAAATGTAAGGACATAGTAAGTGATTCTTATGAATGATTTATCTTAAATTCTTATGGAGGTTAGTAAATTATCCACAAGAACATAAGAAAGAAGGATTTTTCTTAGATCTTATGATATTCCAACAATGACCTTGATGATGATTTCCACTCCTATGAAAAAGGAGATGAGAAGGAGACACTTGTTCGGCTCTAATGAATTAGATAACCATTATTTAATTAGAATAGTAGTACAATTTGTTTCTTGATTGTATAAATTAAGGATTGGATTTATTATCAACTATTAAATAGGAGAAGTTGATAGGATGTCGTTGTTATCAAATAACCAAATTTAGTTATAGGTAAGTTTTCTTTTCTTTTAGAATAGTTCATGTCTTGTTTTAGAATTCTACGTTTGAAAGTGGGAACAAAATTTTTGTGTCATCACCTATTTGAAGATCAACAAATCGATGAGCTTTTCTTATTGTTATGTTCGTGATTGTTCTTCAATTCTAGGTATTTACTAGTACTTTTAAGTTAAGAATTAACAAGATATAATATAAACTTTCTCTTGGTGACAAGACAAACACGGACCAAAGATGGGTTGGTCTTATAGGGGCTAGTAAGTTAGTTGGTAGAGCACTCTAGTAGCAAATGGAAGGTCATAGGTTTGAGTCCTAGCTGGTCCATGAAATCTGTAGTCGTTGGACTTTGGCATTAAAAGTAAGTGGTGAAGGTAAGGACAAAACAACAATGAGATTAAATTTTAGGTGGTGGAGACTGTCAATTTTCAGCAAGTGATGGAGATTGAGAGTCTGACTAGTTGGCTATCTAACCATTAACATTATCATTCTCCTCTTAATGCTAATGTAGCAACTCTTATTCTTATAAAAACATTTTTGGAAGGGATTTATTAAACATGCTTGCAGAGTGATTATTGGTATTAAAAAACTTTAGTTCAACACGTCTTTTTGCCACAAGATTTTTGATGAAATAATTTTAGATATCATAAAATTCTCTTTTGTGATTTTTTGTGTTCTTTTTTGCTTAGGAATATGCACATAAGAAACATAGCCAAACACCTTAGATGAGCATTAGATGGTGTAAAACCAGACCAAGCTTGTTCAAGAGTCATTCTATGAACTACATAAATAAGTTATAACTAAGATCTGTATGGTAGGTTGCTTCTTAGATGTCCAAGAAATGACGGTACAAGATACAATAGTTTGCTTCTCAGATATACAAGAAATGATTGTAGAACCGAGACTAAAAGTATAACTAGAAGTAGACATTCGATAATCTATGGAACCTAATCAGAATCAGTACATCCAACAAACATACTCTCCTTAGAATGCTTAAAATAGATACCATAAAGTGTTGTTCCTCTAAGATACAGGTAAGAATTGTTTTAGATGCCCCCTAATGTCTCCTTAGGCGTGGACATGAACATAGAGACCAAGCTTACTACATATGTAATATATGATCTAGTAGTGATCAAATAAAGCAAACTTCCAATTGTCCACTATAGAGAGTGGGGCTTACAAAGGGAGAATCATCAAAATTATACAAATTAACACCAACCTCCATAGGTGTGGTCATAGGATTGCAATCCTACATATGAACTGCTAAAGAAGATTTGAAACATACTTTTGTTGTGATAAAAATATACTATCTCTTTGTTGTCGAATTTCAAGATCAAGAAAATAATGCATTTGTCCTAAATCAATCATGTCAAATTCGGAAACCATAGTTGCTCTAAATTTAGGAAAGAAATAAGAATTGTTCCCAGTGTATATGAAATCATCCACATAAGAAGAACAAGTAAAATATCCTCACCAAAATGTCTAATATAAAGATTAGGATTAGATTGACTTTTTACAAAACTTTTTTGTTGAATATACTTGAATCAATTTTGGACTACCATACTCAAGGTGCCTCTTTTAGACCATACAAAGCTTTCTTCAACTTGTAAACAAAATGTTCTTTGGAAGGAACTTTAAAACCTTGGGGTTGAGAAACATAAACTTCCTCATCAATATAACAATTCAAAATGAACTTAAATAACATCCATTTTGAGCAGCTAAGGTCAAGACTAATCTAACATTATGCATCTTGACTACAAGAGCAAAGATTTTGGTATAGTCAATACCTTTTGTTGAGAGTTCCCTTTTGCAACCAATCTATCTTATATTTATCAATAGGCCCATTAGATTTATATTTAGTTTTATAAATCCACTTTGTATAAACAACATCCTTAGTAGAGGGAAAGTCAACCAACTCCCAAGTGTCATTTCGCTCAATGGACGTCATTTCATTTTTCATAGCTACAACCCACTCTTCCTTTGCACTAGCTTTTGCAAAACCTATTGGCTCATCATTTTGCATAACATGAGTCATGAGAGCATAATTAACTTGTCTTTGAGATCTTGTAGTCATTTGATTAAAATTAGTATCTAACATGAGTGATGGGGGATGGGTTTTCTTAGTTGTTTGTTACTATTTCTAATACTTTTGACTCTTTGCATTTGAGGATGAATTTTTGCATTATCAATGACTTTTGATTCATGAAACACAAGTAGATAAGATTCCTCTTCACCTACATCATTCACAAGAGGGTTAGATTTCTTGAAATCAATCTCAATATTCTTAACCTTGTCACCAGGAATATAGTGTGTGCACTTTCAACAAATTTTTGATAGCTCTACTTATGATTAACTTCTTATTGACAGGATCATAGAAGATCTATAAGCTTTGTTTTCAAAACCATAACCAATAAAAATGCATTTGATACTTTTTCATCCAATTTTGTTCTCTTTTGTAAAGAATATGCACATAAAAGCAACACAACCAAACACCTTTATATGAGTGATAGATGGTGTAAAACCAAACCAAGCTTGTTCATGAGTCATTATATGAACTACTTTTGTGGGACTCCTATTCAACAAATAAACTGTGGTAGTGATTACCTCTATTGAAATTTTTTTATCTAAATTATTTTCTTTCACCACGACCCTTCCCATTTCAACTATAGTTCTACTTTTTCTCTCAACAACTCCATTTTTTTGTAGAGTGTAGGAGGTGGTAAACTCTCTTTAAATCCTTTGTTCTCTACAGAAACAAAAAAAAATACATTTGGCGTATACTCTTCCCCATTATGTGATGTGTTGACCTTGATGAATTGACCACTTTGTTTTTCAAATAATTTTTTAAAGTCAACAAACTTATCAAAACCTTCTGATTTATCAATGAAACAATAGATCCAAATTTTACGAGAAAAATCATCAATGAAAGTGAGAAAATGCATGGATTTATTTACTGAGAGTTTCCATAGGACCACATAAATTAGTGTCAATAAATTTAAGTGGTTTTCCTTTCCTTCTAGAAAAAAAAGTATTTCGATGTTTTCCAAACAAACATTCTTCACAACTTTCTTTTACTTATTCTTAAGAAATGACAATCCTTCAACCATATGTTTCTTCTTAAGCAAAAGTAAACCACCAAAATTTAGATGCCCATACCTTTGATGCCACAATTGACTATCATGCACCTCTATAGTACTCATGAGCTGCTTGCTTGAAGAAAAGTGGAGAGGAAACATATGATTAGTCGACATGTGTGCTCATGCAATTAATACATTCATTCCTATCAAAACAACTTGATAATTTTTTTCAAGCATTAACCTATTGGTAACAATTCTTTTTTAGAGCAGGAACTAACAAGGTATCTGAAATATGCTTAATTTTACTATTTTCATTTTGTACTTCAATTCTTCCAATTCTATTAGTCCCATGTGATTTATTGTCTCCCAAAACAATAGTACTATTACATTTTTCATTCAAATTCATAAATAAATTTTCATTAGCAGTTATGTGTTAGGGATAACTAAAGTCAATATATGATAAAGTCTCTTCATTAGACCTTGTATTCAACCATGAAAGAATTTTTTTTTATGTATCTTCTATAGTAGTAAGAGGAATTGCTTATGCCAACGTTCAAACTCATAATTGCCAAATTTTTAACTTAATGTTGCTTCTGTTGTTTCTCATTGTAATATTTGTTGTACATTTCATTTATATGGAGCAGCTAGAGTATTTATGGAATTTCCATGTGATTGGAAAAAAAAAATGTCAAAGCTTGATGCATATTTTTGGCTAGTTTTTGATGCATTGTTTGGGTATTTTTCAAAATTTATTTGAAGCATTTTGTAGAGCGTTTAATCATATTTTCTTGTTAGATTTGTTGTGGTATTTCACATTTTAAAATAAATTCCCAAATATTTTATTTGTGGGCATTAAACAAAGACACCTGAAATAGCACCATGCACTTATACCAAGGCATTGCATTTTTCTATGCAAAGTTGCTTAAAGGGAAGTTTGAAGAGAAATGTCTCCTTTTCTAGAGGACTAAGTGGCTTCCATTCAAAGGTTAGTTATGAAAATGCTAAAAAATCTTAGTAGTATAACAGTACACAAATTAAACAAAAGGAGGCTTAGAGTGGTTGCCTAAGACAAAAGACAATCTTGAACCTCCCATTTTCATCCCATTGTTTCTGTGTTCCTATGTAAGGAATGTAGTTGAGATTAAACCTCTCGTTATTGAGGAAATCCATTCCAATTTGTATTTGGCACATTGCAATGCAGGATTTATAAAATTGACTATTCCTAAGGGGTACATTATATTGGAGAAACAAGCGATTGTATCAATGCATGAGTTAAGTAACATGTTGGTGTTGTAGATATACAAATTGACTGAGAAATCTAATTGGAATTGGTAGACATTCTTTAAAAACTAAGCATCAAATTTGCATTGAAGAGCCTAAGGTTTTGTAGTAGAAGAGTATTACTACAAAAAGTGTCTAAGGGAAGTAAAGGTTTGAAAGCATTCTAATAACTTGAATGGAGATGAGGGATTATGTTTGTGCCACTTATGGGAACCAATTATCAATATATTAAACAAAGGATGTACTACCCAAGGTGTAATAACATTTTTAATTTAAAAAATGGTGATTGTTTCAAATTTAATGGTGGTGACAGCTATTGTATTTAATATTTTTTGCATCTCCTTTAGTGACATTCAACATCTATTCCATTTAATATCTAAGTATGTTCCATAATGGCATCAATGTACTTTACCCGAGTTGTCTATATAAAGATCTCTACTCCACAATCAACAAATATATCTTCTCATCTTGCCGATGGATCATAAAGTGTGATCCAAAACTTACAATAAAAAATTTCTACATAGTTGTTTCCAAAAGCATGTCTCATAATGAATCCATTATCAAGATATAGTGGATAACTTTAAGTATCAAAGACTAATCCAAACAAAGGGGAGAAGTTACATCAACTGCAAGAAATAATAAATTGAAATCACTTGGACAATTTCATTATCCATGAAAGAAAAATTCCACTTAAGTTAGTAAATGACCTTTAAAAGGATAAGGATGAAGTCAAAATTGATTTCCAAACCAGTAAGGTTTGGTGATGAATGTAATAAAGATCCAAATACTCATTGCTAAACTTGGAAATTATGGGAAGGAAAATGGTATTCCTGAAGATAAAGCCTGACTTGAATAGCTTCCAAGAACTCAACAAGACTATGTAGTTGAATCGTTTAACATGTTGAAAAATTGAAAGAAGATGGGAAGAACATGGAAGGAATTGAAAGCAACATTCACAAAAGAATTTAGAGTGTGGAATATGAATACCCAAATACTTAACAATAAGATATATCAAGCAATGAAAATATGATTCTATCAAGGATTACAATATAAGAATTTTATCTTTAAGGAGATGTTAGATAAAACCTAGTAGCAACAATTCAAAAACACTATTTCAAAGATTAGCTAAGAAAGATGTTGAAAGAAAGTTTGAGAATACTACAAACCTTTTAAGAATGAGGATACCTATTTAACTAGGTTCCATAGTGGTGCTAGGATCAAGACAATAGGAAATGTGACATGTTTTTGGGGTGACAGGGTACAAGAGAGCCTTTTTAGGGGTATGACAAGAGATGACAATTAAAAAGGGTAATTTTTAAATATGTAGGAAATTTAAATTATTCATATATAAGCATTCATCATATTCATTATAGAGCCCTACTACATAGCATTAGACTTGAAATGAGATGTCATGTGATAGTTAACACACAGATCAACTTTTCTGTGAAAGGTGGCATTCTTCTTGATGTGATTAGTTTCAGTCTTTGGAGCATTGACGATGCATTCCACAAAGTGGTTTAGATTATTTAAATTATTGCAATAAAGTTATAAAAACGTTATAATATTTACTTTAGTGTTTTAATTTAATAAATTTATGTTATGTCTCCTCAAGTGGATGCCTAGGGGAAAAGGACTTAGACACAAAGTTTTTAAAAAAAGTAAAAAAAAAATGATTTTTTAAAAAATAAAATAAAAAGGTGTTTCTTTTAAAAGAAAAAAAAAGTTCTTTTAAATGCAACAGAAAAGGAAAAAAAATAACTTTTTTGAAAAAAACAATGAAAAAGAAGGTTTGGGGCTCTCATTTGAATTATTCAAGTTTGCACACATAATAGGATATTGCAGAGTGAATATTAACACATAGATCAACATTTCTGTGAAAGGTGGTGTTCTTCTTGATGTGATTAGTTTCAGTCTTTGGAGCGTTGACGATGCATTTCGCAAAGTGGTTTAGATTATTTAAATTATTGCAATAAAGTTATAAAAACGTTATAATATTTATTTTAGTGTTTTAATTTAATAAATTTATGTTAAATGTCTCCTCAAGTGGATGCCTAGGGGAAAAGGACTTAGACACAAAGTTTTTTAAAAAAGTTAAAAAAAATGATTTTTAAAAAAATAAATAAAAAGGTGTTTCTTTTAAAAGCAATTTTTTTTTTTAAATGCAACAGAAAAGGAAAAAAACAAAATTTTCAAAAAAAACAATGAAAAAGAAGGTTTGGGGCTCTCATTTGAATTATTCAAGTTTGCACACATAATAGGATATTGCAGAGTGAATATAGAAGTTCTTCCAAGGTTGATTGAGTATGGAAACCCTCATCAAATCACTAGTTTCAGTGGTGAAAGATCCTCCCTAGCTGTTAGAGTGATTTCACGCAGGAATCACATTGGTTTTCACAAAGTTTTGGATTTTGGGGTATAAAAAATGAAGATTTATATGGTTTTTTAATGTGCATAATTTTGGGGCTTGATTGTTGTCTTTTACTGAGATTGTAGATGAGCTTGAGGTAATTTGGAGTTCCCTATTTCATGGCTACATAGTTCTAAAGGTTTGGTGTTGCCCTAATTGATCGTACTATTCCCTTGCCGGGGAAGGTTGTTTACAGGATTTGAAAATATAGGCTATGCACATTATTATTAGCATTGCAGGGAAATTCAATTGAGGTCATATAGCCTTGGTACTTGCTACATAAATTGTTTGTTGGATAATGCTTTGAGATTTACAATTGTTATTTGTTCATATCCTTTTGTTTTTGGAGTGTTGTTCAAGTGTGAGCCTGTTGAAGTATAGGTTTGATGAGTTATCAAAGGTGTAAGGTTGCATCCAGATGTTGCTATAGCAAGAAGACTCCTTGAATAGACCTGAAAACTTAAATCTGTTAGTACCCAAACCATTGCCACTATTTCTGAGCACTTATTGCAGTTATATCAGACCTGGGTTTGCTGTTGTTATAGTTGTTGGGGTGTTATTTTATCCCTAATTAACTGTTGAAGAGGTTATTCATAGTGGGTAAGTTGCTGGAAGACATTGCATTTTTATTTTGGTAAACTGAAAAGTCTATCACAGTAATAACAATCCCTAACAGCCCCTGTTTCAGTAAGTAAATCAATTGTGCAGACCTGTACCATCATCCAGTTGCTTATTATTCATGGTATCACCTTGTTGAACATCAATTTGTAGTGATTATTGTTGTTGTTTGGTGTTTTATGGGGTATTGTAGCAGTTGTTTTCCATTTCATGCTTCTCTTATCAATATAAATGTCTATATCAAACCTGCAACTTTATTTGCAACCACCTATTCAAGGTATTTCCTAGTTAGGCATTGACTGAATTATCATTTTCCTGATTTTGGAAACATTTGGTAATGTAACAGGAGGATTCTCTTTACCAGTTTATGTCTATGTTGATTTTACATTTTGTTAAAAATTGAGTAAATTCTAAGGTGGTTATTATATGACTCTTGGTCTTTCATAGTTGGCTTTTAGTGTACTAACCCCTATCAATTTTTTCCACAAACTTGTATATACATCAGTTCAAACACATAGATATTTTATAAAACAGTTTGAAAATAATAAAATAAATTAATAAATCTAATTTGAAGGGTTTAGAATAGATGCAACTATCAATATTGATCACAAACAATTAACATACATTTTAATAACCACCTCTAGAATTTCTTATTTTTTATGTTAGCACCAAACATAAAGGATAATCAACTTAATAAGCTTCCTTCCACTTTCTGGTTGCCAAGTTCCTGATGTGGATGAAGTGAGAGCATATAGTGACAAGGATTCCATTATACTGCTTCTAAAAATAAACCACTTATTCAGTGGGGTGAGTAGAGCACATCCACTTATGCAATGGGTAGACTAATACAATAATCAAAGTAAATTAGTTCTTCCACTTTTCACAGTGAGCGCAATGAAAAGAACCACTTATTCAGTGGGGTCAGTATAATGTAACCACTTGATCACCGATGGTACTACCAATCAGTGTTACAATGTAAGCTCAATACAATTCAGTTCAAAACAAGAGATTGTTGCTACAATGAATATGATATTATAAACCTGATTTACACCCCCACTGAATGCCAATCCAAGAAGCGAGACATAGAATAATGAAATAGTATATACCTCAAGATTGTGACCCAATGAAGATGGAAATAAGTATGGAACTTTACTGCAGCATGTCTAGTACCTCACAATGTTCAACATTTTCATTTCTAGCAGTAAATACTTCAAGATAATGATAGGAGAGGAAATTTGCAAGCCTGTATCACAAATTTCAAAAGTTTTTGCTGCTGCTACAGTTCATGACAGTCCTTAGATTCCTCCAAATACCTCACCAAAACACTTGGTTATGAGTTGGGCTTAAAGCAAACTTAGTAATATATCAAATAAACTCAATATTAATAGCATTAGATACCTCTTGCATGGCACATGAAAGAAGGAAAGGCAACATATTTCTTTTAGACTTGGACAGTTCATTAAATCTGGGCAACAGCAACAGGGGCAGCTAGGTATATTTTCTAATAACTTCTCCAAACGTGCTATGGACTGCCCCAAACAGGTTGTCATAGGTAAAAGGACCTTAGACGCTTCCCTTGATGACAAGAAACTATTAAAAACTCAGGCGCTTCATTGCTAGGAGTTCACACGCCCCATTTCCACTCACTCTGCACAATGCTACGACTTCAATAGGGGTGACTTGGCTAAAAAAAAAAAAAATCTTTTCATTTAACCCCTGCAATCTTACTCAAAATCAAATGGAAAAATACCCAAAATCAAACCTTCACTCAACAGATCTACACAAACCAAAGATGGGTATCAGCTACCTAGCACGGTGTACAGTGAGACCATGATATAATTTCCAAGACTATAAACAAACAACTCCAAAATCTCCTTAAAATTGATTACCAACTCACCAAAATTAGCACATTCAAATACCTTTGAATATCTTTATTACTGAAGCTCCAAACTGCAAACTCCATGAAACCAATAGTCATGGTTGAGGTAGAATCACTCCTAACCAGTTAAGGATTGTCTTTCAGATCCAAAAACAGTAGCATTTCGTTATGTAAACAATTTCCAATATGAGAAATGAGAGCCCAAACCCAATATATAGAGTTTGGAGGGAAAATGGCCTATTTAAAAATTCAATTATTTTATTTTTCCTTAGAAGGCCCCTTTTTTAATTTTAAAACATTTTAAGTCCCCTAACACATTTGGCTAGGCATCCAACTCAGGGAAAATAATTTTTTAACTTATAATATTTAACACTAAAGTAATAGTTAAACATTAGTTTATGACTTTAGTGTAAATATTAAAATATTTCCAACCACCTTATGAAAAGCATCAATGAGGCATCCGAAACGGAAACTGATCGCACCAAGAGGCTACTCATGACGAGGAAACATGCCAGGTGCTAAAATGGACACCTACTAAAATAGTAGTGTTCTCCAAGAAATGTGGAGAACAACCCAAATGGCCAAAAATACAACGAAGATCATCACCACCAGCGCAAGGACCAACAGATCGCCAACACACCATTGGATGCTGAGAAAAGCCACCACTGAGCTCTCCAAGAACCTTGGAACTCATCCTTCGAAAAACCTTGGAAATTGGTCAATGCTCATGAAACAACATGGCATAAAAATGGGGATATTACATACATGAAGATAATCATTCACACTTTTACAAACACTTGACATTCAACAATTTAATTACCGATAAAATTTTATTGTACAAATACATATCAGAAAGGTAAATTTTGCTAACCTATAGCTTTTGAAAATTATCTTATACATCAGAAATTTGATAAATTGGTCCCTTTTACCCTCATACATGTTTATAGAATTGAATTGCCTTGGTTTGAGTGGCTAACTGGTGGTATTTCAAATCTCTTATATGCATACAAAGATGTCCAAACATTGATTAATCCATCTTAATGACCTCCAAACTAATTTATAGCCGATTGTGGTGAATACTTTGTTGTGTGGTCTCACAACACGCCCCAAGACTGAAAAGAATTGGGGACCCAAGTAAAAAAAAAATATAACTCTTATGGCAAGGGCTAGCAAATTGAAAAATCACCGGGAGTGAAGACCAAAGATAAATCTTTGATAATAAAAGTACTTCGTAAGGTAAATGTTTCGGGCATCGGGTATCGGGTATCAGAAACATGCAAAAAGGCGAAAGGTAATGCAAGTTTGAATGAAAGGATTCAGTCCGATATGATGGAGTCTGGTATAATAGAGTCTGGTATAATGGAGTTCTGGTATAATTGAGGTCCAAGAAAGTTAGTGGGTAAAGTTGAATACCGAGTACTGGGTACCGTGTTATAATGTGAAGTGGAAATGTTAAAATTTTAAGATTATCTAATGACTCTAGTAATCCAGTATATATGTGAGAATTTATGACATGCTAGAAAGCGTGTTAATTACGAGATTTTGTATTGACATTTGAATAATGGTTTTATTTGCATTTAGATGTTACGAATGTTTTATTTCTTTTAAAGGGATTTAATGCACACAAAATTTGTGAATGCATGAGATATGGATTGTGATGCAAAGTTTGAGTATAGACAGTCAGGCAAATTTGAATCATGGATAGAATCATATTCATTCTAGTTTGCTTATTCTAGGAGATTATAATGCAGAAGGCTTTGAGTCCATCGGAACACTGGATATCCCGGTATTGCACTTGCGGTGGAAACAAACGTCAATTTATGGGAGAGCCCATTCCCAAGAGTGGTAGAACCGCAGCCAAGCAATGTGTGGGGGTGAAAATTCCACTTGTTAATTCTGAATGTATGGGAAGTCCCTACACACTACCCTGATTCAAAGTATCATCCTGGCAAAGATTAAAGATCAACACCCAAAGAGCTTCAATGTGTAATTGGAGTTGACTTTCATTGAATTTGATTACAATTCTCCTATTGGTTACTACATTCCACATGCCTTGATGAGATTGGTCCCTTGAATTTCCTCTCATGTATTTGTCTTATCTTATCTGAGCCTTGTGTTCTATAAAAGGCCAAAGGATCCCCTTTTTTTATTTTAAGTTCAGAATTTGTGGATATCGAAGGAGCATAAACTTTTAAGTTTTGTTCTTTTTTCCTGTTGTCTGAACCATTATGGCATAAAACTTTTTATGCGCGTAGACATTGATTAATATCAAAGCTTATTAGATAGCTACCTATCTCAATACCTTTTGTAGTTGGTTTTGTTAGTTTAGTCGAACAAGACTGTATGTTGCATCATTTAAGGGTGTATACAGAACCTACTCGGTGTCCAAAAATGAAACCCCTCTCTTTAAAAGCTTGCACCATTTTATATGTAGTTGTGAAGCAATCTGGTGAAGTATAAAGTGGTTTGCTCTGTTTTAATTGATTCTTTGGGGCATCCATGGAGAATAATAGGGAGAAAATTTTAATTTTTAGTATTTTTATGATTTATTTTTTAGAGTAGATGTTTAAATTCTTGAAAATATTCCAAAATTTGAATGAATGGATGAAATTTTATTAATTTTTTTTTGTTTTCCATAAAATTGTTGAATGCTTAATGCTAAATCTACTTAAGTGATAGTAAATAATTTGTGATGTTCATGGAATGTTACTGCAAATATTTCGATTTCATGATGCTCAACTTTATGATTCAATTGAAAATCCAATGCCTAAAATATTTAATTCAAAACCGTAGTCCCTTTGAGATTAACAACAATATCACATTAGTACCTGAGAGTGACCCTAGTGCAATCATGACTTGTTATCGGAGACTTGGGATTGAACTAAAGCTAACATGTTTTCCTGTTAAGGAAAAATTCCCCTTTAGGTTGTCTTTGTTCCATATCTTTCAAGAAGGATAGACTCTTTGTGGTCTTGTCTATGAAGAATTTATTCGCCTTGTTTGCTACGAGTAAAATCATCATCAACAAGAACTGGCGCTAGAAGGAGGGTCATGTTTGATATTTTAGGCCTTATTCTTTTTGAATTAGAGGGTTATACTTTGAAACATTAGTCCCGAGTTTTGTGAGGAGCTTACAAGTGAAAAATTGAATGCAAGCTGGCTTTTTAATATGGAAGTTGAAAAACTTTGGAAATTTTTTAACCAGAAACTGTATCCTTTGAGTTTATTCAGTCTTGGAAGAGTCACCAAGTGTAGAATTCATGATACAACTGATCACGGTGAATTGGAGTGTGAAATTTTTTTAACTAGGGTAAGTTTGGCTATAAGTAAAGTAATTATGTTAACAAAACAAGCTCTAATTGCTAAAAGAAAGGAATTTTTAATGAGAAAAACATTTCACCGTAGTGGAATTGGAAATATTAAAAAATTAACAGATACATCAAAACAGTTGGAAAACTGTGATTATTATAAAGAAAATTCCAACATTTTGCAGGGAAATAGGCAAGAACGTCGAGATTCAGAGATATTTCATCACAAACGAGGAAATGGCATTGATGAATCATCATTACCCCTATATGTGGAAAACATGGATAACAAGGAGTGGGGAAATCAAGCAGGAAACACGTGTATTTTGCTCCAAGTTTAAAATCCACAAGTTATAAAAATAAATTTTCCTAATTTTATACAGGATACAAAATATCAAATTTTTACTTTTTCTCTCTCTGATAGCAATATAAATAGTAATATATCTTGGTCTAACAAAATGCAAAGTGAAGACAGGGCTGAAGACATGAAGATTTTCAGAGAAGGAGGAAGCAAAGAAATGGATACAACCATTCATGGAAATGGACCAGGGCTGGAAGAAGGTAGAGTATGGTCGCATCAAACGAAATGTGTGCAATCAATCTCTAATGAGTTCGTTTTCATACATATGGTCCAAATCATTGGTAAGTACGCTTTCAAATTTATAGTCTTTAAACGTAGAAAATTTAAGATAATTCATTGTTACAGTAGAACATAGAAAATTTTGATAAATGAATTTAAAGATAAACCTGTTGTAATTCGTACCAAGACTACATAAGAAATAGTTGTAGAAATTGAAATAAATTGCTTTATTAGAGTCAATCTTTTGTTATGTTAGAGTTAGGGTAGTTAAGGTTAGTTTTCTTTTTGTAGGGTTTTGTGTTTATATATATATATGTATAAATGCGTATATCACGTATATACATGGGATATTGAAAATCCTTGTTTCAAAAAAAATAAAATCAAAAAATCAAAAAAGAGTGAGAAAATTTGTAGACGGTAATAGCCATTCAGTCGATGTGGAACGCCTCTTCTATCAGGGATAAATACCCTATATAGGCGAGTTCTCGGTGAACTTCAAAGTCTTGGATATGGAGATCAGTAAAAAAAGGCCGAAGTGGAACCAGTTCCTTGTGTTCTAGGAATCGAGGAATATCATCTATGGAGGGAATCCCAATGGTCGGATGTGCAATAGATAAAATGGTATCCAAATTCTCCAAGAATTTAGGCTTCACTATCAAGTTGGCAGTAGCGTGAACATCTTCAACAGGTAGCCCAATATCCAAAAGCAAAGCTACAAAGTGAGAAGCTATATCAAAATGGAAATGAAAGTAGCGGCTAGATTCAACATAGTTTTCCCCAAGGACTAAGTACAAATTTGGCACGGTGAAACTGGAAGTCCTAATGAAGAAAACCTTTTCAAGCCTTTGTGGTGTGATGCTCCCTAAGAAAAAAATTTGTCGGCGAGAACAACACAAGCAAATTTGTGTATCCTTGGCTAAGAAGCAAATGCAAATGCACAAAGCAAAATTATAGAAATAAAATAGAAAGCTAGAAAGAAAGGTGTGAAGAATTTGAGGAGAAATGCAAAATTTATAGTCATCAGAAAGTTTCGGTACATAGTTTCCTTGAGTGATTTTTTTTTTTGAAAACCATAAGCAATGTGGCAGCTAGATAATTATTTTCAAAGTTAAAGGTTAAATCAAATTAATTCTTTGCACATATATGGTGATAAATTGCTTCAAATTTGAGCAGTACGAAGATTGCAAATCAAACAAGTTGAAGATTTTGAAATTAATAGTGGTCATTTCATTTTTCTTAGAGTGTATTAATTATGGAGGTGCTTATGTGTGTAGAATATAAAGGAAAATGAAGCTAGTAGGCAATACACATCATCACCTGAGTAAGTTGAGAAGATAATACGTGTGGAATAAGGCGTGCAAATTTAATGTAGAATAATGTGATCGTGTTTCAAAGTAATCATGACATTTATGATCCATTAATGAGGTTCAACGCCATCAAATCAAAATTGCTAGTAGAAATTTTAGTAGTTGCCATAAAATTTAATCAGAAGGGTGGTAATTGATGTTTTCAAATTTAGATTTAAATTTGGTGATTAAGTTGTCTATTGCTAAATTTTAATTTATGCATATTTTCTAACATATAGTGAGTTACAGTTAGCTAAGATTTGGCATAAATTAGTGAAATTTAGCTGGAAACACACATAGGAAATCATTAAATGAGTTTTCAGGAAGTAGTGAATTGATGAAGGGATTTGCATTATATGAAAAATAAAAAATTAACCTTTGCTACCACTGTAATTCCCAACTTAATAGCAATGCTTCATTGCTTGCAAGTTGATAAAAGAGCTATCATTGAAATATCAAAAGAGAAAAATGAGTTATCATTGCTATATCTACAAAAAAGAGATCAACTCTTTAGGCTATCCAAATAAATCTACCAGAGCTATGGACACCTGACTGGTAGTAAAGTTATGTTTGGGGGAATTATGGAGATAACCTTGTCGGGGCTATGGACGCTTGACTAGTAGCAAGGCTCTATCCAAGTTCTAAAAATTGGAATTAATCAAAGCACATACAGATGTTTCCGGTGGAGTTTTACTTCTTTATGTCAGAATAGATAGGTAAAAGTAAAAGCTATTGTTTTAAAATATATATAAATTTTAATTTAAATCTGGTGATTAATTTCAAGTTTGGTTTAAATTTGGTTTTATTGGTTGCAAGTTGTTGTTTGGTCTCACAACATGCACCAAGACTAAAAAGACTTGAGGACCCAAGTAAAAAATATATATAACTCTTATGGAAGGAGTTAGCAAATTGAAAAATCACCGGGAGTGAAGAGCAAAGAGAAATCTTTGATAATAAAAGTACTTCATAAGGTAAGTGTTTCAGGCACTGGGTACCAAGTACTGAAAACATGCAAAAAGGCGAAAGGTAATGTGAGTTTGAATGAAAGGCTCTATTCTAGTATGATGGAGTCTGTTATAATGGAGTTTCGGTATAACCCAAGTCCAGGAAAGTTAGTGGGTAAAGCTGAAAACTGGGTATTGGGTACCAAGTTATAATGTGAAGTGGAAATGTTAAAATTTAAAGATATCTAACGACTCTAGTAATCCAATATATATGTGAGGATTTATGATATGCTAGAAAGTGTGTTAATTATGAGATCTTGTATTGACATCTGAATAATGGTTTTATTTACATGAGATGTTATGAATGTTTTCTTTCTTTTAAATGGATTTAATGTGTGGAATTTGTGATTACAGGAGATATGGATCTTGTGATGCAAAGTTTGGGTATGGATGATCAGACAAATTTGAATCGTGGATAGAATCATATGCATTCTAGTTTTATTATTCTAGCAAATTATAATGTAGAAGGCTTTGAGTCTACCGGAACACTAGATATCCCGGCGGTATTGCACTTGCAGTGGAAACAAATGTCAATTTATGGGAGAGCCCATTCCCAAGAGTGGTAGAACCGGAGCCAAGCGATGTGTGGGGGCAAAAATTCCACTTGTTAATTCTGAATGTATGGGAAATCCCTACACACTATCATGATTCGAAGTATCATCTTGGCGAAGATTAAAGATCAACACTTGAAGAGCTTCAATGTGTAATTGGAGTCACCTTTCATTAACTTCGATTACAATTCTCCTATTGGTTACTACATTCCACGTGCCTTGATGAGATTGGTCCCTTGGATTTCCTCTCATGTATTTGTCTTATCCTATCTGAGCCTTGTATTCTATAAAGGCCGGAGGATCCCCCTTTTTTTATTTTAAGTTCAGAATTTGTGGATGTCAGAGGAGCATAAACTTTTAAGTTTTGTTTTCTTTTCCTATTTTCTAAACCATTTTGGTGTAAAACTTTGTATGCATGTAGACATTGATTAATATCAGAGCTTATTAGATAGCTACCTATCTTGGTATCTTTTTGTAGCTAGTTTTGTTAGTTTAGTTGAACAAGACTATATGTTACATAGTTTAAGAGTACATACAAAACATATTCGGTGTCCAGAAATGAAACCCCTCTAGCTTACACCATTTTATATGTAGCTGTGAAGCAATCTGGTGAGGTATAAAGTAGTTTTCTCTATTTTAATTGATTCTTTGGGGCATCCATAGAGAATAACCAAGATAAACTTTTAATTTTCAGTATTTTTATGCTTTATTTTTTAGAGTAGATGTTTAAATTCTTGAAAATGTTCCAAAATTTGAATGAATGGATGAAATTTTATTGAAAATATTTTGTTTTCCATAAAATTGTTGAATGCTTAATGCTAAATCTACTTAAGTGATAGCAAAAAAATTGTGATGTTTATGAAATGTTACTATAAATCTTTCGATTTCATGATGCTCGACTATATGATTCAATTGAAATAATCCAATGGCTAAAATATTTAATTCAAAATCATAGTTCCTTTGAGATTAACAACAATATCACATCAATACCTAAGAGTGACCCTAGTGCAATCATGACCTGGTTATCGAAGACTTGGGATTGAACTAAAAGCAATCTTTTCCTGTTAAGGCAGAATTCCCTTTTAGGTTGTCTTTGTTCCATATCTTTCAAGAAGTGTAGACTCTTTGCGTTCTTGTTTGTGAAGAATTTATTCACCCTGTTTGTTGTGAGTAAAATCATCGTCAACATACTTTTGATACGAATGACTACCCAAAACCTACAACTACCTTTCTACCAACCCATGCCCTTGGGTGAAATCACAATATTGTTCTCACTTTTGGGACGTGCTGATTTTTTCCTAAAATCATTGTTTTTAGAAAAATTAATGATTTAAGTCTTGAGAGGCTCCATCTAAAGGGTTTTAATTAAAGTGGAATAGATAATACCCCCTTATATCAAACCCCCTTGCATAGAACCCCTCTAGTATTAAATCATACCCACAATGGAGTCTCCTTCACACCTATTAAAATGCTAGAAAAACCCATTTTTAATTTACCTTTTGAGGGATTAAATAACATCATTTAAAAATTATATTTTTCAAGATTGTAGCCCTTGAAATGAGCTTTCCAACAAGTATAGGTTTGATATATTTGTATTTTATCATGTATTTAATTTTTAATTTTTACTAAACATAGGTTTTTCTTTGAACATCAAGATCTTTGTTGTGTAGAGGTGGAAAAATAGTAAACCATTGTAAAAAAATTTCAAAAAATACCCATTCCCTCAGTATTGATGTCCTTGTTTCACCTAAAAAATAAAAATTGGATTTCGATATATGCAAAAAAATTTATGTTGTACAACACACATGTATGTCCAAATTATAGTTATAGTGACTTTAAAAATTAATTTAAAAAAAAATATACAAGAAAAAATTATGAAAAAATATTTTTTCCCTAGATATTGATGTTGAGAATCTATATTTAAAAAATTAGAATTTAATCATTTATAGAAAAAAAATTATGTTGTACAACACAAACATTACTTTCTGAAAATGTTGTTTTCTGTTTGAAACTAGTTATTAAAGGAGATAATGAAAAATTCATGATTTATTTTGAAAAAATTGAAAAAAAAAATTTTAGAATCTACACACAAATTGCCACAAATCACTAGTTCACATCATCTTCAAATTCTTAATGGTTTAGTTGTTGTAGGTCTTAGAAGATGAAGATTCAGGTAAAAATATTGATGTAAATGTCCATCTTGGGCAAAAAGTGAGACACAATATTGTGATTTCAACCCCTTCATTATACCTCCATAAATTTCAACACCACTTATATACAAGTTGCGGTTGGCTATGAAACACACCAAACTGTCACAAATAATATTCAAAACAACACTTCATTACTTATGACATCCTCATTCAAACAATGGCTAGCATTCAAAGCATATTAATTCAATATAGAATGATCAACACAATAAAATTAATCTTTTCTTACAAGTTTATTTTTTCCTATAAGCTATAATAAATTTGTAAACTAAAACCTGGAAAAACCTAGAAATAAAATCTCAAAACCCAAGACACTGGAGAATCTAATGTCTCAAACGTTCAACACAATGCTAAACTTTTCATGAATCCACTCAATAGGTTAAGTGGGTTTCTATCCACAAAACTAATTTCCTAAAGGGATTTCATCTTTGGCTGAAGAATGAACCAAGTTCTATCCCTCCAAACTAGGATTTGTAAAATAAAATGTCAAGAATCAAGAATGATCTTTCTTTTCTCCAAATCCCCTTTTAAAATGACTTTTTGGAATAATAAAAAATTATTATATATGTCCTAATTTTCCTCTAAAAGATGACTTTAGACTCCTTTTAAATATTTAACATAAGTCTTCTAATTTTTACTTTTTTGACAGCTTACCATTTAACTATTAAATTATTTTTCGTATATCCATCCAAAGTTATAGAAAATATTAAAATGGACCAAATATGCATTTTGACCATACCAAAATATTCTTAAGCTCTCAAAATATCGAACTTTATGAAAATTAGTACTTTCCAAAAATAATAAGCTTCTTTAAAATGTGTGGAGAGCTCCAAGAATCTTGAAACTGCATCCAAAAAGTACCAATGGTCTCATCTTGATCTCACTACCACTATTAGAATTCCTTTTTAATAAAGTTGGTACTCTCCAAGATTCTTGGAAATTTCCAAGAATAGTAGAATGGACCAAAAAAGTGACATTGCAAGTCCTCCCTTCCCAAAATTGTTTGTGCTCAAGCAATGCCAACTCAAACCCCCAACTCTTTCCTACTCAACCCCTCTGCAAGTACTAGGATCCGAAATCAATCTAGGAGGTTTGTGATTCCTCTGTTTGATATGCTATGTTGCATCACACTTGTAAATAAAACCTCCTTCATTGTTTTTTGAAAATAACAACAATCTTTGCAAGAATTTAATGAGCACCTTGAAAAATTGTTTTTATCTACAATGTTTCCACTGTGCCACATTGATATAAAATGAAAAAATTGTGTAGTCACACATTGTTTTCATTCCAAAAGTGTAAGGAACGAAAATTTCAATTACCAATTATAACCCCTAATTGCCAAAGTAATTTAATAGAATAAAATTATTATAAAAAGATGTGGAGTATGAAGAATGATTAAATTACTTTCATCACTAAATTCAATGGAATATCATACATTAATGAATCAAATATATCAAACAAAGTTGTACCTTCATTAGATTTAGTCATATAGGCTTACACAAGTGTTATCATCATAACAATACATGCAAATTCAAATACTGTAATGCAAATTAAGGAAATAGCAAGATCATAAGTGCATCCACAAAAAACCATAACACAAATTTTCATGAGTGGAAAACCCTCATAGGGATGAAAAACCACTCATAAAAGTGTCTCACTGGCTTAATGAAATGCCTCACTAGCCGAGCCTTACTAGCTACAAAGTTTCAATGGTTACAAGATGCCTCACGGGAAATGATCATACTGTCTCAATTGACATGACCATTCATTACATATTTCTATAACACAAGGATCATATGGAAGTTCTTTTACAAGTCACATAAATCTACAAGTAACTTTTTCAAGTTTCACCAATGCATCATCCTTGCATATGGAAGTAAGGTAATGCCAACACTATCATGAATCGCTCCCAAGTATTAGCAAATAAGATAATTCTACCTCTAATGACCTCTCAAATATCAATCACATAAGACTTCATGAAAGTAATCCTAAGTCTACTAGAATGCACACATACCTATATAATTATAACAAGAATGTTTACTTCTAAACTCAATGATTCATAGAGGTTTTATCAATAAAGAATAATATTATAAGGAATTTAGAAGACCTGTATAGCTCATGTATGTATGAGAATACATATATAAGCTAATGAATATATATGAATATACGTTCTTATGCAATAAATCACAAGATCAACTAAGTGAGATAAACCAAAATGCATGAGAAGAGTGTCATCATTGAACCTAAACTTTAATATAGTAAGGTATGATTCAACATTTTTCCATCTTTTTGTAAAATTCACAATTGATTCACAATACATAATATGCATGTGTGAATTGAAATCTAATTATATATATATATATATATATATAGATTTAAGGTTATAAAATGTCACAAATTCCATATTCATAAGAGAAATGCTCACAAGAAATAAATTCTACTCTGGTTTCTATAACACACTTTGACTTAGTTTAATCCTTCCTCTAACATTTCTATGGATATAGGTAATTAAATGCAAATAAGTAACTGCTTATTTGTTTTCCAAGGTATCAATAAGTCATTTTTAAGTTAAATGGTTCAGTCTAAAATAACAGATTTGCACGACATTTATACAAAAAAAAACTTCCAGGCAGAGATGTAAACATTTTGAAGGAACAAAACTTACCCAATTCATGTAACACAAAAAAAAAAAATTATAAGCGAGTGTGTTTTTGCTTTCAAGGTAGCCAATATTCCATATTTATTAATGGTTTAGTCTAAAACAATGGAGTTATATAATTTTAAAGGAAACATTCACCAATAAGAATTATATATATATTAGGAAGTAGAGTCTACCCATATTCCCATTCACGTATGCCTATATATTTATATATTTGCACAATTACTCTTAGGTAAAAAAATCCATTATAGAAACATATCTACTTAAATAGAAATATTTATTATTGCAAGTCAGCTTTCTACATCTGTTCTTTTCGAGTTTTCAATCTTGCTTTCACACTTATTGTGTTTGTATTTTTTTCTATATATATATATATATATATTTACATTTACAACTGAAGTAACGCACAATCTGTTCTTTTTAAATGGAAAGATATATACATATATTTAATTAAATGTGTATATTTACACACTTATAGACACCTCAAGAAATCACACTTTCAACGAAGTAATAAATACAACTTCAGCCATGTAAAGATATATTTACTTTAAAAAAATGCAATCATCTAATTCTTAGCATAATCCACATAAATACATACACAAATATATATATATATATATACACACACACACACTTCAAGAAATCACACTTTCAACAAAGTAATATATACAACTTCAACCATGTAAAGAAATATTTACTTTAAAAAAATGCAGTCATCTAATTCTCAGCATAATCCATATAAATACATACACAATATATATATATATACACTTCAAGAAATCACATTTTCAGCGAAGTAATAAATACAAGCTTCAACCATGTAAAGAAATATTTACTTTAAAAAAATACAGTCATCTAATTCTCAGCATAATCCATATAAATACATACACAAATATATATATACACTTCAAGAAATCACACTTTCAGCGAAGTAATAAATACAGCTTTGTTGATGGTGTTTTCTGCACAGCAACAACTCAGACAGAATGCAATATCCTATCTCTCTTGAAAGGTTATTTTCAACAGCAAATTACTGAAAATCACCCCAAGGTCTCTCAGGTGTCAGGTCTTGACAATGCATAAACAACTCAGATAATATGTGAAAATGTTGGTAATCACAATCGGACCTTACAAATGAATAATGCTGGAAGTGAATTTTCATCAGATGCAACAATATGGTGATGCTTTCAATCCTAAAACTAACCTAGATTCAAAATAAACAGCAAAAGAGATAAGGGTTCAGAGAAATTTCTAAATCTAAACTATTTATAAGACTAACAATGCAAATGATAAAAACTTGAAATGGACCAATCCCAACGAGACCAATCTCTGCTTAACCAAGATTAATCTACAATCTTACAGAAACAGTGCAATCTTCTAAGGTTTTAAAGATTTTCAGATTATGAACATTCACCCAAGACAACTCAATTGCAGTTGAAATGAATAAATCTCCATAATTGAACCAAGCACAATGAATATAAAGGTCCAGGCTAACTTTACAAAGCAACTAACAATCAGCTAGCTGCAAAAAGTATGGACCTGAGATTGCTGCAAACACTTCAAACATTAAATCATGAACATCATTGAATCAAATCTAAATCTAAATCTAATAACCATGAGCAATTTTAAAAATTGAATCATAAGAACCATGCAAGATAAGTCAACACAAAAGAGATCACCAGAAAATCACAATGCTTTCAATTGTATTGAATCACCAAACTCCAGCAACAATTCCAATGTTATGTTACATCACTTGCTCAGAAATTGGCTAGCTTCTACCTCTACTCTACTGCTAAATTTGCTCTCTATCAAATCTTCTCCTAATCTCTCTCTCTCTCTCTCTCTTACAAATGAGGCACAAACGCCATTTATAGAGAACCCCAAACATGTCAGCCCAATTTGATTTTACAATAATAACTGGCCCCAAAACATGTCGGCCAGGAGAATTTCAAAATAGGACAAGATTTGCATTAAATGCATGAATATTATCCATGTCGGCCTACGATCTCCAGCAAGATCAAATTCGCGTGTCTTCCAGAAAGTCCTCCAGCTGTAAACAGTTTTGGCACAGATTCTTAGGCAGGTCCCACTTTGAAAATTTAAATTGAACATTTCCAGATTCCCCCCTCTTTAGCACGAATCCATATGCAAGTTCCCCTTTTAATATTTGTTTAGTCCTGAAAAATAGATATCATCATTAATAGCCCACATGTTCAAATTAAATTTGAATAAAATTTTGACCTTTAAGAAAAACTTACATTTTTATAAGGAAACTTTTCACTTTCAGAAATTTTTTCCATTTATGGAAATTTTATTTTCGATTTTTTTTATCTCAAGAAATTTTCATTTTCGGGATCATTTTTAAAATTTCCATTTTTGGAAAAAAAATCATTTTCGAAAAAAAATCCATTTCAGGAAACCAGACCAAGGGGAAAATCCCAGGGGACTCCAGACCAGAATCCGAAAAATTGGATCTGGACTAAATAAGGCAAAAATTTTGACAATAGATCATCAAAACGAACCAAAAATGCGTGAAACATCGTGTAATATATCAAATTAAGCGTGGGGTGTTGAGCATTTATCATCAAATTCATCAATTTAATCCAGTATTTCAATTTGCACAAAGCCTGGCAGAAAATCCGGGTGGACCGGATTTCCGTGGATGGCATAAAATTTTGGACTTTGGCACATACCCAGAAAACTGAAGAAATCTGGGAAAATCCGAGTCGGGCGGAAAATCCCGGACGGAGGCAAAAACTCGGATTTTGAGCAGAATCCGGGAAAATCCGGACGGACCGGAAAATCCCGGATTGGGGTAAAAACCCAGATTTTTGCACAGAGCCGGACTTTGAGCAGAATCCGGGAAAATCCGGACGGATCAGAAAATCCCGGATTGGGGTGAAAACTCGGATTTTGCTCAGAACTTAGTTTTTTCAAAATGCAACCTGGGGAAATCACTTGGGCAAGCAAGATGAACATCTAAGGACCTCCAAAGGCAATGAAATCAACAAAATTAAGGGGCCAAAAGACACCAAAAGTCAGAGCAAAAAGAGGGTCCCTACTTTCAGTGGGGCGTGTGTGCAAAACTGTACAACAAGTTTCAGGCAAGACATATTTACTTTAAAAAAATGCAGTCATCTAATTCTTAGCATGATCCATATAAATACATACACAAATATATATAGACACACACACACACACACATATACCCATACCCATTTGAATAAACATCTAAATATATTTATATAAAACATATATTTGCACTTAATATATAAAAGAAAAGGAAGGAATGCACAAATTGTATAGCTATGCCAATGAATTTCATACAACAAACACTCAATATAGTGATTATGCACAATAGTTTTTGAAAAGAATTAAATCTTTTAACAATACAAACAAGTGAAGTAATAAATGCAGCTTCAGCCATGTAAAGAAATATTTAATTTAAAAAAATGCAATCATCTAATTCTTAGCAGGATCCATATAAATACATACACAAATATATATAGACACACATTTATATATATATAAGTAATTATCATTAAATTTTCCAGCATCAACATAATTGGTAAATAGCAATATATATATACCCATACCCATTTGAATAAGCATCTAAATATATTTATATAAAACATATATTTGCAGTTAATATATAAAAGAAAAGGAAGGAATGCACAAATTGTATAGCTATGCCAATGAATTTCATACAACAAGCACTCAATATAGTGATTATGCACAACAGTTTTCGAAAAGAATTAAATCTTTTAACAATACAAACAATCTTTCTCACACTTTGGAAATTAAAAGCAATAGAAGAGATTTAAAAACCTGGAGAAAAAATTGCCTCTAGTTGAAAATTCCCTTCTTCTACTTCTTCTCCCGTTTTTTCTTTCCTTGGAATTTGCTTTCTGAAGAATCTTTCTCTTCTTCTTTCCTTTTCCCCTGTATTTCTCTTCTTATTTCTACAATGTATTTTTTTTAATCTACTAAAATCTAAAACTTCTATTTGACAACCATTTTTCAGTTATTTTTGCAGAGCAATTCAAGAAGAATATCAAGCAGATGTGTTTTCTTGTTATTAATTTCCTCTTTTTAAAGGTTTCGCTTCCATTCCCTTACCCTAATATTTAAAATCAAAATAAAATATATTTTCATGAACGATATTTATCTTTGATAAATAATAATAAAGAATTCTATTTTAATTGCAACTACGTAATTAGTAAATAGTGAAGAAATGTTAGATCTTTAAATTGCAATAGTAATATATACCCTTAATAAGTAATATAAAAATATTATTTACTTGCAAATCAAATATTTTCTCTAAATAAATAATAAAGAAATTTCATTCAATTGGGAATAAAGTAGTCATTCTAAATAACCAAACATTATCATTTATTTGGAGTAAATAAAATATATAATTAAATTATAATTAATTCATTTTTGTTTCATTGCACTTTTATTTCATTGTTAATTAATTTAATCAAACATTGTAAAATATGAACCATAAAAATAGGGGTCATGACATCCTTCTCCCCTTAAAGAATCATCATCTCGATGATCAACTTAACTAAAGATAAAGATATCATACATTTTTAATTCTACGTTACCTTAATGTCAAAAGCAGACCACCTGATAAAGATATCATTTACTTCAAACACCTATCTGTTCATAATAGCAAAATTTCCTATGGCTGACATCCAAACACTTCCACACCTCGTTAGCACATCATGGCTTCATCAATTCACTCTATTTACTTAGATAATAAAAGCATGCAAACTGATTTATTTCTTTCATACAATCCTCTATATCTTATTCAACATGCCCGCTCATATGAGATGTTAGAATAATTGTCTCTATGATAAACAAGCATCCCATATTGGGTATGTGCAGCATCATGGTGCGCCAAAAAGTGGCAATATTATGAGGGTATGTGGCTGACGACTTTTTTTTCACCCAAAATTAATGAAACGAAAAGGGCTTGTAGAGGAGATTCTCAGCTTTCCAAAAATATAAATTATGATTTAATTTGAATTTAATAAATAATTATTATTCATTTTCTATTAGAATTACGACTAAAGTCCTGATCGATAGGCTGATTGAAAACATCTATAACTTTCAAACGCTATCATATTTTTGAATCCAAAACATGCGTCACATTCTATGCTTCACATACTATAGGATTAAAAAAAAAATTAAATTTCATGAAGTTTTGACCAAGTTAAGGTGGTCAGACAAGTTTTATATTTTCTAAAAGTTGTAATAAAAATTCATAATTAATTATTTACTTGGAAAAAATTACAAAAAAATATGCATCACATCCGACATGAGTCCTCTACTTATATATAAAATCTTACAAAAAATATTATCATTTTATTATGGTTAGGTGGTTAGACGGACACCTACTTCTTATTTTTCATTGAAATTTAAGTACTATTGCATTGAAATTTCAAATTTTCACCAAATAGATTTTATTTATTTTTAAATAAACCTAGTATTTTAGAAACTACATTCAATTTTCTACAAATTCTATTCTTACATATTTTTGAAATAATATAGATAACTTATTCAAATATTTACGTCAAGTTGCCTAACACTGATTTTTCTGAATTTTTTGCCACTTAAGGGCCTGTTTTTTGCACGATGATCCTGCACATACCCTACTACTTGTTATCATCATTAGCAAATTAAAATACTAACAAAATAAAAATCTCAACAATCTGAATCTATATCAAACAATTACAACAAATCCTTCATCTTGATCAACTACATAAAATATAAGAAGATCAACAAGTTACATAAGATCATCAACATGATTAGAAACATAAAAGATAAGAAGATCACTTACTAAAACAAAAGGTTCAAGTTGATTACCATAGCAACCCGGAATGCCAGATGTCAAGAAGACCATCAAGAGCTCAATACTGATTCAACCAGTTACTAAATCTCACCACAAAAGTAAATCTTAATCTATAATTGGAAGAAGTAAATGTATGCTATGCATAATCCTTTACCTTTTACAAATGCAACAAGAGTGCATCCAAGAGAAGTGCATTACATTAATTGACTAAACAAGCCATACAATGATCCATGCAATGATACATATTCAATTTTTGAATTACATAAAGAAAGTAAAAAATTTAATCAATCTTCAGTTGCCATAACCCAATGGTCTTCCACAAGCTGAAGGTTAAGAGCATGGTTAAGGTGATTTTCCCACCCAACCATGAAGCATAACATTTCCCCTGGATTCTTCCTAATTCGAAGAACACCCGACCCTGCATGAGGTGCCTAGAAACCAATAATAATAGGGCAGGAGGGAAACTTTTGATGCATGTCTGATGCCTTATATGCACTCTTATACTAGAATGAACAATATTTTTGGAAAAATGATGTGGCAAAGAAACATATGAAAATTCTAGGCATTCATTATCTGTCTATTTCAACGGTACAACCCGCTTTGACCAAAGCATATAAACAAAATTTGGTTGATCTTGGAAAAGAAGATCACCTTCTCTGTTAATCCACATTTAGCATCCTGTCTTGGAAGGTAAGCTTAAAATTTATCACACACAACACATTTAGCAAGAAAAATCAAATTGCATAGGACTAGATGTTATAATAGTGCATAACATGCTCAAGTGCACATAAAGTGAATAATTAACAAACAAGAATACATAAAACCATGGTGCCTAACTCGCACAGGGTATGATTACATAATTTACCTGTAGTGCCTCACTCGCACAAAAATGAAACATGTATTTACACAATGTGCATTACTCATTCAAGTTTTCATACAATGAATATGGTAAGTGCATTTCTTGCACAAGTGCATTGCTCGCACAAAAGGTGAAATATGCATAAATTATATTAGTGCAGTTATAGTGATCATTACTCAATCTAATAAACACAATTAGTATCAAAAGGATATATCACACACAAATAAGGAATGTAATAATTACTCAAGTGCTTTATCATCACAAGGGGATCAAAAACTTACTCTAGTGCATCACTCGCACAAGGAGAACAATAATATGAATTATTTATCACTCGCATTAGCATAGTGAACATTTCTCATTCAAGTATAAATACAAGTATAGTTAAGGCAACAATTTTCTATGATATGCATACAATCATACATATAGATGTGTCATTCACACAGAACATGAGAAGTGCATTACTACACTAGTATCATTCTCATATAGTGCTTACGTACAAGTAATTTCACTAAAAACAATCAAGCATATCAGATTCATCGATTCAATCACTTATGCCTTGTCTAATAGATAGATCAAGTTATTTATCAAACCAACTTCTATCATGAATTACCAATGAAGATTTCCAAAACATTAGAACCTTGCATTTTTTAAAGATCCCATGGATTCTATTAGATCTAAATCCTATAGGAATAAGATGTTGCTCAACAATCAACTTGGCCCTGGGTACTGATATAAACATTCTCACCTTTAAAACATCCTTCTTAGGTTTCTTACTTTCGAGAGAGCTCAACCAATATCTAACCATTATCATCGACTTTATTTTCTGCATAGGTGTTCTTCCTTCTTCCTCTCATCAGAAATTTTTTCTTTTCTTATTCATTTGTATCTTACCAACTCATTCATCTTTACGTCATCAAAGAGATATTTCCTCACAATATATTTCTCTTATTAATCCATTTTTATTGTCACAAGGTCATTCATGGGTTGTCACCATTTACTATCCAACTTGTCTCACTTCAAATGACACTATAAATTACCCATCTTGGCTTATTTCAAATAGTCATCATCACTCTTAATAGAAATTATTATGAAAATGTGACTAAGGTGAAGAGGTCTCACACCTCTAGATTTTTGAATGATCGAATTAAATCTAAACTTCTAATAAGTTCCAACTAACCATGAAAGAATCACCCATACTAGGGTTCACTATACAATACAATAGGTTCATATACTTCAATGCAATCTAAGCACATAAGACTCGAGGCCCGAGTGCTCTAATACCAAAATATAAGGACTTAAAATTTCAATTACCAACTATAACCCCTAATTGCCAAAATAATTTAATAGAATAAAATTATTAAAAAAGATGCAGAGTATGAGGAATGATTAAATTAGTTACATTACTAAATTCAATGGAATATCATACATTAATGAATCAAATATATCAAACAAGGTTGTACCTTCATTAGATTTAGTCATATAGGCTTACACAAGTGTTATCATCATAGCAATACATGTAAATTCAAATACTGTAATGCAAATTAAGGAAATAGCAAGATCATAAGTGCATCCACAAGAAATAATAACACAAAGATTTTCATGAGTGGAAAACCCCCGTAGGATGAAAAACCACTCATAAAAGTGCCTCACTGGCCGAGCCTTACTGGCTACAAAGTTTCAATGGTTACAAGATGTCTCATGGGCAATGATCATACTGTTTCAATTGACATGACTATTTATTACATATTTCTATAACACAAGGATCATATGGAAGTTCTTTTACAAGTCACATAAATCTACAAGTAACTTTTTCAAGTTTCACCAATGCATCATCCTTGCATATGGAAGTAAGGTAATGCCAACACTATCATGAATCGCTCCCAAGTATTAGCAAATAAGACAATTCTACCTCCAACAACCTCTCAAATATCAATCACATAAGGCTTTATGAAAGTAATCCTGGGTCTACTAGAATGCACACATACCTATATAATTATAACAAAAATGTTTACTTCTAAACTCAATGATTCATAGAGGTTTTATCAATAAAGAATAATATTATAAGGAATTTAGAAGGTATAGATCATGTATGCATGATAATACATATATAAGCTAATGAATATATATGAATATATGTTCTTATTCAATAAATCACAAGATCAACTAAGTGAGATAAATCAAAATGCATGAGAAGAGTGTCATGATTGAACCTAAACTTTAATATGGTAAGGTATGATTCAACATTTTTCCATCTTTTTGTAAAATTCACAATTGATTCACAATACATAATATGCATGTGTGAATTGAAATCTAATTCTACATAAATATATATATGAAAAGAATACAAACATAATTCTATATGAAAATTCCCTTCTTCTACTTCTTATCTCGTTCTTTCTTTCCTTGGAATTTTCTTTCTAAAGAATCTTCCTCTCCTTTCCTTTTCCCTTGTATTTCTCTTCTTATTTTTACTATATTTTTTTTTTAATCTACTAAAATCTAAATCTTCTATTTGGTAGCCATTTTTTAGTTATTTTTGCAGAGCAATTCAAGTAGAATATCAAGCAGTTGTGTTTTTTCGCTATTAATTTCTTCTTTTTAAAGGTTTCACTTCCATTCCCTTACCCTAATCTTTAAAATCAAAATAAAATATATTTTCATGCACGATATTTATCTTTGATAAATAATAATAAAGAATTCTATTTTAATTGCAACTACATAATTATCCACAATAAACAGTGAAGAAATGTCATCTTTAAATTGCAAAAGTAATATTTACCCTTAATAAGTAATATAAAAGTATTATTTACTTGCAAATTAAATATTTGCTCTAAATAAATAATAAATAAATTTCATTCAATTAGGAATAAAGTAGTCATTCTAAATAACCAAACATTATTATTTATTTGGAATAAATAAAATCTATAATTAATTCATCTTTGTTTCATTACACTTTTATTTCATTGCTAATTAATTTAATCAAACATTGTAAAATACGAACCATAAAAATAGGGGTTGTGACAAAAAGTCTCTGAATGATGGTCATAATCATGCGGCAATCTGCTATCTTGAATTAGTTCCAAAGATAACCTATTAAAATGATGAGCACACAATGATACCGAGAGGGAGGGGGGAGGTGAATTAGTATGTAACAATCTTTTACTTTTCAAAACTTAACCAATCACAATAAAACATTGAAGTATGATCTAACAATTTAGAGCATAGAGACAACACACGATTTTATGTGGAAACTCTTGCTGGAAAAAAAACCACTAAAAAATATTGCTTATATATATATCGTATTGATCTTCTTCTCTTTCTTGTAGGCTCCAACCTACTTCACATATAGATAGTGAGAACCAACTCACATGAGACACCAATCTCCACTTGAAATAAATTTAGGCACCAACCTATTGGATTCTCCAACCCCCACACAAACTAAGCTCCAAACTAGAAAGATGATCCAACCTCTATTTGACAAGCTCTAACCTACTAATCTAGATCCAATCGCTATCATGCATAATCTTCCTTCCAGATCTGATCACTATCTTGCACAATATCTTTTGTAACAACCAAGTCAAATAGCTTGAAAACTTCTACAAAAAAAATTTGTTGCAATAATTTTTTTATGTAAGAACCGCCTTTCCAATATAAATACATAACACTTTGACTGCAACATCCATAGGAATGAATAAAAATGTCAAGGTCCAAACATTAACAATGATGCATACAACAATTAAAACTTGCTCACCACCCAACCGTATTGGCATCATGAAGCCGCAGGGACTCTAGCCAAACCCCCGCGCAAGAAATAGACTACATATGGACTTAGTTAATTATAGATAGTCAAATAAATCTAAGTACTGTAATAGCGGGTATGCAACCCTTTCTAGGACTCAATTTTTCCTAGACAGTACTTCGTCGGTTGTCACCCACTTAGGTGAAACCGAAAGGGATTCCTTAGATTATACACTCCAACAACATAATTAATCTATAAGTTTATAATAACATAATTCACTATTTAATCATATTAGATGGAAAGTCTAAATTAACCTCAAATAAGGAAAAATTTAACAATCATAAGTCATTCCCAATCTACTCATCCAAATATGTAGGTTAAGCGAAGGTAATGTAAAAGTATAGGATTCCCCTAAGGTTTGTAACCTCATTTTAAGTTATTTGATCATAACATAGATAATGTGTGATATTAAATATCCATGACTATAGTTTACTAGTTGTACATATTAACTTGATAGGCATAAAAATAACTGACTTGGAAATTTTACAATCAACCAATATTAATTAGTCATATTATATTTTCCTTCTCCTAAGATAATTGATTGACATAATATAATGTTACATATTTACCTTCCTTCCAATATGTCCTAGTTGGATGCCAATTCTCTAGAAGATATTCCATGCCTTATCACTTGAATTTCTTTGAAATTCCTCAACTCACCATTAATTTTTCATGATCCTTAAGCAACTCAAGATTACTCTAACTCAATAAACAATTTCACTTGATCTACTTGATACAAAAGCTTCGTATAAGGATACAAATATTTGCTACTAGGAATGTTATGATAAAAGCAACACATTGATTCTAAAAGGAATTGAAACTCTTCTAATGAATGTTTTTGAAAGAGGAAAAAATGGGTTTTACAGGGACCCGAAACCACAAAGATTACAAACAAAACAAAAGATCGTCAAAGACCCCATAAACAGAGAGGCTGTAGAGAGGACAACAACATGAAAAATCCAAAGCCACCAAAAAAGGGCTAGCAAGGACCACAGAAAAGACCCAAAAAGACCAGACAAAATGCCAATAGCGACTAAACTTGGGACTATAATTTTTTTGATGTCTCAGCTTCCATGTCGTTCATTTCTTGAACCCCCCTCTTTAAGATCTGGACCATCTAGGTAGTAGGAGGCACTTTCCTCTTAAGGTTGGCACGGGTCCTCTTTGATATACCTTGGTCCTCATTCTTGCTTTTATCCTTGTCCTCTTCTAGATCAACAACCAATGAGCCCTGTTATGACTTTTCCAACTTTTCAGACATTGCATTGATGATAATGGCATTGTGCCTTGCCATTCTATGGTTTTGTTCCACAACAGTTTTCATATTATTTTTTATTTTAACAAATTCAGCTTCCAAATTATTATACTTGTCCTCAATGTCATAATCTCCTATTTCAGTATTGTTCTTTTTCTGTTTTCCTTCTTCATTGCTCATAGCAGACAACTTCAATTCCAGTTCCTCCAACTTGCTTTTTAGAACCCTATTTCTGAGATTAAGATCATTAATTTCTTGATAGACCCATTTCATAACCCTGAAAATATCACCAACGCCACTTCTAGCAGAGGCAAGGATATCTCCAGACTGATAATGAGGTTAAAATCATCTAGGTTAGGGGAGCTGAGAAATCTAGTACCATCATCTCTGAAAGAGGCAAGAGGGGTAGAGACAAAGTTTCTGCTAACTTCAGGGTTCTCAGTTTTGTCCTCCAGAGAGTCCGCAGAGTAGGAAACCAACTTATTGGCAGGGGGACCCTTGAGAATGGGATTCTTTAAAGGAACTGGGCAACTTGGGTAAATCTCAAGGTTAGCTTTCGCGAGTTGGGGTTTACAAAGTTGGGTTTTCTTACCAGACAAGACAAGGGATGGATGGGATTCAACAATTCTCTATGGGTTAGGCTTAGAATGATTCTCCAAACCACCACTGTCTGTATCATAGTCCTCAGACGCCGTGGAGGCAACCGGTTTAGATAAATCTGACAAGCTTTGAAAATGTTCATAGATTAACCTAATAAGACTAGGATGAAGAATAGGGTATCTCCTAGGATTTTTATTGTGGTCCTTAGGGCTATTGCTCAACGAACAAAACAAATAATGAGGCAGAGAAATCCATACCTTATGGCGGAAGTGATTAAGGATAGCAAAATGACGCCCATAAACTCTGGTGAATCTCTCGTCCAAGGTAATATACTTCATTATGACATGAAGCACCTTTCTCCAAAGTGCCTTGATGGTATCGATTTCAAAATAGTTATTGGAAACTTTGACTAGTTTCAATTTCTCCTTATCTTTCTTAGGGAATTTGATTACCACCTCGTCTGAAAACCTTCTGTCATGATAAAACTTCATGCCCTTAGTGGACATTCCAGTTACCTCTCATATGATTTGCTCATACAGTTTCACCTTTCTCCCAAAGAGGATTATTTCTCCATTATTCTAGTTCTTCTCAAAGTAGTCAGTAGCCATAGGATTAGGCCCATGAAGTTTTTCTAGGAATGGAACCAAACCACCTCGTTCAACTTGTTTCCAGACCTTAGCATTCCTCATGTGCATTTCATAGCTATTTGGCTCAATTATTTTCCTATCCCCCCCATATTCGTATGCACCTCACTGCAATATCTACCAGCACCGAAAACCTATTGCAAATTTATGCAGCCATTCCAATGAACCCACAAAGCGTGCCGCTTTTTCTTACCAGCTAAGTTATTTGACACAACCCCATCAAATCTCTTGATTTTGATGTACTTAGCCCTTTTCCTTATCATCATTAAAGATATTTTCCTCTTTCCCATGCATCATATCATAATCTAATAAGGCCCTGACTTTAGCTCCCAAGTCCTTGAAATTTTTCCATGTGTTCAAAACTCCCCTCTTAACCCCCTAATTCACAAAGTAATCTGCCACGCTAGTAGCTTCCTTGTAGACATGGGAGATTTTAACTTTATCGAACTTTTCTAAGATAGATTTTTCTTCTTCAATCAAATTCTTAATAGACCGGGAGGGAGGGGTCCTACCTAGGAGACAATCAATGATGTTTTTGGAGTCCCCTTCAAGCCATAAATATTTTATATTTAGATTATGTGCTAAATTTAAAACTTGAAATGCTCATATTTCCTCCGCCACATGGTTTGTTTGATGACCTAGGGATATAGCCATAGCTGCCATAAAGTTACCATTTGAGTCCCTTAACACACCTCCACTTTCGACCATCCCTGGATTGCCCTTCACAGCGCCATCGAAGTTGGCTTTAGTCCAACCATTAGGAGGAAAAGTCCAACGCACACCCTCCCTACTTTTCTTAGCTGGCTTAGATGCCTTAGAAACATCCATTTTGATATTCCAATCCTTGGCTATCATTAGATCATAGGGAGTGCACACCACAACTTTAAGATTAAGAGCTTTTTGGGGAATAACATTAAAGTTTTCCTTTATAAGTCTTTTTTTTTGTCAAAAACATTAGTCTCTAACATCTCCTTATCCCTAAAAAGTTTGCTATTATGTTCTTTCCACACTCCCCAAACAACAAAAGGGAAAATAAAAGCCCATAGCCTTCAAATGAAAGGATTTTGAGATGGATCTTTCCATTGTGAAAAGAAATCTTTAATGGATAGGGGGAACACCCAAGAAATATTCCAGAGGGCTAAAAAATTTCCCTAGATTGTAGCAACAAACAGACAGTGGAGAAACAAATGGTTTGCTGACTCCGCCTCACTCTTGCAAAGGTAACATTTGTTGGGGATTTGTAATCCCCATTTGCAAAGATTATCCATTGTTAGCACCATATTTTGAAGCAGAATCCAGAAGAAAATGTTGAGTTTAGGAGTCAAGTGTTTTATCCATGCTTTAGACCATAAAGGAGGGGGGCTTGAGAAAGGGACAACAGAGAAATAGCCGAAGAAATAGAGTAGTTACCCAAAAGGTTTTCCATCCAAACAAGATGATCATCCAGCTAATTTTTTCCCAATCTGACAACCCTTACAGAAGATTGAAGCAGAGCCAACTCCCAACTAACCACACACAAATCCACCCAATCTTCTTCACTCCAATAATCTTTAACATACTCTCTAAAAGCTACTTTGTAAAACTCATCCCATCTGTTGAATCTTTCAATTTTGATTAGGGGATCCTTAAAAATCCATTTGTCCTCCTAGAACCTAGCTAGATTGATGCTTCTAATGTGCCATCCAACCCCTGATTCCAAAACCTTTCTACCAGCAATCATGTCATTCCAGCAAGCTAAACCATGGGGCAGAATAGGAGAATCCAACAAGGCTTTGAGGGACACACAATTGGTCATATATTTACTTCTTAAAATATCTTTCCATTCTCCAACAGACGAGAAGGATCTCCATATTTGTTTAGCAAGAAGAGTCTTATTAATCATTCTTATTTTTCTAAGACCTAAACCCCCCAAGGTTTTCAGTCTGCAAACCAAATCCCATCTTATAAGAGGTATCCTCTTTCTCTCCTCCACACTAGACCAAATGAATCTTTTTTGGATCTTTTCAATGGCCTCCACATATTTAGTAGGAATTTTGAAAAGGCTTAAAGCATAAACTGGGAGATTCTGAAAAGAAGCTTTGAGGAGCTGAATTTTTCCAGCTTGGCTTAGAAGAGCTCATTTCCATCCTGCAAACTTTTTACTGAACCTATCAACCAACGAACACCAAAAGGAATCTAGAGGTTTAAGGCATAGAGGTAGTCCAAGATAAGTAGAGGGTAAGAATTCCACTCTACAACCAAGGATTCTTGCAATCTTGACCTGTCTATGCTCAGGGGTATTAAAGAAAAAAATAGAGCTCTTTTGTCTATTGACCATCTGCCCAGTCGCCTTTTCATACACGTCTAATTTTTTTTTCAAAGTCTTAGCCTCAATCACCGTTGATCTTCCCATCAACATAGTATCATCAACAAACTGTTGGTGAGAACAAATCAAATTAGAAGAAGAAGAACTACGACCAGCAAGAGACCTTTGTTCAATCAAACTTTTAAGATTCCTTCCTAGGCTCCCAGCCATAATTGTGAACAAAATAGGAGAAATAGGATCACCCTGTCTTAGGCCTCTTGAATTATGGAAGAATCTCGAAGGAGACCCATTTACAATGATAGAGGTGGAGATAGTAGTAACCAACTGATTCACGAACTGAATGACTTTGCTGCTAAAACCAAACACCCTAAGAATTTTGAATAAAAACTCCTAATCAACATGGTCATAAGCTTTAGAAATATCCAGCTTAAGAAGAAACCCTTCAGTTTTAGATTCCACAAGTGAATGGATATTCTCATGGACAGTAACTATAAAGTCTAAGATTTTCCTTCCTGGAACAAAACCATTCTATTGAGGGGATATCAGCGAAGAAAGGATAGTAAGGATCCTTGACGTCAAAACCTTAGATATGATTTTATAGAAAGAGTTGCAAAGAGTAATAGGCCTAAACGCCTCAAACTCCATAGCCCTTGGTTTCTTGGGAACAAGGACCATAACAGTAGCATTTAATTCCTTAAGAAGACTCTTGGATCCAAAGAATTCCTTAACAATGTTCACAACATCCTTTTCAAAAATCTTCCAAAACTATTGAAAAAAGAACATTGGAAACCCATCAGGGCCAGGGGCCTTGTTTCCTTCAAAAGAAAAGACAACTTTCATAATTTCCTCCATAGAGGGGATGGCAACAAGCTTATCATTATCTTCCATCCCAACAACCTTAGGGATAGCCTCTAACAGAAAATCTTGGTCATTATGGTTGACTTCCCCATTTGCTGAGAGAAGGTTGTTAAAGAAGAGGAAAACTTGCTTTTTGATGTATTTCTCTTCCTCATATCTCATGCCATTAACTTCTATGTGAGAAATTCTATTGGCAGCCTTGTGTTTTGAGGTAGACAGATTAAAAGTACCTAGTGTTTCTATCTCCAACTGAGAGCCACAACACTCTAGATCTTTGCCTCTAGAATTCCTCCTCTTTAGCTATAATATCATGCAATTTCACCAGCAACTCATTTTCTTTTTCCCTATTATTTTCTATGTATCCTTCCCTCTGAATTTTATCTTGGATCTTTGCAAGCTCCATTTGAACTTCAAATTTAATGCCAAAGATGTTTCCAAAGGACGCTTTTTTTCAGCTTCTTAATTTGTGTTTGACTTCCCACAGTTTCTTAGCAATTCTGAACATAGCAGTGCTCGAAACATCAATATTCCATCATTTTCTGATTTCGTCAAAAATATGGGGGTGGGATAGCCACATTCTTAAAAATCTAAAGGGAGAGTTCCTCTTCACCTTTATAGGGTCCGCCACAAAACTTATAGGAAAGTGATCAAAGCCCACTCTAGAAAGATTTTTAAGAGAACAGTAATAGTTTATAAGCCACTTATCAGAAATTAAAGTTCTATCTAACCTTACTTGAATCAGTTCCTTATCGATTCTTCTATTTGACTAGGTATATACAACTCCTTGCAAATCAAGATCAATCAACGCCTTGTTGATGAAGTCCAAAAGATCAAATTTACTTTCTGAATTCATCTAAGATCCTCCAAATTTCTCTTCATTCAGAAGGGGTGTGTTAAAGTCGTCCATTACAACCCAGTGGTCATTATCAAAGATCCTACGAAATGCAGAGAGCTCATTCCAAAAATATTTTTTGGCTCCTTTCCCATTAGGAGCATAGATATTCGACTGAATCTAGCTAAAATTGTCTTTGATATGTGTAAATTTAGTAGCCACATGATTAGTTCTCTCTAGCAAAGGTTCCCCTTTAATAATGTTTTGGTTCCAAAAAGTAGCAATTCCTCCTGATGCATCATTTGAACTATTTCCTTGGATTCCACAATTTTGAAACATTTTAATCTTCTCCACCTTATCTTTAGACATTTTAGTTCCTTGGATGAGAAAAATATCAGGTTTATGATCCCTAACAAAATTGTGCAAAACATCCCTCTTATAAAGGTTGTTAAGCCCTCTTATATTCTAAGACATGATCTTCATATCTTACCAGGGGATTGGAGAATCTCCGGAATGGTCTTTTGAACACCATCTGCTATGTCCTGAAAGCTTTCATGCTCTCTCTGCCATTTACTCGACCTTCTTCCTTGGCTATACTTAGTAGCACAACAATCCGCCTTTGCTCTTATTCTTCTAATGAATGTTTCTTCTAACAAAAATATTAATTGCCTAAAATTTAGACTATTGTTTACTAATTAAATACTTAGTAATTTAATGGTGAGATAAAAATAATATGGTAAAATAAGTACCTATTGAAATAATTATATTCTTTGCAAAGATAATTTCTATTGTGACATGACAACTATATATAATCAAGTCACCAAACTTACCATTGATTAATAATTTTAACAATAGTCTAAGTTTTGCAAATGATTATTAAGCCATATTAGAAATCTAAGATCTAAAGGTTCATATGTCAAAGAACGAAATATTCATTACCAAGAAGAATTTAAATATAACTCATACCTCTTTCTATCCTCCACGCAATGGCCATTGGTTATCGCAGGTATTTACTAATGAAGTTTAATGATATATTACTATCATTCCCTTTTGCATCTAGACCAAGTTACCATTAGTTCAAGTTTTCAAAGAGAAATATTGTAGTATTACTAAACATAATTCTTGATCGTCATGTGGATTGAATAGTGAATCTCTAGTTACACTTTTTGCAAGTTAATCGAATCATAGTGACTTCTCTATCAAATTACCATGACATAAATTTATAGAAAATTATAGAGTCATAATGTTTGTAGAACATAACTGTAGATGATGGAATACCACACATTGTGGAATTTAAAGCATTTATTATCTTGTTCAATCTTTAATACCTAATTTATGAATAATATATAATAATGATCATCCCCCCTTAATTTCTATTAAATTTAAAGGATAAAACATCATAAATACAATCATTGGAAAATAAGGCATTATTTGTTCCCCATTTTTTTGAATTCCTCTCAAGCAAAATAAAATATAGCCACTTGACTATTTAACCACTACCCATAGGTAACAAGCATGGATTAATCTGACTTTTGATTCAAGATCAAAACATGTAATGTCAGTATGGAAAAAAAATACCAAACATATTTAAGGTTTATATCTAATGTCATAAATATAAATTTACTCATCTTTACACACAGTCTAAATTTGTAAAATGAAAAGGTTGTCGAACAACATCCATCGATAGCGATGAATCTCAGATTAACATTAAACTTATACAAAATGAAGGAACAAAGCCAAGAAAAATCGATTAAATAGAATGCATAAAGGGCTCATGCAATAAGTCATGTAGGAGTTACAAAGCTAAAGTCATTAACAAAATGTATACAAAATGTGTAGGCATACACTACTCCAAGAATTCCTTGATTGCAAGAATATTGATAAGTAAGTTTGTTATATAATTTCAAGACAAGAAAATCGTTGGTGTAGAGCCATACATCAAATGGGAGTTTTTTTATTGAAATAAATAAATTCATGAAAACACAAAAAGTTAATAATACAAAACAGATATAAATTGTGATCGCTCAGTGACATGCATACGAATTATAGAGGTAAACCAAAGATTCATTAAAGAATAAAGCATACAGGTAACATGTATTGACAGCCATGGTTCACTTGTTACTAACCTGAAATTCATGGTGTGATCAGGTAGATGTTGTTTGACAATGCACAAGATCCGCCTTCATTTAATGTCCAACATTCTTAGACTAGAATGTTTACATCCTTCAACTTTCTTCTTTCCTCGAAACCATAATCTTCATAGTAATATATTATTTCTTGATTGATAATAATAATTAGTTTACTAACTCAATTCGTTGAAACAACTTGTAACATTATTTCTTACAACCAGACTTATCACATTCGGGAGATTAGACTATACAAACATGATCGACTATTGCAGGTTATGCACAATATGTAATTGAATGAAAGCTTTTGGCCGTGGCCTTCTGGAACTTCCATCCAACACAAATGGGTAGTAGTTTGTAAAACTGAATTCCAAATACATACTAAAGAGATGCGGTTAGGTACAAGGAATATGTGTAGACATGACACTTCAAGAAGAGTGATTAAAATACCATGGTTTCTTGATATGCACAAATTGATTTGTTGATTAGATAAAACAAAGAAGAAAACTATTTGATCGAATTCATGAATAGCATTTTGTGAAACAAGCCGAATCATTAACATCCCATGGTATACCATGATTGAAGGATACACACCAAAAATGTATTTGATAATAAGACTTTAGAAACTTCTAGCAGGACGTGTTGATGCAGTCGAATGAAACAATGAAGAATTATAAGGAAATGACAGAAGTAGAAAGAGACACAACAAAACATACAAGACACTGAGAACTCGGCAAATCTGAGCGCTGAAAAACAAAAACCTGTCTGTAACAAATCACTTTATTAAACCCCTTTTTTGTAGCACTTGGTGGCATCTCGTTCCATATGCATGACTCTACACACTGCTTCTAATGTGAAATTATGCATGAATTATGCATCTAATGACTTCTACCGATTTTCCCGTAAAGGATCCCATCCATGAACAGATTAGTGGCTGCTAGGGAAAACGAAATGATAGGTCGAGAAATTAGAGAGGTAAAACTTTTGAATCCCAAGTAAAACAGAAATAGTGTGATCCTTAAGCTAAAGAAGACTCTTAGTTGCAGATATCTGAGCTGGAATATTACTCTTTCATACCGATCAACCTCAATGGTAAATATTTGAGTACACCTTAAGCAATATTTACGAAGAGCTTACTAAGCAAAGAGGTTTAGCTAAAAATATTGCTGCGGATAACACTCGTTCTTGGATCGGTTCATGATTCATGAGGCTGATTGCTAAAGCGCAAACATTCACAATGACCTACTTTATAATGATGAAACAAGGCACACCTAAATCCCTCTGTGTATGAATTCACAGGGTTGACTTGAGAATAACCATTGAGTTTTAAGGGAGAGAATTATTGAAAACAACATGAAGGAAAGGTAAATGCACAAATGACAAAACAAATGGAACAATACATTTATTCGATGATGCATGAAACAATCCGATTAAACTGGAGGAGGAGTCTACAAATATTCAATGTTACCTCATTATCTGACTGCGAATGTTGATGACCTCTGTAGAGTTCTGGCTCTTTTCTCCCTTCCTAAAATCAGAAGCACTCCTCCCCGTTCTGCCAACCCCTTTTTCCTCTGAATCAATCCTTCAATGTGAACTTCCTTAGCTTTCCTTCCCAAGCGCCTCTCTCCAAGATCTTCATTACCAACAACTGTGAAAAACAGAGAAACACACAACAAAACACACAATGAAAGACACAAAACAGAGCAGGATTTGGAGCGCTATCAAACACAGGCTGGAGCATTTCATTTATGTCATTTGCAATAAATACAATACAAACTGTAGCATGTATGTTAGAGGATTTATTTTTATGGACAATTGAAGAAGGTGGCTTGGACTGCACGCGGCGGCAACGGCTATCCAGCCCCAGGAATGCACCGGGGCATGGATGCCTGCCCTATCATGCTGCATGCCCGTCCATCCTACGGCTTCCTTGATTTTCTCGCCTCGCAGTCAACTCCGTGCAATCTCTGTCAGCATTTAATAATAATGGTCATACTTAAATGATGAAAGCAACGCCATCGGCCTTCAATAAAAAAGAATTAAAACGTTTTAAATATAAAAAATTAACATTTATTTAAAAAGATAATATTATATTTTAATTTTACTTTTTATTAAATAGATATTATATTTATTTTATTTTTAAAAAAAACTTTCAATATTTAATTATAATTTATTTTATTTGGTTTTTAATATAATTTTTTGAATAATTTTTTTTTTAAAGTTGAATATATTCAACATATTTCTAATATATTTCTAATTTAAAAAATATTAAAATAAAAATATATTTTTAATTTTATATATATATATATATAATGCATATAAAATTACATAATCAATAATTCATCTTCTTCAAATTGTATTCATTGTATTTTGGATAATAGATTTTGGTCAATATATTTAGTTATGTTAATATTTTTGAGAAACTAATATTTAGTTTTAATTAAAAAATTTATTATCATTAAAAGGTAAGTTTTTAATTATAAAAATTTAACATTAGAATTATTTAACATTTTAAATTTAAAAATTAAATATTATATTATAATATTTTATAATTTATTTATTTAGTATTTTGGATAATAGAAACAATTTGATTGATTTAATATTTTTTAAATTCATTATTGAATTTAAGTCTTATTGATATAATTATATATTATAATTTAAAAATAATAATCAATATTGAACATCTTATATTTTAGTATAACTTAAATATTAAAATTTAATGTATAAGTTTATAAAATATAATATAATTATATATATATATATATATAATTATCTTTTTAACTATGACATTAATATGATTGATTTAATTTATAATCTTATCTTATCTTTAATACTAGTCATATCTTATCTTTTTAACAAAATGAATTATATATATATAATAATGTATTTGGACTTAGATATGATTTGATGATATTTTAACATAGGAGTAAGTCATTAATCATATATGTATTCTAACATTATATTAATCATATAACATTACACACACACAATTATATTAATCCTACATTGTATTTTAACTTAGATATGATTTGACTTTGAGGTGAGAAAATCCATCAAATCATATCTATATATATATATTAAAAAAATGTTAAAATACATATATGATTAATGGCTTCTATGTTAAAATACCATCAAATTTTATCTAAGTTTATATATATATATATATATATATTCATTTTGTTAAAAAGATAAGATAAGATTATAAATGAAATCAATCATATTAATTTCATAGTTAAAAAAATAATTCTATGGAGCTTTAAATATACATATATATTAATCTTTAAATCTTTATTTTATAAACTTATACATTAAATTTTAATATTTAAGTTATACTCAAATATAAGATGTTCAATATTGATTATTATTTTTAAATTATAATATATAATTATATTTATAAGATTTAAATTCAATAAATTTAAAAAATATTAAATCAATCAAAATTGTTTCTATTATCCAAAATACTAAATAAATAAATTATAAAATATTATAATATAATATTTAAATTTTATATTTAAAATGTTAAATAATTCTAATGTTAAATTTTTATAATTAAAAACTTACCTTTTAATGAAATTAGTAAGTTTTTTAATTAAAACTAAATATGAGTTTCTCAAAAATATTAACATAACTAAATATATTGACCAAAATCTATTATCCAAAATACAATGAATACAATTTGAAGAAATGAATTATTGATTATGTAATTTTGTATGTGTAATATATATATATATATAAAATTAAAAATTAAAAAATATAATTTTTATTTTAATAATTTTTAAATTAGAAAACGTGAACCATAATTAATTTATAGAAACAACTTGGGCTCTTGGCAATTGACTACATTTTTCAAAGCTCCTAAAAAAAAAACCGCATTCACATCCATCGCCCTGACTTATCTCTTCTTTCGCTTCAACACATAAATAGTAGAAATGACTCAGACTTGTGAGAAACTAAGACCTTTACGCGGCTGCTTTTCCTGAGACCCCCTCCTTCAAGCGGCTGATATAGTATCTAATATCTCCATATTTTGCACCAATCATATTGTGGTGCCCTCCATGTCGATGAGAATAAGTGACCAATTTTTCTTTGGTAATGTCAAGCTACCTTTTAACAACACCGTTTTCCCCTCGTCGTTGTTAGCATGCTCCTTACATTTGATGTGCCAGGTGATGCTAGTTTAAACTTGGTTGGGACTTCAATCAGTAGGATTGAATTGATCCAGCTTCAGAAATCCATACTTATCCACTGGTCTGTAGGGAGGAACAGGGCCATGTTCAAAATCAGCACCTAACTGTTTCCTACCAATGTCATCTTGGGTTGTGTCTCCCCTCCTTTTCACCTCAGAAATAATTGCAATCGGAAATAAAACTGGGCAGATCAATTTCTCTGTGTGAATTGCCAAATCCTTCTCAATTTAAAATTCTACGTTAATCTCCTTGGTCTTCGAATGTATGAAATCTGTTGCATTTTTTTTAATCAGAACTCAGTTTCATAGAAGGCGCTGCTACTCAGAAGATATGGAAGCCCATAACATGGAATAAGACTGGGCAAGCCAATTAGATGAATATTATCTTTCTCATTGCTATTAGCTAATTTGTCTGACGTGTTTCAGGGATCCCCCATCACGTTTCCCATTACCCATTTGTTGTGCAATCAATTAATTGTAACTCCCGTAATCAAATTACAATTCTTGACATAAAATATATACTTGTAACTTCTACCTTTGTCATAAATTCTCTCTTGAACAACGTTGTGAAAATTTCATAGAATATTTATTCAAGTGTCATGGTATTGCCACTTTCAAAAGTAAATCAAATAATATTTGTGTCTTCAAATTAAAATTATTATTTTTAATTACTAACAACATTATTAATATTCTAGTGATAGCAAGTCAATAAGTTATAATTTAATATTTTAAATCTAAATAAGAGAGTAACAAAAATTTAGATTAAAAGAAGGTTGTGATATCTTTCACAAATCTGATCCAAAAATTTTCAATGTCTTCCTTCAATTTGATCACTAATATATCAATGTTTTCCTTGCAAATATGCTCTTGATTTTCACACATATTATTCATACATATCTACATTCATCTACATACATGGGCTATATATATTCTTTAATACAAGTGTGAAACATTCTTCATAGTTCTTTGTCCTTTTAAATCTGCTCTTTATTGCACATAGATTCTCAAAATAAGATTTTCTCTTCATTTTTTACTCTTCATGTTACTTATACTCAGAAATATATCATTGATTGCTTGCTTTTTAACCACACCTTCTTCTAGTCTTTATATCTCCTCAATACAAGTAATGGACACATTCTTACACAAAGAACGCCACCTTTCACATAATGTAACTCTTCATTTTAATTTTTGCCCTTTCACAAGAAGTTGACGCACTTAGTAAATGAAATCACCGCCTTTTCACTTCATAACAAATTGCTCATCTTATTTGTCCTAATCACTCCACTTTTATATATATCATTATTTTTGCAAGGACGGTGCTCTCTTTTAAGGGAAGTCATCCACCTCTAAAATTTAAATCTTTAATTTTATTTTTTTTGTCTAAGGGAGTTGACCACCTTGAAATGATAATTAAAACTCTTCCTTCAATGATCATATGGTGCCAATACTTGGGTCGGCCAAATTAAATCTTAATTTTAATTTTTTATTTTTGGCACTCAATGAGATCTTCAAGTCGACTCATAGGAAAGTCAACTTTTTTTATTTTGTTTAAATCTTTGATTTAAGCATGTTTTAAATCAGTCCTCCATTACTATCTTCCTTGAAATGGTGATGTATAACGAATTATACTTATCTTGCTTTGACATCAATGACAACGTATTCCAACAATCTCCCCCTTTTTCATTGATGGCAACACAACTATGAATATAAATCTTATTTTTTGCATTGCTCCCCTTGGTTGTACTACTCCCCCTTTTTCTCAGGCCCCCCTTTGCTCGAACTCTCCCCTTTTGACATAAATGGAAAAGGGTCTTCCATCTATCTCTAAGTTTTATCTTCCATGGAGCTACAAGATAATGTTGTGGGTAGCTCCCCTGAGTATATACTTACCTTAATTGATTGGATGAATATGGGACTAGTCCCAACTTTTCCCTTAAGTACTCAAACATGTCCTTCAAAAGTGGCTTTGTAAATATGTCGGCAATATGTTCCTTTTTAGCAATATATTCCAACTTAACTTGTTAGTCTACAACCTACTCTCTCAAAAAGTGATACTTTCTGGGAATGTGCTTGGTCCTTGAATGTATCACTGGATTCTTCAAAATGTTAATTGCACTTATAACAAAATATAGTGATGGGATGATCATATTCTTCTTTGATATATTTCAATGTTTTCCTCATCCATAACACTTGAGTGTGACATGATGTTGCTGCAGTATATTTTGCCTCTGTGATAGATAGGGAAATTGATGATTGTGTCTTGTTCATCCATGATACAAGGTTGTTACCAAGAAATAAATGTCCTCCACTTGTACTCTTCCTATCATCAATGTTGCCTACCCAATCTGCATCTATGTATGCTACTAGATTAAAATCATTCCCACTTGGATACCACAAACCAACTCCAATGTTCCCTTCAAGTATTTGAGTATCCATTTCATTGCTTGAACATGTGTTTCCTTTGGTGCAGCATGAAATCTTACTACCATAACAAATGCGTGTATAATATCTGGCCTTGAAGCTATCAAGTATAAAAGACTTCTGATCATTGATCTATAAGGCATTTGGTTTGCTTCAAGCGACTCATCATCTTTACTTAACTTACATCCTATTACCATGGCGGTACTCATAGGATTACAATCTTCCATCATGAACTTTATCAACATCTATTTTACATACTTGGTTTGTAAAATAAATATTCCCTTCTCTGATTGTGATATTTAGAAACCAAGAAAGAAAGATAATTCACTTGGCCTAGACATCTCAAATTCCTTTTGCATCTCCATTGCAAATCCTTGACACATTTTTTCAATGCTTCCTCTAGAAATGATGTCATCCGCATAAACCACCATTATCAACTAATCATCGCCTATGGTCTTAATATATAAGTCGCTATCTACAACTCCCTTCTTGAACCCTTGTTGTTGTAGATGTTTGTCAAGTCTAGCATACCATGCTCTAGGGGCTAGTTTCAACCCATAAAGTTCCTTCTTCAATCTACATGCATAGTCTTTATTCTATTATAGTAGGAACCCTTTTGGATGATCAATGTAGACTTCTTCTAGATCTCCATTCAGAAAAGTAGACTTAACATCCATTTGATATACTTTGAAATTCTTAAAGCTAGCATAAGCCAAGAACATCCTTATGGATTCCATCCTAGCAACTTGAGCAAAAGTCTCTTCAAAAACACCTTCTACTTGTGTATACCTTTACATACCAATCTTTCTTTGTTTCTCACAACATGACCATCTTCATTCAATTTATTTTTGAGCACCCACTTAGTGCCACTAACATTTTTAACCTTGGGTCTTGGGACAAGCTCCCAAGTATCATTCTTCTCAATCTGGTTCAAGTCTTCATCCATAGCTTCTATCAAATTCTTATCTTCACTTGCTTTTATAAAGTTCTTAGGTTCAATCTTAGATAGCAAGGGAACATGTCTAGGTTTTGGAACTCTTACCATTCTTCTTGTTGTTTTGACCACATCACCTCCTATTATCAAATCTTTTGGATGGTTCCTTTGAACAAACTTAGATGGTGTCTTTGTTGATTCCTTGGTGTTCCTTTGTTCAACTATTTCATCTTCACTTTTCTCTACATCTTCCTTGCATATTTCTTCATAAGGATAGCTATCTTCTTGTGGTTCATGCTGATGGTTTTTCTTCTCATTTATCTTCAAAGTTATGCTTTCAACCATTTTATGCAATCTCTTACTAAATAATTTGTAGGCCTTACTCATTAAAGAGTAGCCCAAAAATATTCATTCATCTCTTCTAATATAACAAGGACTTCCATATACTTTGAAGTATTTCATGGATGTAGGCCTTCCCTTCCATAACCCATATGGTGTTTTATCATGATTTTCTTTGATTTTATCTCGATTAAGGATATAAATTGTTGTGTGCACTGCATCTCTTAAAAATATGTCAAGAACCTTGGATTCATCCACCTTGCATCTAGCCATCCCTTGAAAAATTCTATTCTTCCTTTCCACTACTCCATTTTGCTATGGAGTTCTTGCTACATAATATTTCTTTTGTATCCCATGTTTCTCACATAAATCTTCAAATTCATTTGAAGTGAATTAACCTCCTCTATCGATCTAAGGCATTTAATCCTCATACCTATCTCATTTTCCACAAAGGCTTTGAATGCCTTAATTTTTTCCAATTCTTCAAATTTCTCCTTCAAAAAGGTAACTCGTGTCATTGTAAAAAAGCCATCAATTAATAACATGAAGTATCTTTCACCTTGTATACTCCTTGTCCTAGTGGGTCCACGCAAGTTTGTGTCAATAAGCTCTAGAGGTTGTGATGCAAAGTGCTCTTTTAATTTAGAACTCACTTTGGTTTGCTTACCTAGTTGACATTGCTTGTAAATGATATTTGTAGGCTTTGATATCACATGCATATCTCTCACTGCTTCCCTTCGACAGATTTTGACAAGATTTTCAAACTTTAGATGCCACATTCTTTTATTTCATTTATGAAACTCTCATCTTCCTTACCCATGCAACATTTCTCGCCTCTGATATCACTCAAAATGTAGAGATATTTTCCTACTTGGCTAGCTTCTACAACTTGCTCTCCTTACTTATCTCACAACCTTTGGCATGAAATGTGAGGGTGTTCCCTTGGTCACACAACTGAACCACACTTAATAGGATGTGCTTCAATCCTTCCAAATATAACATGTTTGTTGTTATTCTTCTCCCATTATCCAAACTAAGAGATCCTCTTCCTGAAATTATTGTTGATGTATTGTCACCAAATCTTACAATTCCACCATTGACTCTTTTTAAAGTGTTAAACCTGCTCTTATCACCTGTCATATGTCTTGAACATCCAATGTCTATATACCACTGATCACTTTCATTTTTGGCATGTAGGGCTATTTGAATTGTCATGGATTTTTCTCTCTTCTTCCATATTTTGAACTTTCTTCTTTCTTCTATTCTACCTCCTTGTTTTGCTTAGGAGGTTTCAAGAAATTGCTTCTGCAAAACTTCATCGAATGTCCAAGATTATTGAGCTTGTGGCATATTATATTAGGATTCATTAGTGGAGCGAATGAGTTGATATTTTTGTTAGAACTTCTATTATTGAAAATGTTATAACGCACTCGCATTATGTCATTTTAAAAGCAAAAAAAAAGTGGAAGCTATTCATTTTCTCTTTTCTATTTTTCTGCTCTGCCCGTGACCAAAAACCCTCATTTTTCTGCTCGCATTCTAGGAGGAGGCATTCTAAAAAATTCATCAACAATATTTTCTTTTCGTTTGCAAAGATGGTGCCACGATGATGAAGAGGCGCAGGAGGTAAGTATTGTTTGCTATTTGTTTTGAATTTCTTAGTTTCAAGTTGATTTTATTTGTTTTAGGTTAGATTTGATTTATTTTTTTAATTTGTAGGAGATGCAAATAATCCTGCAAATCCTAAAAATATTCAACAAGAAGAATAGGAAAATCCTCCTCAACAAAATCCTCTACAAAATCAACCTCCCCCACCAATCACTCAACACCCTCCTAGCACTCAACAAAATTTGAGGAGTGAAATTGAAAACAACAAAAAACAAATTGAGGATCTTATCAGTAGGTTGAGTGATCCAAATGCTTCAACTGCAAAAAGAATGACACTAGCAAATTCAATGAAAGAGATGTTAAAAAATGTAGATTCAATAACCCAACAAATAACGGGATGGCAAGATAGGAGGCAGGAAGCTAGGGAATATTATGCAGATAAACTATCATATAAACAAGTAAAAGATTTAAAAATTACTAAAGGTGATTTGTGCTCTCTATTCACTGACCCTAGAACAAATCAAAATCTTAGCTATATCTGAAGAGGTTTCCTATTCATTGGTGCCACCACCAGAGATTAGGAACTATTTTTTATGATAGGTGGTACTTGGTCTTTGATTTTAGTGCAACAATTGTGAAATCCCCAATATTTTCTTAGAAATGTGAGTTAAGTATTGAGCCAAATCCCAAATTATTTTGATATGAGGGAGTTCTAGGGGAGAGGTGGGGGATTGGAAAGGGATAGGCCCGATGCATAGCGGTCCTGCGTGGCAAGGGAGACGACCTCTCGCTAGGGCACCTCGTGAGCACATTGTTATGCCTGTCATTGCAAAGGAGAGTGCCGACGTAGAGACATTGCAGGCGATCAACACTTTGACCCGAAGTGTCATCCATCATACTAGCCCTATTGTACAACACCATCTAGGGGAGTCTTCGGGTGGTGGCCTTCGAATCCATGTGTTTCAATCTTGTGGGGCGACTTGTTCATATGACCCCACCGACACTCAGGAGGCTGCTATGCAAGATTCATATGCTACTACGCAGGATTTGTATGCTACTACATAGGATCTGTATGCTGCTATGGGGATGGAGAGGATGGCTAGTCAGGTAAAAGTCAACATGTTCATTGAATTTAATTAATTAAATTTTGATTCTGAAATGCATGATTAACTAATTTAGTTTTATTATTTTAATAAAATTGTAGGTTCACAGTGTTGAGACTAGATACACCAGTCCTCCACCTACTTATTTCTACAGTACACCTATCAGTGGGGTATGTAACTAGTAAACAATTATAAATTTATTACATGTTAATAGCATTGTTTTATGAATGGTATTTTAATACATGTGATTTTGGATGTTGAACAGGCTAATATTGGCGGTTTCAAGCAAACACCTCCTATTGCCAGTGGATTCACTCAAACGTACACAGAGGTAATAGAATAAAGAGAACTTAATTAATGAATTCTACTTAATAAATTTGTGTAGTTTATATTCATATTGTTGGTTACGTTGCATTACACATCATTCAAACTCAAATCATTACTTCAAATTCCATAACTAATAACTAGATGTTGATAGATGACAAAATTTCAACTGTACAATATAGTTGTTTAGAAATTCAACATAAGCAACACGATGCAATTACTTCACATGGAGGCATGTGCTTGCAAAGGTGCACCACCACGAAAAACTATGGATGCTTGGAAAAAGTCTATGAAACCATAATAGTAAGCAATAACATAGACAAGGAAGTTAGTGATGCAGAGCATCATATCAAAACACCCAATCATCAGGGTACATCTGATGCAAAGCATCCAACAAACACCATCAACATCATTTCTTCAAGGGATTTCAATCCCAAATAGAATTAGGAGAAGACCAAATATAATTTCATCATAAATCTACTTTTCATTCAACCAAAATCCACTCAAATTCTCTTAGCCATTCCATAGGCCATCATTCATCATTCCACTAATCAGTATTCTAATTGATTCATTCAAAGAAAAAACCATATTAAATAAAACTTTGACTTAATCAATTACATTCACATCATTCTCAACCACCATAAAAACAACATAAACCTAATTATTGACACTTGAACAATTCATCCTTTCATTTATTCACCAAAGAAACAAATCAACTAAACCATACCTCACTGTTATCAGTCCATTATCAAGCACTGTACTCACCATATTTTAGCTGCAGTAGTCTATTTATAGGTTACAAACTCCTGCTGCAACAGAATCTTGATTATCATCTTGTGGTTAATCACCAATTTGCTCAAAAGGCTTTATAATACTCACCCATCCAACCATCAAAGTCACAAAACCTGTCTTATACACCTTAACCAAATTTAGTAACATCAATCATATCATTAGTTTGATAGTAACCAAGCACTCAATATCATCCTTTCCACTGTTTAAACAAACATCTTTGTTTTGATCAGACAATATCATATTCCTCTAGTAGGTCTATCAACCATTGAATCGGGTAGTTACATTCCTATCTCAAAGCTTATTAAAAAACTCAACGCACATTTAGAAACTCTTTCCATCACATCACAACATATCAAAGTTCTTAGATGTTTGACATAAAGAAAATCATCAAATTTCAGACTGTCCTCTAAAGAAAGGCTAGTAGATTAGGCCTGTTTTACAAAGGAGACCCCTTCAAAACCATTCCAAATCACTCAAAACCTCAAAAAAATCTTCAATAATGTTTTATAACTCAAGATTTCACCATTTATAGGGATTGAAAACCATGAAATTTTTTTGATCCAATAAACCCTCATTTATAGGGTGTAAAAGCACAAATCAAGGAGGGTTTTGTGAAAAATACTCTTGCAAACCTCTATTTCTCTAGCCACCACCTGGAACATGATTTTTTATGTCTTCCAAGACCTTCTACATCATTTCCAAGCCTCTGCAATATTTATTGATTCATGACCCATGACTGTAGCATCACTTTGTGTAGGAAAATCCTCTATTTTCCAGTGTAGCAACAACTCCACCATGGTATTCTTGCTTTTCCCTACACTTAAAATCATCAAAACATGCAAAAAATCCTAACATTAACCTACTCCACCAATTTACTTGACCTACATTGGTGGAGTAGTGAAGAAAAACCCTAGTGGACTCTCAAACTTGCTTCTAAAAGGACTCTATCAGGCAGAAAACGCCTCTTATTCTTTTGTTTCCTAAAACTAACCAAGTCCAACTCTTGAAATTTATTCTTTTGTTTCCTAAAACTAACCAAGTCCAACTCTTGAAATTGGAAACTAACTCCTCTTTACATGTATTCACACTATGATTTAACTTTGGGTGTTCCTAAATTACCAACAAAAGAAAACAAAACAATCCAGAGTAATGTTGCAAACTCATAAACAGGGAATTTTTATTTCAAAATCTAATTACAAGAAAACAAACTTCTGCTTTTTCTCGCCTTTACATGCCTTATAAAGATATTTCCTTTTCCATAACTGTCTTTCCATCGGTTGAAACTACCCCTTTTAACCCTTAATATGCCTGATTTCCTTGTTTTTGTCAATTTAACAACTTTTAACAATATTACATTATTGCATTGTTTGCACTTTCCCACTTTGACCACCTAGAACTTACCCATAACCTTAAATACATTCAAATAAGACCCCATATGACCTTGAACATGCTTTACATCATTTTTCCATGACCTTTTGTGATTGACTGAATACAAATTTGAACACTCATCCCTTTTGCAAAATTGAAAAGTATTTGATGACCTAGGTGCTCCTGCACCAACATCTGACCCAATTGAATCAGGAGAAGATCAAATTGAATAAGCAACTAAAATTTCTCTCTTTTCATCAAAAATCACATTGTTTCATTTGCAAACCATAAGGCAACCTATATCCATCAGATCCTAACACACCTTTTTCATCACCAATTTATCTGAATTCAAAGCAAAAACCTGATAAAGAGCTCTAAATATTTCGATTCCTTAAACAACTCTGTTCCTTTCAATTCCCTGAAGACCAGAATGCGGCATCAAACCATTTACACACCTAATGTTTCATCCCAACACAAGACATTACTACATCATGTTTTATTATTTAAAGCATTCTATGCACAAATCAAAACTACAAAGGGAGGGGTTGCATGAATTACTACAAACCTTAAATACTCACACCACTTACCACCACAAACACCATGGAAATAGCCTGCATAAGCTTTAGAAAGGATGCAGAGTGGTAGGGAAGGAAAACTAACAATCACAAATGGAAAAGTCACTCCACTGAATGCTTCTCTCAAATACTCTCATGAGTCCTAAACTCCATTATTCTTTAAGAGATCAACCCCACACACCTAGGGTTCACAACTCAAACACTCACAAAGCTTGAAAAATTTTGGATCATGTCTCATTAAGTCAAAACAAGATTTAACAACCCTCTAGCATTTAGGTTTCAACAAACACCCATCGCTATGGTGACTTAGACCTCACTCTCTCTTAAGGCTTGCAGCCCTTGCCCAGTAGGATAGTCAGAATAAAAAACACAAGGAAGACTGTTAAGACACCAAACCTATGGATTCAGACCCCTAAGATGGACCCCTACAAGGTTCCAAAACCCTTCCTCTTGACTGTCAAAACATCACTCACAATGGCCCTTTCTACCGCTGCTCCAAAAGGCCTAATTCACAGTCCTACACCTAGGTCCTGACTATCTAGGCTCTCCCCTTCACCCCAAAGACCAAATTCAGACTCCTACAGGTTCTCCACACCTATTTCCACCATTCCTAAGTGCCTCTTAAATAGATTCTTCAAAATCAAGAAAAAACTCATTTTTTTGCTTGTCAATTATGCTTGCCACATAGAGGAGATATAAAACCAAAATTCATCACAACTTCCAACAATGAAAGGCAGCCATTCTCAAAACATTGAATAAATGAAATAGCTGTACTTATATCTTCCATCCCACCGAGATTTAGCAATTTTACAATGTGGGAATGGAAGAAATATACATTTTTCACCCTAAACCCTGATTTTAAGGGTTTTCAGACCACCCAATAGAGAAATTGGAATATCTCCCTTGATACTCAATGAAATATCACCACTCCAACGCCAAAGGAAATCTTATTCAATTACCTATCCAACCATTATGGGCTTGGAGCATGAAAGTGAACATACAGTCCATACCAAGTACGGGATCAAAAAATTCTTTAGAAAAACACAGGAAAAACAACAAACTTCTTATTGAAACTTCTTCAAAACATCAACATCAACCTTGCCTCAACCAAGAGAGGCATATTTAAAGTCTTACAAACTCCATCAAAATTCTTACAACTATCTTTTGAAATGAGACGTTGGAAAACAACTAATCTCATGCTTTGACTTCTAATTGCCTAGTTAAGGCAATGTGAGCAACTTCTACCAACTCGACCACAAAGAGCCTTCCAAAATGTTTCAAAGGCATTTAAAAACTTGTCAAAAAGTAAGGTGACTCCCCTCAGGTTTCTAGATACAACAAGGCATCCTTTTTCCTTATTTTTCCAAGATGCACTAGACTTCCAAAGGAGGATGGAGACCTTGTTGTACAAAGAAGTTGGTCACCAAGACCAAAAACTCAACCAAAAACCTAGAAGACCTACTACAAAGCATTGAAATGGTCCATAATACCTTATTCCATTCATAAACCAAGAACAAAACATGACAAATTATTCTAGGTCCCTTAGACCCATGGGTGCTCCTGCACCATACTCCCAAGCAAGAAAAAGATCTCAAGTCCTCTTTGAGATAGTCTTCTACAGTAGTTCCATGTTGTTTAATATCATTTTCTGACATCCATGTTGCATCCTCTTCAGGTAGACCTTTCCATTTGACCAGGTATTCCTTGTAAACCTTCCTTCTAGTCTTCTTTGTCTCCTTGGTGTCTAGGATGCATTCAAGAGTCATAGGTTGGCTGGGGGGTAGTTCCTTCACCCAATCTTCATCCTCCATTGTTGTTGTACCTACTCCATCACCTGCATTCATAGAAGCCTTGAAAGGATACAAGTCATAAATGTTGAAGATAGGAGAGATTATCACCCCAAGAGGTAGCTCTATTTCATAAGCATTTTTATTACTTGTAGGCCACCTTACGGGTCCTATCTTCTTCATCTGTAGGAGTTTGGTATGCTTTCAACTTTGGAAGTCTCTCCTTCTTCAAGTGTGCCATCACCAAGTCTCCAGCATGAATTGGACGTACTCTTCTTTTAAATTTTCCTTTTCACCCATACTTCTCAACATTCTTGAAGGGGTTTCTGCAGAGCTTGTTGATGAATCCACGATTGTGCCCAACAAGAGTCCCTCACCTTGAGCACTTCTCTAGCAACTCCTTATGATCTCTTAGTTCATAGACCCTCTATAAGTTGCATCCATAAACTGCCAATTTCTGCCAATGCTCCTATTCATGGGTCATTATCTTTCTGCATATAAATTCAGCTGAGGGTAAAATCAGATCCCAAACTTTGTCCCGCTTTCCTTTAAGAGGTTTCCCAATGATCTATTCACCACTTCAGTTTTCCATCCGTGGATGGTATACTTTGAACTCAAGGACAGATTTTCCTTGAGTTTCAACTACAAAGGGTCTCAAAGTGACCGAGATTTGAGAATCCCTTTAGAAACAATGGCAAGGCAGACCATGTATCCCTAGCAACCTCCTTAAAGAGAGAGGGCCACTTTATATGAGATGCAATCGTCAGTTTCATTTTTCAGAAGAAATGCTTATCTTACTAAATCTATCAACTACAAAGGTACTATCAAAACATTTTTGGGTTCTAGGAAACGAGAGACAAAGTCCATGCCCACACATGAAGGCCTGTGGGGAATGGGAAGTGGCTGATAGAGTCCTACATTTGATGAAGTTCCCTTTTCCCTTTGACATATTGTGCAGCCTTCCACATGCCTTCTCACATCCACTTACAACTTTGGCCGATAGTAAAATATCCTAACTTTTTCCAAGGTCTTGTGCAAAGGTAAAGTGACCTCGAAGACTCCCACTATGTTTCTCTTTTATGATATTATCCCTCATTGAGCATTTATGCACATAGAATTGGATTCCTTTGAAGAGAAAACCATTCTGCAATAAAAAGTCAGAATTCACCATGAAAAGAATTCAAATGCTACTCACAAACATTGTATACCTCCTTGAAATTTGAATCTTCATGATACATATCCTTCAATGTTTCAACCCCCATGCTTTGGAGTTGGATCTCTTGCACTACAAGTGCCATTCTACTGAGAGCATCCTTCCACCTTATTTTCTTGGCCCTTCTTATGCTTATTGTGAAAGTATAGGCTTGCAAAAACTCTACCCACTTCATGTACCTATGACTGAGTTTGTCCTATGCATTGAAAAAACTCAAGGCATGATTATCAGTATAAACAACAAATTCTTTAGGTAACAAGTAGTGCCTCCACTTTTTTAGGGCTTGGACCATAGCATACAATTCCAAATCATAGGAAGAATACTTCCTCTTTCCTTCATTTAGCCTCTCACTGTAAAATGCAACCAGTCTGCCTTCTTGGCTCAAAACAATCCCTATTGCTTGATTGCTAGCATCACACTCAATGGTAAAAACTTTATCAAAATCAAGGAGCACAAGTATAGGTTTTTGTGCTACTCTCATTTTCAGATATTCAAACCCTTTATCAGCCTCATTGGTCCAAGAAAACTTACCTTTGTTACCTCCTTTGATGGTGTCCAAGATTGGTGCACAAATTTGGCTAAAGTTCTTGATGAACTTTCTATAAAGCTTGCAAGTCGATGGAAGCTTCTCACATCTCCCATGGATTTTGGTGTTGGCCAAGTAATAATAGCATCCACCTTTGAAGGATCCATCTTCAAACTTCCCTTGGAGATGACAAAACCAAGGTAGATTGGTTCTTCCTTCATGAATTCACACTTTTCCATGTTGATCAATAGCTTCTCCTCTTGTAACCTCCTTAGAACCATGTCAAGGTGCTTCAAATGTTCTTCTTTAGACCTGCTAAACACAAGGATGTCATCTAAATAAACTACAACAAACTTTCCAATGAAAGGTCTTAATACCTCATTCATAAGGCACATAAATGTACTAGGGGCATTTGATAACCCAAAGGGAATCACCAACCACTCATAGATCCCTTCATTAGTCTTAAAAGTTGTCTTCCATTCATCGCCCTCTCTAATCCTTATCTAATGGTACCCGCTCTTTAGATCAATCTTGGAAAAGTAAGATGCTCCTAATAGACAATCCATGAGGTCCTCCATTCTTGGCATCAGAAACCTATATCTGATTGTGATCCTATTAATGGCTCTTGAATCAGTGCAAAGTGTCCAATTCACATCCTTCCTTGGTGCTAGGACAGTAGGAACAACACATGGGCTCAAACTCTTCCTCACTAGCCCTTTATCCATCAACTCTTGCACTTGTCTTGTAATCTCCTCATTTTGAGCAGGTGTCATCTTGTATGTAGCCTTATTGAGCAATGTAGCCCCTCAAATCAGATCAATACAGTGGCTTATATCCCTAATGGGAGGTAGGGAACTAGGTAATTCATTCACCGTTATGTCCTTGTACCTTTCCAACAACTCTTGGACTTCCTTTGGTGCATCTTCCTTCTTCTTTGTGGGTAGATCTGCTTCACTTTTTGGCTTCATAATCTGGAAGAATCCTCTTCCTCCTCCTTCCTTCAAGGTCTTCATGAACTCCTTCTCACCCACCATCAAAACACTAGGCCCTTCATGCTTTGCCTTGTCTTCTTCTAAGAGAGGTGAAAGGTTGTAAGTCTTCCCATCCTTCACAATGGAGTATGTGTTCTTCTCCCCACCATGCTTGGTCTTCCTATCAAACTACCAAGGCCTACCAGAAAATATATAGTTTAATTCTTGTACTCAAAATTTTGTTCATTAGATCTCATACATTATAAGTCATGACGTGGATCGCTATTGTAACTTTTTTGTGATTGAATAATTTGTTGTTTTGTTTTCAGATGTTGGTTGTGGAAACACCTCCAAATATTACAAGGGAAATGGATATCGGTGTTTCATCCACTATACAATCCTCCATGGCTCTGATAGAGGAGGTATGAGGAAAATTACTAAATTTAAATTTACATTTGTTGTTATAGATGTCAATTCTAGTGAAAAATCAAACCATTATTGATTTGCAGTTTAATTCCTATTTGGATGGTTTATACAGGGCTTGAGCACACCTGAGTATCAGCATGCAAATATTTCCATCGTGGAGAGTGATCATGAGATGGCTGTAAGTGATTATTTTGTTAAATATACCATTTCTTATAATGTAATTTCTATATATCAATGTCTTTACTTCTTATTGTAACAGTTAAAACTTCACTAGGAGCTAAACTGTAGGAGAAGCAGTAGGAGCACTCCTCGAGCACAACATAAATGAGTGATGGAATTTTCATCATCGGATCGCCAAACAAAGGGAAAGAGTTTATTTCCAGAGGATGGAGAGAAATGAATTTTGATTCCAGAGCCCTTTGTTGTATGCCTAGACATGGCAATTTTGTACATATCTTGTATTGGATATATTTGACATTATATGCCTATATGGAATTCTTGTAAGCCTATATGGCTATTTTGTAACTATGTTTTATACTTATATCGACATATATTGATGTATGTGTACATGGCTATTTGGTTAATACAAATCTTTTTTATCGATGGTGTCCATATTTGCTCTTTTTGACAATGTCAAAAGCATGGCTGCATACAGATTAGGCAAAAGAATTTTTTCACCCAGATTAATACTTAATGCATGGAAGTTTCAAAAAGTATCCTTGATATTACAAAAAGATATGTGTTTATACCATAGCAGAAAAAATCTTTTGGGGAAAAATTTGGCAAACCAAAAGTATAAGATTTTTTGAAAAAATCGGGAAAAAGTATAGAAAAAATCGGAAAAAAATTAGATTTAAAAAAAGGTAAAAA